>JAJLRJ010000006.1:15926138-16473638 GCA_024195265.1 Dendrophyllia cribrosa | reverse complement strand
CCATGTAATTACCAGCTAAAGCGGTCAACGACTACATTAAAACCATGCCTTTCCGTCTGTCTTCACTTTTCGTATTTTCCACGTCCACCTTCAGTTACACTAAAGTAGAGCCAGAGCACACTATGTAGCCTTAAAAAATGTAGAATAAATTGACAATAATAACCATGACGGGAGCAATAAGAAAAAATCGCCAAAAGTAAAACAAAAAAATATCATTTAAAGAGACAAAATAACAGCTAAAAGTTTAAAATTCCACAAAAATGGAAACTTCGATTTCTTGACCGCCTGTCACGAAATCTAATTTGATGAACTGCAATCCGCTTCCATCCTTGCGATCCTGCACTTTATCTCCACACCACTGCTTCTGTTTTGCTCTACAGAATCTATTTATCCAAATAAGTCGTATATTTGGTGGCATTTGGCGACATAACGTGGTTATAAGACAAGCGAACTTTTGTTATTTCCCTAGGGCAGTGTCCATTTAAGCATTTTTCAACATAAGCGGATTGCGCTGGATATCCACCTTGTGCCAGTTCGGCAGACTGAAGGACTAACTGTGCTTGCATGTCCTTTTCCAAACATCCAATGCATGCTGCGTAGACTGAAGAGCTGAGGTGAAGTCGCCTAGTGAATATTGAGTGTCCCCTAGTGAGAAGTAGATGTTAGCTGTGCTTGCGTGTCCTTTTCCAAACAGTTGATGTCGGATATCTAAAGCACGCTGTTTAGACTGCAGAGCTGAGGTGAAGTCATCAAGCGAATCTTGAGTCATTCCTAGTGACTCATAGCTGTCAGCTGTATCTGTGTGTTCTTCTCCAAACAGTTTCCGTCTGATATCTAACGCACGCTGTTTAGACTTGAGAGCAGAGATGAAGTCGCCTTTCGAATGTTGGGTGACCCCGAGGGACTCGTAGCTGTCAGCTGTTCTCACGTGTTCCTCTCCAAATAGTGTCCGTCGGATATCCAACGCACGCTGGTCAGAATGTAGAGCAGAGATAAAGTCACCTTGTAAATGCTGAGTGACCCCGAGTGACATGTAGCTGTCAGCTGTGCTTGCATGTTCTTCTCCAAACAGTTTCCGTCGAATATCCAACGCACGCTGTTTAGACTTAAGAGCAGAGATGAAGTCGCCTTTCGAATGTTGAATGACCCCAAGGGACTCATAGCTGTCAGCTGTGCTCACGTGTTCCTCTCCAAATAGTGTCCGTCGGATATCCAACGCACGCTGGTCAGAATGTAGAGCAGAGGTAAAGTCACCTTGTGAATGTTGAGTGACCGCGAGTAACATGTAGCTGTCGGCTGTGCTTGCATGTTCTTCTCCAAACAGTTTCCGTCGGATATCCAACGCACGCTGTTTATACTGAAGAGCTGACGTGAAGTTACCTAGTGAATGTTGAGTGACGCCAAGTAAATAGTAGTTCTCAGCTGTACTTGGGTGTTCTTCTCCAAACCGAGCCTTACTTTGCTCAAGGGCTGTTTGGTGATTTCTGATCCGTTCCTTTGCAAACGGGCTTATCGTGTCGTCATATTTACTAAAATACTCTAGCATATCAATAACGATTGGGTGAAAATAGAATAAACCAGGTTCACCGTTTGGGAGCGCTGCTTCAACTTCCTTTAGTGTTATGAACAGCATGTTTCGTAAGCACTTCTTGGCGTTTACATCAGAGAAATGTTGTGATGCTTTCTCTACATGATAAATAACTTGTAACAAAAGAGGCTGATTGCACAATGCGTTTCTTTCATCAATTCCTGGCCCTATTGTTGCTGTTCTTTCATTTGGAATAACTAGTAGCTGCGTGTCTCCACATTCCCTACTTGCCTGGAGCGCCTTGCTGTAGAACTCAGAAGACGTTAACGAGTTGTTCTGGAATTGATAATAAAAGGCAAGGATCTGTAAAACAATCAGCTTAAGAATGATCTGTTCTGGACTATTGCTCGCGCCCATCAAAGGTAGAGCCTCTTGTACGCACTGAACCCCATTTTCAATTTTTCCAACAACAAGCTCATAAATGCCGAAATAGCACAAGTACTTTCCTCTTTCCTCACAAGGAACTGGAGTTGAACTGGCTTGAATTTCATTCACTTTTGAAAGAACTTTCATCGCCATTCCTTCTGCACCCCAAGTTAGCTGAATAAAAGCTCTTGAAGTTAGTAATCGCCCTTTCCACTGAAGGCTGGCTGCCTTTAAAGCCGAATCATAGATCCTTTCTGCTTCTCCAGAAATCCAAAACACTGAGTCCAGAAACATCTCTGCTTTTACTAACACATCAAATATATAGTCAGCTGTCCTAGAAAATGAACAACCCTCTATCAGACTTTCAACAATGCACTGTTTATTTTCATAGAATGAAATAAATGCCGACATGGAATGCCCTGAAAGAAAACGCTCATTTAGCTTTTTAAAGAGGGAAACATGAAAAGTGTAGAAGCGGGCTTTCGAGCTGAGAACCGTTTCTTTCATTTCGTTTTCTCCCTTTTCTCTTGCAAATGACTGAAGAAGCGTGTGCATTGTGAATGACCCTGGATTCAAACTTGAATCGAGGATGGATTTTCTCCGAAGGCTTTGTAACATCTTCTTGGCTATAATTCCAGTTTTGCCTAAAACAGCTGCAGCGATCTCCATATCAAAATTCTCAGGAAGAATGCACAAGGACACTAGCGCTTCTTTTTCGTGTACAGAAAGTCTTTGGAATGAGGATTCAAAAAGAAACTTCAATCGGTGACTGGTTGGATAATCTGGATTGTCCAACATCTCAATGATACTTTCTGCTGAGGACGCCATGAACTCGTCTAGAAATTGGCACGGTAGAGCACCATCTTCAAAAATGAAGGAACACAACAACTTCATAGCTAAAGGGACATTTCCGCAGATGCGCGTAATTTGCGTGACGTCAGATGTGCTAGCATTAGGAAGTATTTCTTGAACGAGGATTTGAGAGGAGGCTTCGTTCAATGGTCTAATTCTTACAGATTGGTGGCCATCGAAATGCAAGTTCATAAATTCAAAAGACTCTCTTGTAGTTACCACAAAGGTTACGTTTTCGTTTCGCCTGAGAACTTCTTCAAGAAGTTCTATAACCTCTTCTTTTACTCTAGGCAAACCACTTTCCAATAAATCATCGGCGTTATCAAGAATTAACACAAAGTGATCTGAAATCTTGGCCAGAAGAAGGCAAAGCTCATCATCGAGGGATAGACGATGAACGGATGGTTGGTCATTTCTGACATGCGATGTAAGAAGGCTAAGAAGCTTTGATATCAGATCTGCTTTAGAATGAATTCCCCGTAATGATAGCCAACAGACAGGCACTCCCCGAGATTGAACACCGTGCCCCACTGCGATTGCAACCGATGTTTTACCGAATCCAGGCGAGCCCCATATCGACACGATTCTGGTATATTCGGATGTCACTTGGCCAATGATCTCTTCACATTCACTCTGGCGGCCAGTGAAGTTAGGAACCAGTGGAGGAAGAAAAGCTCTTGGTAGAAATGGTTTTTTACCTTTTCAAAGATAAAAAAATACACATCATGAAAGTTGGATAACTGTGGAATAATTAAATGAATACTTGTTAGGACGGCATAAATTAAGAAACTAGGGTTCATTATACGTTGTTTTACTATTAATTGTTAATTATCAAAATTCCTGATTATGTTCATAGCTTCTTTTCGCGATTTTTTGGAAAAACTTTCGTCTGCAAGATTAGAACTAATATATATAGATAGGCTGAGCCTAAGAGCGTAGCACTTTGAACAAGCTTAAACTAAGGTGAAACTTAACTAAGGTGAAAGGTCGGAAACACAAGAATTAAAATTGACGACCGGGCTATTTTTCTGTTTTAGCAAAACAGTAAGATGACTTAAGGCTTATTTACCCGACAGTCTGCACAGTACATTTAGACCGTACAAAAGTACGACTACTTTCCGAATAAAATACAGTTGTTGTTTGCCAAAATTTGCTCGAGAAACTGATTTGGAAATCAAAATTGCAAAAAATACACAAAAATATTTGCATAAGGCGACGCGAGGCCCGGTTCAAACGTCGAACTTCACATGTGCCGAATCTAATGCAAATGAGCAGAACAATAGATTTTGCTCATTTGCATTAGGTTCGGCACATGTGAAGTTCGACGTTTGAACCGGGCCTAAGTCTTGTTTTGTTTCCATAAAATCGCTTTTCAATCTATGTAATGAATGAACAAACACATAAAAATGGACAACACAATCTTCTTTCGACAAATTTGATTCAAATCTCCATTAGTTTATGTTTAAAAGCAAAACGCGTACCATTTTAATATAGCGCATCAAGCTGCCTTCGATGAAATTCAAGAAATCGATACAACTGAAGTTAAGCTCGTTTTAATTAAAATAATTCTCCAAAACTACACAAGAACACAAAGAAAAAGTCAATCACAGATTGATATCAACATAAATTCCCATCGAAAAATGTAATCTGTTCAGTTTACCTTTGAGTCCCTCGCTTGCTTGTTTTAAATTCTCTAAATCTACGCTCCTTTGCTTCTGAAATCCGTAACAAAAACAAACATATTTCCCCACATTGAAAAACATATGAAATTCCTCGAAGCAAGATTTTATCCCAGAAAGCTCTTCTTTTTCTACTAAAGCGGCTTCTGAGTATACCTTAATTAGTATCCCTGTCTTGAGTAGCAAACCGGGAAAAAATGCAGGGAAATAACGACTTTACTTCTCCACTGAACACTGACCAGCGAAAGATCCAAACTTTTTAAAACATGTTTACCGAGCTGACGCCTGTGTAGCCGTGCGAAAAACAAAGCCTTAAAGATCCCGGATGTTGATGACGTCATGCGCGCATGTTTTGCGAAGTCATACGCGCCCGCGAGCTAGCCCAACGCGTACGGCGCGTACCGCACACGGCGGGCACACAACGCGCCCGCGAAACATTCCGATAGCCATGACCATGAAAAATGACGGGCATGGATTCTGAGTATGGGGCTGCGCAGCCAGGCCTTCGGCCCGGCGAGTGCTCCGCTATTAAAGGCCCACCCACACTTATCCGGATATTTTTGAATCCGCAACGTTTTTGTTGCGAATTAGAAAATATTCGCATCCACACGTGGCGCATTCGAATCGTATTTGCCCGTCCACACACAGGGAGCAGAGGAGCCAAATTTGACCTTTCACTTTCGATCTTTGAGCTTAATACGCGCGCTGTGTCTTGCGTTATTCGATCTGTTGTTTTCGTGTTTTTGCCCCAGCGGGACCACAAGCGTGATCGGCGCTTTCCGGTCGAACGACCGGAAAGCGTAAGCTTTCCGAGCGAGGCACGAAGTGCCGAGAAGAAAAAGAGACAAGGGAAGAAACATAGTACCACGTGATTCGTTGGATGTGGACCGCAACGTACTGGTGACGTAAGCATATAAAACTCCGGAAGTGATATGCCGTCAATAAGTTACGCCAACCGTTACTAATTCAAAATTCAAAACAACATGGCAGCTGATCGGAGCGGAGGGAGATTTAAAATAAAACGCGTTGCGAATGAGGAAAATCTTATAATGAAGCTCATTGCATGCGAAGAAACTCAGAACGTACTAATGAAAGTGCTAGTCAATAGTAATATTTTTCGTAAGTGTCAACGCAAAGAAGTGGCCCTGAATTCATCTATAGCTTAGCCTAAACAATCGTATGGGTTTTAACAGAAGTTTCGATCAGCTTGACATTAAAAACTTAGACGGACCACAAGAAGCTACAAGAGCATGGACCACAAAAGGCGTGAAAACTTCTTATCTTGCATCAGACATGCCTTGATGCCACAAGGATTCGAATTCCACCACGTCCTTACATTTTATCGAGGTTGCCTGTTTCCTTCGCAGACCTTTACAATATTCACATTATTCACAATATTCACCTAGCGGACAAAAACAATCACCGAATGGCACTGATCGAAGATATTCCGGAAAAGATGGCATAGATGAACAAACTCATGCCAAAGGCGTCCGGTCATGCGCACACCTCTCTTATGACGTATTTCCGTCACCAGTCATTCTCGTCCACAGAGCCCTTGTTTCGTTTGGTCAGCGGAAACTGAAACGAAGGCTCTGGGACCAAAGCCTTCCGGATGTCGTAAAATCCACGACATCCGTTAGCGCATGCCTAATGCATTAATGTACTATTGCGCTTACTCAGTACCAGAAACCGGAAATAATAAAACCTTTCGTGTGTGCATTCTCGTCCCCAGACCCAGAGCTCTCGTTTCGTTTGGTTGAGCTCTGGAGACGAGAATGTTGTGTGTGTGGAAATGGCGTTCGAAAGGACTGTACAACTACAGGAAAACATCGCGCCGAAAAAGAAAGAAGAAAAGCTTTACGTGCTGCTGTTATTAAGAAGAAATATTGTCTTTGTATTTGCCTACTGGTTTAAGAAAATCCTCGATAAGTCAACCGATTTCTTTCGTTTGGGCGCTGTGTATTTATCATGTTTCGCCACTGAACGCTATCATATCCCACCAAATCAGTTGATGGGACAGCTGAGTTTGTTGATGGACACGCTGTGGTCATTGATTAGGCTTATTTCATCGAACAGTGGTAAGAAATATCGAGGAATTTTTGTTTTGCATTCGTTTCATGTTATTTTAATTGGGCTTCAAGTGACCTTCGTTTCCTTAGATTTCTATTTCAAGTTGTTGTTGTTATTTAAAATGGGTAACCTAGTGGTAATATTTCTTTTCACCCTTGGGCTTTCTTCGGGATTTCTGCCTCTCTTTACTCGTCCCTGTAGCAAGCAACATACTTCTTTAATATTCTTGGCCGCTTATAGCTTCAGTCGTCTTCCAAGACACATACTGATTATATTCGGAAACGAATCGCTCATATTTAGCGACAATCAGATCTCGTTATACTTTGAAATTTAGCAGCCGTATCTTTACCTGCTAAACCAAACAGGCTTGGTGACATTGGTCGTTGAATGCGTTGAAATTAAAACGTTGGTTTTGTTGATGTAGTCGTTACAGTCAACATTTGAAATTCAACCGGAAGTAAAACCTTATGCGTAGAAGGGTAACATTTTTTACCTTGTTGCGCATTCATTTTTAAACGGCCAATCAAAAAATTCAAATTTATTTCCGTTACCAGAGCTACACGAGACGCAATTTTAAAAAAAAACCGTGGAGCTCTGGGGACGAGAATGGTCACCAGTATGTTGCGGTCCACATCCCATGAAAGTGAACTTTGAACGCCGTAAAGAGCGATCAACGAAAGAAGTGTTTAATGGATCTCTTCATCGAAATTGTTAAAAAGCTGTCCAGAGACTGTCCATATAAAGCTACATGCCGAAAATCAGAACTTTTTATTGAATCAAAAGCGAGTAATCGGGGATCAAAAATTAGGCTCAAATCTGTTTCCTCCTATGTCTCTCTTCTTGTTGCGTAACGATTTTGTGGCGCCCACAGTCAGCAGTCTGCGATTACCCAACGGAAAGCTCCGATTACGCTTGGGGGTCCCGCTGGGGCGAAAACACACTCGAAAACAACAGATCGAAGATCGAACGCGTAAAGGTCAAATTTGTCTCCTCTGCTCCCCGTGGTCCACACGTATCCGGATTCGTTCTAGTACCCAGGGCTCCTCTTTAGAAAATCAATCAAAAAATCCAAATTTTTGTCCGTTACGAGAGCTACACACGACGCAATTTAAAAAAACAAACCGTGAAGCTCTGGGGACGAGAATGAGTTCAACTATAAACACGTTATTAGACTTGAAATAAGTCCAAGTAGAAGTGAAGCGATAACATTTCGGTCGGCCATGTTGAATATTCGCGCGGTTAAAGACTGGATCCGATACTGTTACGTCAGTGTATTAAAAAATATCCGGATTCGGCCGTCTACACGATGCCGTACTCGTAGCGTATTCAAAAATGTCCACTCCGGAGAGCGGATTAAAAAAGTTACGGCTTCGTAAGCCGAATTCGCCGGTGTGGACGGAAGGCCAATCCTTACAAAAGCTGTTGCGGATTCAAAAATATCTGGATACGTGTAGACGGGGCCTAAAACAACCAACAAGCACATGTTTCAGCAGACCTATTTTTGGTGTCTTTCTTTTATTACTTGTTTGACACTGAAATTTTTGCATCGACAGGATCGCATATCACCATTCAAAAGGTTGATTTTTTTAATGAAGTGCGCGTTGTATTTTGACAATAAACTAAATTCCAGCATATTCAAAAAGGTAATTGTTTTGGCGTACCTTCTTAGGGTCTGCTCGCCTCTGCTCGCAAAGCAGTATTGCCCGACTGGCGTTCACAGAAACATGTGCTCATCCCTTTACAAGTGGAATTCATGTACACGGTGAGGGGCTAAGGATACTGACGTTAAATCAAGGGGGGGGGGGGGGGGGGGGGTGTAGTGTCGGGAGAAGTAATTTCCAATAAAAAAAGCCGTTTGCAACAGTGTTTTTTGAATTTGAGTTTGGACCCCCCCCCCCCCCCCCAAATAAAAACTTCCTGGATCCGCCTCTGTGTTTTAATGTTAAGACTGACAAAAGAATATAAATGACCCTTTGAAATATTTTGATATTAACTGGAAAATTTAAATGACTAATGTCATCTATTGTTCCAACACAGCAACTTCATACAACGATATAATTTAGACAAGTAAAAGTATCAAGAGTTACCTGCACTAACTGTAGTTTCCAGGCGATTTCTGGATGGCACTTGTTGTTCTTTAACGGATGCTGAAACCCGCCGATCTGACAGAGCATAAAAAGATCAAATTCATACAACCGCATCATCCCAGACACATCCAAATTAGAAAACAACCGGCGTGGAGCAAATCTGCAATCAGGCCTTCCCCAGAAAAATACCCGCGGAAAAAATACCTGATCAGAGGTTGTAATTTGGTGAATTTTGTGAAGCTATATTAAGTTATTATACGTTTTAACAACCAAAATCACAGTTGATAGTTTGGTTTGTAGTAAACAAAAGACAACACCCTTTATTCTGTATTGACTCAATTGCAGAAAGTGGGCGAGAGATAAGGATAGCTAGGAAAACTAAAGTTTCCCATGCTAAATTAATAAAGACTCAAAAAAACACTTTTTAAAGATAATCTTGGAAAAAGGGGAACAAGTGTCAATTTTGGAGACGAGCTGTCCTGACCTTTGACTTTTAATTATAAGAGGAAAATATAGAATTTTAAGTTCATCGTTTTTCAACTGTCAGAAATTCGGCAAAATTGCAAGATATAAAATAAAGGACAGTTTTAGCGTAAGAATGGGTATTGCCTTTGGTTCACTAAACAATAAGAAGGTTTACACCAAATTCTTAATTATCTAAATTCAACATTGATCCCATTATCTAAGGGAAGTCCCATGTCATCACTTATCTTATGATTGATTTTAAAAAGAAATGTATAGAAGTTTCTAGAATCTTGAGAGAATTCTTAATGTTAAATATACTTCATGTTTTGTAGCCTTAACTTGCTAAAACAATACAACTTTTTACAAACCTTATATAGAATAAGGTTTTCATACCAATCACATTGTTTTTCTTAACATATCTTAAATTTGGACTTGCGTGAATGTTTACACCAAATTGAAGAAACGTTGACGCGTGAAAATCATAAACCATGAACGATGAGACCGAATGGGATTCTGGGTAGGCAGCTTTGGCAAGCTAGTAATATTCCATTTCTTGATAATCAATATGTTTTCTTTGTTTGAGACATTTAAGAGCATGGATTTATGCATCCTGTGTTAACATAATGTGTATTCTGTGACAGACGAAGATTAATTTTTCCAACTTCCCAGTAAACCTTTGGGTCGCATCGTTCATGATTTATGCTTTTCTTCCGACAACGTTTCTTCAATTTGGTGTATATGTTTTTCTGCAATTATCTTATTATCAATCATGTTGGGTTAAATACTTTTAATTCTATTTATTCAAGGAAAAGGGGGGTTTTGCACTTAATAATCAAAAAGTGTCATTTTCTACTTTACTACTAAATATTTATTATTTTCAGCTAATTTCGGACATTAGTCCTGTGACACTGGGATCAAAGCCACTAAGGAATTGGTATTGTTTGCATAGAACTTTGTTAGGACTCTTTGCTTTGTTTATTTCATTTCTTACAAAATTGTGCGTGCGATGTTTTTAATTCTTGCAATAGAAAAAAAATATAAGCTACGTTTGATTTGTAAATTTGTCCATCGTTTGAAAATGGTTAATTTTGAATTCAACCGAATATATATTATCAATAATATTTATCTCCTCGTTGTTGACTCAAATATTGAGTACTGCAGCCCGTACCGCAGGATGTTCTTCGGAGTTATTTTCATACTTTATTATCACTAGACGTAGGGTAATGTGCTTCTTCCGAACCTCTAATTTCATTCGACAGTGGATAATCCCCAGCTCTATTGTTTTTAGGGCTAGGGTCCATTGTTCTGTTGTTTGTTCTATTATTTTCTTAGCGAATCATGTGAGGCGTTTAAAAAGGTGCAACCAAACCCTTATTTACAACTGTCGGCTGGAAATGGTTTTTGTCAGATTTACATTTTACAATAACTGAAGTTATTCTCGCATGCTGATTGGTCAATTTTTTATCATCAATAAGAGTTCAGACACATTAAATTTTAATTTATACAAGATGTCATCCTGTCAATTTTTTTAGCCATTGAATTTTCTTTATTGTTATCAGTTAGCCAATGAGAAAGCGAGAAATATTTTTGACAATGATTGCGTCAATTTGGGCAACTTGTCATGTTTACCTTGCGTTCACTCTTCATTCCATCCGTTTTTTTACGATTGCGGCTTGTGGATCCACAGCACTTTGACAATATTATGACGAATTTTATCATCAATAAGAGGAAAGACGCATAAAAAACTGACGTCAATTTGTTAACTGCAAGTGTGTCTGAACAAACAATTCTCAGAGACTGTTCTGTTCATTCTTATTCCGGAATACGGTCGATTGAATGCGCCATTAGAAAATTCATGATCCAGAATAAAATTTCATATGTTTTAAATATATATATATATATATTGCCTTCCAATGCGTTCCAATATTCTTCTATCAGCTGCTCTACACAGCACTATAATATTTTATGATTCTTACCAGATTGTTTTGGTTCTTTTTTCCATGTTTGGAGTGGCTTCTTTGCACTGTGTTTAATGTCGTCCCAAAATGATTTTCCATGCCTTTTGGACATATCCTTCCAACACCAAAGGAAACTCAAGCTATGTAAACAATCAAGAATTCAAAATAATTATGTCAATAAGATAAAAAAAAAGTAAATTTCCTATTCTTCTACCCAGCATGCTTGTAAACCCCTTCCTCACCCCAACCTCCTGCCTCCAAGGATGTGATTAATGATTGCGCCACACTAGACGGCTTGCAATCTGCAGTTACTCTCTCGAAATATTAAATGTGGCGTCGAAGGGAGCTCGGGGTGAGAAATTCAGTATTAAGAGAAGGATTAGCCAAAATTGATAATGGCATAGTAAAGCTCCGTTCTATTTAAAAATGGCCGGGTATTCTAAAATTGCTCTTAAAACGCTGTCCTCTTTCATATTTTGCTTTCTCAATTAGACTGGACTTAACTGTTTCAAATGCGTATTTCCGAAGCGATGTGGTTTTTTTGTGTGAATTTTCCAGCTAAAATAAGCAAAAACCCGGGCACAAATATAAAAACTGAATTGAGCAGCACTTTCATCTTGCACCTGGCGCGTTTGTCGCTCTTATTTGTCTTAAGGGTTGTTTTCACGGCAGCCATGTTGATGGTCAAAAACAAAAGAAATCGTTTGTATATTAAAACCTTTAGCTTTTTCCCCAAACCATGTAAATTTCATTGTTCTGACCCCGTACATGGTCGATGTGGAAACAAGAAACCACAAACCCATTCCGATTTGCTTTTTTATTCATGATTTGAATGAATAACGCGTCAAAGGAAGCCGTCCAATGCACATGAACAAAAAGAAGGACATTAAAAAGATTGTTCTCGAGTGTCTGATTGTCTCAGCCGAGATGAGTTGTTCTAAAGCTTAAATAGTTGTACGTTATAGATACAGTACCTTGATAGCAAAAGGCCTTGCAATTCCAAAAGTTCTCAGGGATTTCGTGAGCAGTACACAAGCAGGACTTCAATCATCACAACAAAATAAATGTGAACATCTGTCGTTGCTTATGTAAATTTATAAGTTATGTCAGGACGTCACAACCGGAGAAACCTGGGAGGGGACTTACCATTTATAATTCATCAGTTGCGGAAAATTCGGTTGGAAATTGGGAAGCACGTTCGCCTTTCATCCCGGCTGGTACGAACCAACCGAAATATCCATACGTGATGTTCGAAATCTTGAAGGAGGAGATGGATCTAGTAAACTATATAACATGTTATATAGTATTAAAATTCTAGGGAAAATTATTATGGACTTGTAGGCATAAACTTATAACGAAAGACTTTGTAAAACATTTTAGAATAAAAATAAGCGATATTAGGCATGACGTTTCGACGACAGCATGTCGTCATTATCAAATTATTATTTGTCATTAATTATCATTTGATAATGACGACATGCTGTCGTCGAAACGTCATGTTTTAATACCGCTAATTTTTATTGTGTCTACTGGTTGCGTAGCAACCGTAGACACTATTCCAGAAGCTGTGTAAGTCCGTAATGTAACAATGGAATATACGTGACAATTGAATTATACGTCAACAATGGAATATTCGGAGAGTGTTCGAATCTCCGGAGAGATCTCGGCGATGTCGTCGTCGCAATCGATCCTGGTCGGTCAGTCATCGGCAGTTTACTTGATTCTTCGTCAGTTTTCGACTTTTTTAATACTATCGACTGAAACGTTGAAAATACGTTGCGTCCTTTGGTTCGCATGTGCTTTATACGTCAACTTCAACCTGTGCGGCTTCGCTTGTGCTGGATTTGGTTTTTTAAACAATGATTTTGCATTATTTTGCAACAAGAACCAGGCACGTCTTTCAAGGAATGTTTTAAAGATCTTTTGACCGGAAAGTTTCCGGAAGAATGACCATCAATGAATCATGTTTGTTTCACGGCCATTGTGGAATGACTTTATACTGCGCGACTCGGTGGCTCCAAGTCCAGTGTTTGGCGTTTCGTGACAGTTTCACTTAAATAATTGTTCTTTGAGAAAAACAATCTCCTTCCCAATTCGGGAGATAAATAATTCCAGCAATGGGACAAAATACCTCCTTTCGGAGAAAAACAATCCCAGCAATGGGACAAGAAACCTCCTTCGGGAGACAAACAATTCAGTCTACATTCGGCCCGTCATTCATTAAAAGCAAGCATTAAAAGCCCATGATTCGTGATTACGAAATTGAGGTGAAACGGTTCAGATAGTCTGAGAGACGCTGCATGAATATTAGCCTTATAAACGTGACGTTTTGCTCGATCTATATATAAACATATCCATATGTTGTGAAACACGACACGTTCTACCTACCTAGTACATTAATTTTCTAATTTCACAATTTCACAACACATGACAGGATTGTCCCTCTTCTGATCTTGTGAGACTGAAATTTTAAAATTTTCCATGGGGAGGCATACCACCAGACTCCCCTAAAAAAGCACATCTTCTCACTTGTTAGCTTATTTTCATGCATTTCTGGCCATCTATACCCCCACAGCCGCTCCAGAAAAACAAAAACACGCATAATTCTTACTTTTTGCTAATCATTTCTGATCATCTGGATTCGTAGCAGTCTAACAACTTCGAAACATTGCCTAGATCATATACAAACATCTGAGGCAACATCACGAATTTCAAAAACGTGATTCGTGAAATGCATTTTCAGAACTCCGAAAAAAAAAACCCAGTGAAATTAGGAAAAAACGACCGCGAGTCGTGATCGGTACACCCTCTTCACCACCCTGTATTCTGGGCTTAATTTAATTTCCAATTCCTGAACATTCCAAGTTTACCACCAGTAGACACATGTAGTCGTTGACTACCTATTTTTCTAAAATGTAAGCATAAAGAAATTTAAAAACTTAAAAGGTGTGTTTTGATTTGTATCTATATCAGATGGATGTCAGATATATCTGGCTATGTAGTTGTCCCCCTTTAAGAGAAGTCTAGAAAATAAATATGAAAGAGAAAGACATATTGCTTGTAAGTTAAATAATATCACTCTTTTTCAGAAGAAACGGAAAATGCATGACGAATCCTTCTAGTGGCTTTTTGGAATTTACTTTTAATTATGATTATTTATCTTTTTGCTATGTCTTAGATAAGTGAAAATATCTTAATTAACAAGAACTCACTGTTGTAACTGTATTTCGTGCTGTAATAAATTATAAATTATAAATATTTTTTTCGAAATATTTATGTACACACTGAAAACATCAAATATAAAAATATGTTATAATAACGAAAATGAATTTAAAAAATGCTTAACATATACATATACACCTAATTGCAATAACGTTACATACATACATAAAACTTTATTTCATCTCGAATTTCATAGTAGCCAAAAATAGGCTAGTATCTCCGAGAAACAAATAAAATCCTAAATTAAGATAAACCATGGTATACACTAACTGGAGAAGGTATTTAACTCTAACATTTAACTCTTAATACAATTAATTAATTAATCTGTATAGCCGAATTGCTAAAATAAAATCATGTAGAGACGAAAGGGTTCTCAGTTTGTCAGGCAACGCGTTCCAGGATTTAGTAGTCATAGAGAAATGAAAAATGTAAAAACAAAAAATGAAAAAAGGCCAATAGGATTGGAATTAATTAGACATACAAAGTACATTCTCGCCGGATTTTAATAATTCTCAAAGCATACACAAGAACTATGTTTAAGAACAGGTTTTTGCACTTTTCCTTTTTCGTAGTGCAACTGTGCACATGTTACAGTTACAGAGAATGACATCGTTTCTAGAGGGTTCGGGGGGCATGCCCCCCCCCCCCCCCCCCCACCCCGATATTTTTTGAAAAATATAGGGTCTCTGACATAGTATTTCCAACCTTCTGAGAGTAGTTTCCAGCAAGTTTAGACGGCTTTGAACAGACAGAATATGTTGCTCTTATTTTATTTGTTTTTTTTAGTGATCCTTGCTCATATTGATTTTATATTATCGAGCCCTTGTTTCTCGTGTTGTAACAAGGGCTCAATCACAAATTTTTATATTCATAAGCCCTTGTTGCCCATGTTGATTTTATATTCATAGTGAGCCTTTGTCGCTTATGCTGTTTTTATATTATCGAGCCTTTGTTGCTCATGTTGATATTATCACTGTTTGTTTTCAAGGCTATTTCATATAATTTGTCAGCCATGCTTGTTCTTGCCTCTTATATCCGCTCATATTTCATTTGTTTTTAGAGCTCATGTTCCTCTATTTTATTTGTTTGTGTGAGCCCTTGTTGCTCATATTTTATTTCTTTTTAGAGCTCCGATTGCTCTAGTTATATTTGTTTTTGAGAGCCCCTGTTGCTCATATTTTGTGTTTTTAAACCCCTGTTGCTCGTATTTTATTTGTTACTGGGCGAGGCCTGCAATGGTTACTCGTATTTTATTTGTTTTTAGAGCACTTGTTGCTTTATTTTATTTGTTGATGTAAGGCCCTGTTCCTCGTGTTTTACTTTAATGTTAGAGCCCCTTTGGCTCGGCTGTTGTTTTGTTTTGTTTACTTTCTGTTTTCAGATGCCTCCTAGACGTGCCCAGCGCACTAAACACCCAAGCCAACAAGCACTACAGTCTGTCGCATCCTTTTCCAGTCTTGTTCGTTGGCAACTCCGAGAAAAACAGGGCGATGATGGGGCCTCTGGCGTTGCGCTGGGTCCAGAAGGGGCCATCCTGCTGCATTGTCTGGCGCTTCAGCTGTCCTGTCATCCAGTAATTATATGTAAAAGGTAAGACTACATTTTAAGAACACCCTGCGATAGGTCTTCTGATTTATTTTAGGTTCATTATGCCAAAAACACTGCAACAAAACTTTAATATTGAACTGGCATACTGTACCACACAGCCAGTCAGGTTTTCTATTTAGTCTGATTTTTCCAAATATGTAGCCTGTGAATAGGCTTCTTTTTGGGGAATTGGGTTAGGTTAAAATCGGCGAGCGAAGCGATCCGAGCGCGGACTCGGGAAGAGGGAAGGGGCCCCTTCGGGAAATGTAGCGCTTAACTCTGGGGAAATAACTCAGCAACTCGCTTGGCTTGCGTGAAAGGAACTTGTCACGAGTTCCAAAGTACCTCTGAGATCTGCAACAACTGGAAACAGGAAGACTCACAGAACTTGGACTTCAACAAGGTTTATTGTTTAGCTCAGCGTAAATCTCTGTAAATCATTTTACAAGGACAAGAGTGCTCTATTTAAGCCAATCGATTAAAGCTGGATATACAGCTACTAACTATAAAAGACAGCTAGATTTACAACTACCAAGTTTGTTACCTTAATGAACCGAAGTCTCGATCTGTAATTAAGCTGTATACTCAGCTTTGAAAGCTAAGTTCAGGTTAACGAACCTAGGACCTGATTTGTAATTAGTTGTATGTTCAGTTGAGAAGCTAACGATCCTAAGCGCTTTGATTAACAATAAGGTTGTATATTCTGTTACAAGGCTGAGCAAAGACAGCTTACTCTTAAACAGGTGAACTTATACAATTCGGTTTGCTAAAGAAAATCCAATGTTACTTACAGAAAACTAAGCGTTGATTAAAGACAAACTAAGCGTTCTGAGTAATTACAATATACTGCAGTGTTTAATTCTGTTTATTTAGCAGTCTCCAATATTTCTTCAGGTTTTTCGGTAAAAGATAATTTCTTAAAAGTATAAACTATCACATGCTAAAGTCCTATTTTCATTCAGTTGAATCTTTGCATTTTGTCTCCTAACACTAAAGTAGTTAACCGAGTTATTTCCAATTAATTAAAATTAACTGGCTTAAAAAAAATTTCTCTATTTTTGGTGTTCACCGAATTTAGACCGTGTTAGCGGTTCCCATGGAAATTATTAAAAGAACAATATATTTTTTAACTGCATGAGTTAGGTTTTTCCACACCACCTCGCCAGGTAATTAACCGTATTTACTCGATTAAACGCTGCTCTCGATTAAACGCCGCAGATGGAAGAAAAAATTCCAATAGACGCCGCACTCGAATAAACGCCGCACGCAATCAGAAGAATGCGGCGTTTATTCGAGGATCGATAAGAAAAAAATGACAAGTACGGTACAAAAAAAGCGAGACATAGTAACTTTAAACATATTTCTGTTTCATAATATTTACAAATGATTTACCTTTAGTTAATTGTTGTCAGTAATTACTTACTAGTCATTTAAGAAATATGATTTTGAAATAAACGCCGCCTTCGAATAAACGCCGCATCGGAAACGCTAAAAATTTAATAAACGCCGCGGCGTTTAATCGAATAAATACGGTACCGGTATTGCAGGTTAACTTTCCCGATCTGTCAATCATCTCCGCTTACACGGTAATTTTTAAATCCCTCCTGTACGCAAACCGGTTGAATTCGTAGGGACGGCTTTCAATTACAAATAGAGAAAGGAAAATTAACCGTCTTGTGTTCACTTTGTCCACAAAACCTATAATTTAATCATTTGACCCTGTTGTTTTGCAGCGTGGGATCCCACGTGTATCCCACGTGGGATATACGCACGCTGTGAAGAATAGAGGGTTGCGGTTAAGTCACCCAAGGAATGTTGATTGTCCACAAGTCAGTAGTAACTATCAGCTGTGATGGCGTATTCTTCTCCAAATAGTTTCCGTCGGATATCCAACGCACGCTGTTTAGACTTAAGGGCAGAGATGAAGTCGCCTTTCGAATGTTGAGTGACCCCGAGTGACGCGTAGCTGTCAGCTGTGCTTGCATGTTCTTCTCCAAAAAGTTTCCGTCGGATATCCAACGCACGCTGTGAAGAATATAGAGCAGAGGTGAAGTCGTCTTGTGAATGTTGAGTGACCCCGAGTGACTCGTAGCTGTCGGCTGTGCTTGCGTGTTTTTCTCCAAACAATTTCTGTCGGATATCCAACGCACACTGTTTAGACTTAAGGGCTGAGGTGAAGTCGCCTTTCGAATGGTGAGTGACCCCGAGTGACTCGTAGCTGTCAGCTGTGCTTGCGTTTTCTTCTCCAAACAGTTTCCGTCGGATATCCAACGCACACTGTTTAGACTTAAGGGCTGAGGTGAAGTCGCCTTTCGAATGTTGAGTGACTCCGAGTGACTTGTAGCTGTCAGCTGTGCTTGGGTGTTGTTTTCCAAACAGTTTCCGTCGGATATCCAACGCACGCTGTGAAGAATATAGAGCAGAGGTGAAGTCGCCTTGTGAATGTTGAGTGACCCCGAGTGACTCGTAGCTGTCAGCTGTGCATGCGTGTTTTTCTCCAAACAGTTTCCGTCGGATATCCAACGCACACTGCTTAGACTTAAGGGCTGAGGTGAAGTCGCCTTTCGAATGCTGAATGACCCCGAGTGACTTGTAGCTGTCAGCTGTGCTTGCATGTTCTTCTCCAAACAGTTTCTGTCGGATATCCAACGCACACTGTTTAGACTTAAGGGCTGAGGTGAAGTCACCTTTCGAATGTTGAGTGACCCCGAGGGACTCGTAGCTGTCAGCTGTGCTTGCGTGTACCTCTCCAAATAGTGTCCTTCGGATATCCAACGCACACTGGTCAGAATGTAGAGCAGAGGTAAAGTCACCTTGGGAAAGTTGAGTGACCCCCAGTGACATGTAGCTGTCAGCTGTGCTTGCATGTTCTTCTCCAAATAGTGTCTGTCGGATATCCAACGCACGCTGTTTATACTGAAGAGCTGAGGTGAAGTTACCTAGTGAATGTTGAGTGACGCCAAGTAAATAGTAGCTTTCAGCTGTACTTGGGTGTTCTTCTCCAAATCGCGCCTTGCTTTGCTCAAGGGCTGTTTGGTGATTTCTGATCCGTTCCTTTGCAAACCTTACCTTGTCGTCATATTTACTTAAATGCTCTAGCATATTAATAACGATTGGGTGAAAATAGAATAAACCAGGTTCACCGTTTGGGAGCGCTGCTTCAACTTCCTTTAGTGTTTTGAGCAGCATGTTTCGTAAGCACTTCTTGGCGTTTACATCAGAGAAATGTTGTGATGCTTTCTCTACATGATAAATAACTTGTAACAAAAGAGGCTGATTGCACGATACGTTTCTTTCATCAATCCCTGGCCCTATTGTTGCTGTTCTTTCATTTGGAATAACTAGTAGCTGCTCGTCTCCACATTCCCTACTTGCCTTGAGCACCTTGCTGTAGAACTCAGAAGACGTTAACGAGTTGTTCTGGAATTGATAATAAAGGACAAGGATCTGAAAAGTGATAAGCCTCAGAACTGTCTGTTCGGGGCTATTGTTCATCATCAATGGCAGAGCCTCTTGTAGGCACTGAACCCCATTTTCCATTTTTCCAACAACAAGCTCATAAATGCCTAAATAGCACAAGTACTTTCCTCTTTCCTCACAAGGAACTGGAGTTGAACTGGCTTGAATTTCATTCACTTTTGAAAGAACTTGCATCGCCATTCCTTCTGCACCCCAAGTTAGTTGAATGAAAGCTCTTGAAGTTAATAATCGTCCTTTCCACTGAATTCTGGCTGCCTTTAAAGCCGAATCATAGATCCTTTCTGCTTCTCCAGAAATCCAAAACACTGAGTCCAGAAACATTTCTGCTTTTACTAACACGTCAAATATACAGTCAGCTGTCCTAGTAGAAAATGAACAACCCTCTATCAGACTTTCAACAATGCTCTGTTTATTTTCATAGAATGAAATAAATGCTGACATGGAATGCCCTGAAAGAAAACGCTCATTTAGCTTTTTAAAGAGGGAAACATGAAAAGTGTAGAAGCGGGCTTTCGAGCTGAGAACCGTTTCTTTCATTTCGTTTTCTCCCTTTTCTCTTGCAAATGACTGAAGAAGCGTGTGCATTGTGAATGACCCTGGATTCAAACTTGAATCGAGGATGGATTTTCTCCGAAGGCTTTGTAACATCTTCTTGGCTATAATTCCAGTTTTGCCTAAAACAGCTGCAGCGATCTCCATATCAAAATTCTCAGGAAGAATGCACAAGGACACTAGCGCTTCTTTTTCATGTACAGAAAGTCTTTGGAATGAGGATTCAAAAAGAAACTTCAATCGGTGACTGGTTGGATAATCTGGATTGTCCAACATCTCAATGATACTTTCTGCTGAGGACGCCATGAACTCGTCTAGAAATTGGCACGGTAGAGCACCATCTTCAAAAATGAAGGAACACAACAACTTCATAGCTAAAGGGACATTTCCGCAGATGCGCGTAATTTGCATGACGTCAGATGTGCTAGCATTAGGAAGTATTTCTTGAACGAGGATTTGAGAGGAGGCTTCGTTCAATGGTCTTATTCTTACAGATTGGTGGCCATCGAAATGCAAGTTCATAAATTCAAAAGACTCTCTTGTAGTTACCACAAAGGTTACGTTTTCGTTTCGCCTGAGAACTTCTTCAAGAAGTTCTATAACCTCTTCTTTTACTCTAGGCAAACCACTTTCCAATAAATCATCGGCGTTATCAAGAATTAACACAAAGTGATCTGAAATCTTGGCCAGAAGAAGGCAAAGCTCATCATCGAGGGATAGACGCTGAACGGATGGTTGGTCATTTCTGACATGCGATGTAACAAGGCTAAGAAGCTTTGATATCAGATCTGCTTTTGAATGAATTCCCCGTAATGAGAGCCAACAGACAGGCACTCCCCGAGATTGAACACCATGCCCCACTGTGATTGCAACCGATGTCTTACCGAATCCAGGCGAGCCCCAGATCGTCACGATTCTGGTAGATTCGGATGTTACGTGGCCAATGATCTCTTCACATTCACTCTGGCGGCCAGTGAAGTTAGGAATCAGTGGAGGAAGATAAGATCTTAGTAGAAATGGTCTTTTACCTTTTCAAAGATAAAAAAGTACACATCATGAAAGTTGGATAACTGTAGAATAACTAAATGAATACTTGTTGAGAGGGCATAAAATAGTAGTATAGGACTTGGCGGTACCAGATCAGTTTTGCAAAACTGATCTGATACCAAGCCAAGTCTATACTACTGCCAGCTGATGGAACAATCATATAACACAATCAGATAGAAATATTAAATGAAACTATATATTAAAAAAAACAAAGTGCGTTTATTTCATTGCGTGATACAATTCTCGGAAACACAGGATGTAATACCCAGAAACAGAGAACGGGGAATCCCCCGCTTACAAGTCTGAACATGTTTTGATAAAAAGGAAATGAGTCATCACTAATAGTTATTGTTTCAGATCACGAGACGGTCGTATGATTTTTTCAACCAATCAGAAGGTGGATGATGCATCATTCAGTTATGTGAGTAAGGCATCTTAACTTCACAAGCAACTTCACAATTGTGAACTTTTTCACTGAAAAAGTTCACAATTGTGAATCAAAGTGTGAAGCCTCTGATTGGTTAAAAATCATACGACTGACTCATGATCTGAAACAATAGCTATTAATGATGACTCATTTCCTGTTATTAAAACATGTTCGCTATTTTTGTTTTCTGGGAATTTAGACCCGCACCGCTTATAGCTATTGTTTTAAAAATATAATCTCATATAATAGTATAGAATGAATTGTAATTTGGAAATTCATGATGAATTTGAGAAGATGGGAGAGTTGACCTGTCCCTTTTGTGACCAACGATTAGCAGATGTTGGTAGAAATACGGAAATGATGAGTATTGGTGAGTTGACCTGTCCCTTTTGTGACCGACGATTAGCAGATGTTGGTAGAAATACGGAAATGATGAGTATTGGTGAGTTGATATGTCCCTTTTATGATATGAAATTATTAGAAGTTGATAGTAGTGCTAGATTGGTTGAGTTATGTTGTTGTGAACAAGATATAAATAGTATAGATGGTATGAGCGTCTGTCTAAATTGCGGTTCCGTCCATGGTTATGATTATGTTAAAGAGTACGTTGATTTTTATGAGAATATGTATAGAATAAGGACGAAGAGTGTGTATGTAAGAAAATATCATATCGAAAATATAATCAATAAATATAATAAAGAAATTCATTTGAGTTATCAAGACCGTAACAAAATATATAAGATTTTTGGATTAATAAACAACGTGTTACCAGAAGTCAATAAGAACCGGAAACGGATGATTAGTGTAACCTATGTTTTGAGAAGATTATTAAAAATTTTAGGATTACCTTATGATAAAATAAAAATAACTTCTTCTAAAAAGACATTAAAATTTTATGAACAATGGTGGGATGATGTTTATAAATTAATAAAGAATGATGTCAACAAAATTATTAAAAGGTGACCTGTTGCATGATTCTCAGAAAAATAGGAAGTCATACGTCATGCAAAGGGGGTTTTCCCTATGAATGAGTTATTGAATAAAGTTTGTTAGTAAAGTTTATCGTAAAATTTACTATAAAAGTTTACTTGGAAGTGAATTTTTTATCATACTGTTTCTCGAATTTATCGGCAAGAGGACAAATATCGATGATTATTTCGTCTAACTGTCTCATTTCATTGATGAATATATTGTGGTTGAATTGATTTCCTCTAAGACAAGACCGTAAAAAAACTAATACTTTTTCATATGTCGTATAAGCAAATTCAGACATTTCGATTTTCTTTTTATAATTCTTGATTTCACTTACTGTTTTTAGCACTAAACCAGCTCCAGAAATAGAAGCTAGTATAGCAGGATTTAATGTGATACTACCAGTTACAGTACCAATAACTATTAAGCCTGTTGAAGTTACATTAATAGCTAAATTCAATCTCTTGAAATATTTGAAAGCATTCTTATAGCACCAAAATCGTTTATGATAAAATCGATACAATGCTTTGATTTCAGATAATTTTTCTTGGCTGATGTTTTTATCAATATGATTGAAATTGAATATATCTGTTTTAGTCATTATATTATATATTTGGATAATTATATTTTAGGATTTGAAAGAAGACAATATAATACACCACTTATTTGGCCCATTATTGGAGATCTTTTTATTTTCTTCGGTATTGAAAGGAAGCAATATGTGTATCCAGGCCCCTTTTCATAGTCATTGTAAAATCTTCCAAATGCATCATGAAAAATAGCATGTTTAATTAAAAATTGGTATTTGGTATTTAGAGTACAAGAACCTGGTCCTATTAATCCAATGTCAGAGTGTTTTTCTAATATTTGGTTAAATGATATTGGCTTATTCAAATAGTTAACGTACAAAAATTGATATATTAAAGCCGATTTTAATATTTCATCTTTAGTATTAGGATGTAGGTTTTTTTGGGTTGTGAAAAATTTATTACAAAAATTAATTGACTGTGCAAGAATTGACATTTATATATATCAATATATTAGATAATTATATATTAAAACTCTTCAAAAAGTACACTGATATGGCAATTATAAGGTGCATATGTAATATGATCAATTGATATTAATTTGATTCGTACAACTGTATCTTCATTGAAATTGATAATTGATGTTGATATATTGAAAGTGTATAAAATTTTATTTGATGTTTTATTCCAATTTTGGGGTGCAAATGAAGTGTTACCGATTAATATAACCATTTTTTTGTATCCTTCAGGCGGTTTATCGTCCAATATTATCAACCATAATTTTACTATTTTTAAATTAGTTAACGCAATAAATGATGATGAACCGTTGAATATGATATCATTAGTGTTCTTATTTTTCATATAATTGCCTAAAAATATGAATTTTTGTTTCTTTATAGGTACATGTAAACCAATTATGTTTCTACCATTTAAATCAATATCTGTCTCCATTGTCATTTTTCCATTTTCAATTGTATAAATAGAATCATATACATCTGAATCAACACTCGAGATATGTCCTTGAACACCATAAACGATTAGATGTGCTTTATTTGTATGTCCTTTTGTTATACTACCATGAAGATCTATCATTATATATTCAGGGGGAGAAACCTGCCATTTGTGTAAATGAACAATGCTTTTCGTATATCCTTCAGTGTTAAAAATCTTTGTAGTTTGCTGCCCAATATTAATGACTGTTGATACAACACTGACAGTTGTTGAACTAATATAAGCTTTATCTGGAACGAAAAACTCAATCACCATAGTGTACTCACCTTGAGAAAGATTTAGTGCATTAAAACCTATCCTTGACGCGAAGTCATCGTTATTGTCTGTCGTAAGAGTTATATCATAGGCTTTCTTGTTAATTTTGTGTGGACTGGATACAAAATCGATAATACCATTAACAACAATATTACTCTCCGACGAGCTCTGATTAACATCTTCCATCATGTATCTAAAAACATCTTTTTTAGCTGTAGAGGTATTTATATGTGACTTGTTTACATAACTCTTATAATCATCCGTTATTCGTGTATACAAGTTGGAATTGGAATCATTGAGTTCGCTGTTGAAAAATGAAACATTTATAGCAGCGTCATTCTCATTTGGTTCAGGAGTTGCTAGATTAACAATCTTTTTATCTCCCATATCAAGATCGCTGGAAATAGTTTTATCAAGTTTGAGTGTTTCTAAATTATTTATTGCATTCGTATTTTGATTTATTCTTGTGTTGTTATCACCAGTTTTTGTGTCAACATATCCTTTATTTGTAGCGTGATCAATTGCTATTGGATCTTTTACATTGAAGATCGTATTTTTATTCATATCAAGACCAGTTTCCATAGAAAGCATTTCTTTACGAGAAATAAAAATGTTTTTCACGTCGTTGTAACTAACGAGATTGTTGTAATTTGCAGCTAAATCCAAGTATGTCTGTTGTTTCGACTTAACAATATTAAAAAGTTCTTTCAAATCAATGTTTTTAGTAACTTCATGAGTGTGATCAGGAACATCGGGATGATATTTTTTTAGAGTTATCATATTCACAGCTGAAAGATCTTGGTTTTCATCTGTGTTGATATTTATGATTTTCTTATTCTTCGCATCATATTGTTGACCGTCATAATTTAAAAAATGTGTCTTCCCATGGTAAAAAGGGAAAGCATCATTATCCCCAGCTGCTTGAACATTTAATAAAGAATGATAATTAGCATCTA
Source organism: Dendrophyllia cribrosa (assembly GCA_024195265.1). Taxonomy (NCBI): domain Eukaryota; kingdom Metazoa; phylum Cnidaria; class Anthozoa; order Scleractinia; family Dendrophylliidae; genus Dendrophyllia; species Dendrophyllia cribrosa. Next base: position 16,448,537 of record JAJLRJ010000006.1, on the reverse strand, counting down.
AATGATCATTCAATACTATTCTTTTGTTTTTCATATATGCATCTGTAATATTAGCTTTTTTATTATTATGATTTTTAAGAGTTATCATATTAACAGCTGACAAATCATTGTTTTCATCTGTATCCATATTTGTAATCAATTTTCGGTCCATATCAATTTCACCAGGAAGAATTAATTTATGTCCCCGCATATCAAGATCCCCCACCATATGAGTTGTTCCATCTAATTTTAAATAATGCGTGTCTCCATACTCTTTATTAACAGCATCTTTTTCTGAAATTGGTGTTTTTAAATTTCTTATATTATTGTTTTTCATATCAAGATTTGCTGTAACTGATGGTAAATGCTTACTAACAAATGTATTTCTAATAAATTTGAAATCAACTACATCATTCAAACCAGTAACTGTTCCTATATTTACTATTTTTTTATTTTGCATATCATAATTACCATCATCTGTCAATTTGAAGCCAACGCCTGGCGGGCCTGGTGGCCCTTGTGATGTTGTTGTTGTTGTTGTTGTTGTTGATGGTAGTAATCCGTTTGAATAACTCATTATATATAATATGAGTATATTATATTTTTTCATTGAAATTCTTGGTTGTGAATTTCCTTGGTTTATCAATATATATGAAGCAATATGAATCATTAGTGGCTTTTTCATAGTCAGATTTTTTTATACCAAGCTCTCTACTAATCCTGTTTTGTTCGTTTGGAGAAGGAAATTCAAAAATGCAGTAATGTGTAGAGTTAAGACGGATACATTTGTCAGTGTCATAAAACGATTGACTAAGATATATGCAACTGCAATTTTTGTTTCTTGAGTTAGTGTAGTAGTTTCTTATTTCTGCATCATTTTTACTACCAGTATTAAGATAGTCATCAAAAATAACCAACTTTTGGTTATCACAATTTAATTCGGACAAAGGCAATATTTGATCATTACTTGCTTCAATAATTGGGTAACCCACCTCTTCACTGATTGGTTTCAATGTTTCCAGTAAATGTTGATATTTTGATTGTTCCAAGTTTTTAGCATATAGATAAATTTTATCGAAATAGAGTAGCCTATAGATCATGTCTAGCAGAACGTTTGTTTTTCCTGACCCAGATGGGCCGCAAATTAGCATCCGGAAGCATCGGTCAGGCATGAAAGGATATAACTGTTTATAATTTGAGGTTACATCATCATCGGCATCGTAATTTGGTATTATCATTTATATTATATGGGTATATTATTTCAATATAACATGGTGTATAACACGGTGTACAACACAGTGTACAACACGGTGTAAAATGCTCTTTTTTATATATGATTTCCAAATTTTATGTAACCTAATAATATAATAAAAATGAGTTTACTTAAATGGAAAGAACTTGCAAAGAGTAAATCTCTATTAGGTAATAAGATTAATCTTGTACATGATGCAATCACAAAACATAATCTTAGTCATAAGATAAGTCAAGAGTCATTGGCTAAGGTATTCAAACCTGTGACTAGTAAATTAGATGATGTTATCGACAGTAATGTAGATTTAAGGGTACCCATAAGAAAGAAAAGAGCACCTAAAAAAGCTGATCAAGGTATTGATTATATGCCTGAAGTTGACCCTTTCGAAGACATGCAAGTTGATGATTTATTTGGTGATTATGTCCCACCAAATCAAGAGAAACAACTGGTGCCAAAACCACCAACATATGAAGAATCTTTACAAGATCTTCTGGAAGGAAATAAGGATATTTATGTTGATCCTCAGTACTTTGGTGATGAACCAGATGAATTACCACCAAAATATGAAGAAGAGATGGACTATGGAATGGATGATGAAGATGAAAGTAATTTGATTTTGGATGATCTTGGTATTACTAATTATGAAAATGTGGATAAGATATTGAATCAATCATCAATAACAGACAAAAAAACTAAGACATATCTTAATAAGATTATAAAAAATGCTAAAGCAAAAAGAAGTCAATTAAATGGCTATAAATCAAATGTTACAAAACAATACAATAGGGGGGAGATATCAGAAGCTGAGAGACAAATGCAAAACAAAAGAATAGAAAACGCAAGAGTTACTTTAAATGAATACATAAAACATTATAATACTAAATTGGAAACAATGAAAGGTTCTGGAATCCAGAGTCGGGGAAAAAAACAGAGAGGTGGAAATATTATGTTTTTTAATGATGTAAAGCAGCTTTTAAAAAAATTGGAATTGATTATTGGTGAAAGATTGGCAGGGAATACCAGCATTGAGATGCGAAATATGGGAGTAACTATATTAGACACATTATTGAAAATATCGAAAATCAATAGATCGCAGTATAATAAATTGTATGGTCAATATTTTAAAAATATAATGTAACTTTATTATATATGGAACGAGAGATAGTATTATCCTCCTATAGTGTGAAGTCCCAATTAAATAATAAACCTGAAGATTGCACAACAAAATTTACTAGACAAATGATATTGGATAGTAATTCTCAATATGTTATCGGTCTTAACAGAATTATCAATATGAGTTTCACATGGTTCAATGTTAACGCAGGATACAACAATCAATTAATAAAATATAGCTCTAATAATGGTACAACTTATCACAACATACAATTTCCATCAGGAGTATGGAATTATACTGATTTCGATGAATATATAAAAGATATAACAAAGAACGGTGATGAATATCCAATCACTCTTGAATTTGATCAGACAACATTTAGGGTTACGATTACATTGGCTCAGAATTATCAGCTTGATTTAACGCATTCCAATTTTAATGATCTAATCGGGTTTGATAAGACAGTATTGACAAGTGGAACAAATATTGGTCCTAGAGTACCAAATCTAAGTCAAGACACCGATATTTTGAATATCCATTGTGACCTAATTAATGATTCACTTGTCGACGGTCAAGATACAGACATCATTTATAGCTTCTCTACCAGTGTACTCCAACCTAGTTATAGCTTCACTTTAGAACCTAAACGGGTTACATATAACCCAGTTAATAAAAATACTATCAGTAGTATCCGAATATACATCACAGATGGAAAAAGAAGATTAGTTAACTTGAATGGCGCAGATACAGCTTTCTCACTGATTCTGAAAAGTATAGAATAATATAACATAATAGTATAATGAAACCGTATGAATTCAAAAGATTTTACCATCCAAAACTTGGTAAATTTGTATACAGACACAAAGGATCGGGAATTATCGTTGATAATATTTTCAAACCGTTGAAGAGTGTTGCATCATCTGTTTTCAAGAAATTTGCTAAGCCAATAGCAAAGAAGGCGTTAGAATCGGGGATATCCCATGCAGGTGAGCGACTGGGTAAGGCGGTATCTCAAAAATCTGGTGATTTGATAATGAAAAGATTGACAAATTTGAGAAAAGGAGCTACAAGACAAACAGCAATTGTTCCATCCTCACCCATTAAACAGCTGCAGCAACATTATCAGCCAAAACTAGATCAAGAAAGTACTGATATGATACTGAATAGACTCATTTCTGGAGATGGTTTGAGGAGAAGACGTAGAGTTAGATTTGTATAGAATCAATGAATATATTTTTTAATTGTTAAAATTATATAACATAATAATATATGTCTTTTAGAACGGATAATTTTCTACAAAGAAATGAGTTGGTGCGATTCCAACTCGATGATGTAATCAGGTCTCCAGCTAACGGTCAACACCAAACGAAAAATGGTTATAAATTTACAATTAATGATCGATCGAGTTTCTACGATTGGTACAATGCCTATATTGAAGTCCAATTCCAACTACAGAAATTAGCAGACGGAGTAGGATATGCTGCTGCTGATCGAATAACGGTAATTAATGGAGGGCATTCCTTAATTGACCACATAATGATTAAATCTGCAGGAAAAATAGTTTATGACACTGACAATCTCCATAAAGTCACTTTTGTTAAAAACCTGCTAGAGTATTCTGATGATTACAGTAGATCAGTTGCTAAAAACAGTTTCTGGTATTTGGACACGAATGCTACAACAGCTGCGAATAACACAGGATTTGAAGCTCGCAGGTTGCAAACTCAAGCTCTGCGCGATAATGGTACAGGTGGTCCTAAAAACATTAATGTGATCATACCATTGAACAGGTTCTCATTTTTTGAAGAACTTGAAGATAAGATGCTTGTACCAATGCAAATACAATTTAACATTGAGCTACAAAACGATGGTGAACTCATTCACATGGCTAATGGAACTGATGCTGGAAGAATTGTTGTTAACAGGTTTTTGCTCTGGGTGCCAAAACTAACTCCAAAGGATTCATTGTATGACAATTTCGTTAGTTCATTTCTTAAAGAAACTCAGTGGAAATATTTAAGGGAAATGTACGAAGCATCAGCTCCTACACAATCATCAGGATTTTTCCAGATTTCAAGCAGTATTGACAATGTCAAACACATTTTTGTTTACTTGAAAAGAACAAACCCGCCTAATGATGCAGTTGAAGAAGACAGTCCTTATCTAATGGACACTTTTAAACTTAATGCTGCTAATAATAACTCTTCCCTTTTAAACTGTAGACTAGAATATGGAAATGGAGTCTTTTATCCAGAAACAGAGTATGATACAGAATCAAAAGTGAGAATCTTTAACGATTTGATGTCATATACTATGCGGAAAAATGACTATAACAGCGGAACTCAGCTGAACTTAGCAAACTATAGTTCTCTGTATGGGTTGATTTACTTTAATCTTACGTATCAAACTGAAAAAATAACAAGAGATCCGAAACAGCTAATCTTCAGGTATAGACTAAGCCAGAATGCAGCTGCAAACTTCAATGTTCATGCTGTAGTCCTATATGAAGAATCTGTTGTCATTGACAAGGTGGGTAATGAATTGGTTATAGTGTAAAATTGTATAATAAGTAATGTATTACTAATAAAAATAAATATCCTTATTTCATATATGTTTTATAACTGGAAAAAATTATATAACATATATTATATACAGCAAATGACTCAGCTTTTTGAAATCAAAGTAAATTTGTCTGACAATCAAAAGAAGAATCTTAGCAATGCTTTCAAAAAAAGGGAAACTATTGTTCTCAGACTATCAAATGAATCTCTGAACGGAAATGATATTCTATATGTACCAGCAATGGTAAAGAAGAGATTGGAGAAGAATCGTATGATGAATAAGGGTATGGATATCAAACTTGTTAAAAGTAATATCAGAAAACAGGTTGGAGGTAGTCTACTAACTTCTATCTTAAGTATTGGAAAGACACTAGCACCAACTATAGGTAAAACCCTTGGGCTATCAGCTCTTGCTGGATTGGCTTCAGAAGGTGCTTCTCAGATTGTGAAATCAATATCTGGCAAAGGCGTACAGTCGGGTGGTTTTCTCGTACCACAAGACAAAATTAATAAGCTGATAGAATATAAGCATCTTTTATCGACGAAACAAAAACAGGATATATTGAATGCCCTTCAATCAGGTTCAGGTGTTCATGTAAAACCAACAAAAACACAATCAGGTGGATTTTTAGGCACTCTGTTGGCAAGCATGGTGTTCCACTCCTTCTAAATGCTTTGACTGGTAAAACTGGTAGTGGGGCTCCACGAATGGGAATTAGTAAGAAAAAAGGGGGTAAGGGAGCTCCGAGAATTGGTGCATACAGACAACCACCTCCATTTATAGGTACATGGGATAATCCAATTGGTATGGGGATTAAAAAAAAAACTACCAAAAAAAACAAGTCGGGAGAAGGCATACTATTAGGGAAAAACAGCCCATTCAATGGCATACCACTACTAGGGGCAATACTGTAAAACCAAAATTCCATAAAGATATCCCGTTAAGTAATCATGATCTAATAAAATGGTGTAGATATTTGAACATCCCAATCAAAGATGTTCTATCGAGGGATGAGAAAGTTCCACATAAGCATAAACAGGCGTTATTCATATACAATCTTGAACCCTCATATATGAGTGGAAGCCATTGGGTGGCCACATATGTCAAAGACAACGTGATAAATTATTTTGATAGTTTCGGTATGCCTCCATTTCAAGAGATCGTAAATCATACAAAAAGAAAGAATTTGATTCTGTTACATCAAAACAACCAAATCCAGAACATAAAAACGACTACATGTGGTTACTTCTGTTTATACTTTCTGAATGAAATGAATAAAGGGAATTCATATTATAATTTATTGCAAGTATTTGACATATATGATACAATGAAGAATGAGAGATTCCTCGAACATTATTTTAGAAATATCTAACTTATATATATAATGGTAAAATCATATTGTGTTAGACAGAAGAAAGTCACTGAATGTGTTCCAGGAAGCGAACGATATGTGAAAACTAAAAATGGTCGAACTATGTTGAAATGCACTTGCGCTGAATGTGGTATAACAAAAACCAAATTTATAAAACAAAAACAGGGAAACTAATTGAGCCCTCACAAGATGGGGGCTTTTTAAATATAGAAGGTAGTCACAGTCTTGGTGAAATAGCAGCTAAAAGCGCTTTAAAAGGTTTGTATAATTTAGGTAGAATCGGAGCATCAAAGGCAATTAAATCTGGTTATGCTAAACAAAAAATAAAAGGAATGGCTGATAAATATTTGGATCAAGCCTTAGATAGTTTAACTTCAGATATTAGTAAGAAACTAGATCCATTGCATAAAGGTAGTGGGATTGATATTCATAAGGCCATTGGGAAGCTTCCGAAACCAAAAGGCGGTTGGACATTACCCGGCCATAAATATACTGGCCCATATAATGATTTAAAGAGTCAAGTGAAATATGACCCAACAACTGGCCAAATATTAGAAATATATGACCAACCTACAGGAAGAACTGATGAAATAGCAATGCAACATGATGTCGATTATTCAGTCTGCAAGGATGATAGGAAATGTAAAAATAAGGCAGACCGAAAAATGGTTCAAGCTTTAGACAACGTACCGTATAATGAAAGACAATGGGGGCATTGGTTGGCTAGAAACACGATTGATGTAAAACAAAAACTTGGATTAGGTGTTAAAAGGAAGTCAAAAAACGTAAAAAGGAGTTGAGTAATGATTGGGCTGAACTCCTTGCAAATGAACTACATAAACCAATCAAACGGAAATTTCAAAAGAGACGTGTTATTGTTAATGGAATAGATGATATTTGGAGCGCTGACCTTGTAGAAATGCAGAAGTTTTCAAAATGGAATAAAGGATATAGATATTTGTTAAACATCATTGATGTGTTTTCGAAATTTGCTTGGAGCATCCCTATTAAAAATAAAACAGGTAATACAATTACTGAATCATTTGATGATGTTATTAAAAAATCCAAACGGAAACCTAAATTTATTTGGGTAGACCAAGGGTCTGAATTCTATAATAAAACTTTCAAAGACTGGCTAAAGAAAAATAATATTGAGATGTATTCTACTTTCAATGAAGGTAAAGCTGTTATTATTGAGAGATTTAACAGAACATTAAAATCTAAAATGTGGAAACAATTTACAGCTCAAAATACAACACAATATTTAGACATGTTACCAAAACTATTAAATGAATACAACAGTACAAAGCATTCAAGTATTAAAATGAAACCTATTGAAGCATCTATGAAAAAGAATGAAGGAACTGTTTATTTCAATCTATATGATACGGAACTATTATCATATAAACCAAAATTTAAAGTTGGTGATAAGGTTAGAATTTCAAAGTATAAACGGAATGTGTTCGACAAGGGTTATACACCAAACTGGACTGAAGAAGTGTTTACAGTCAATAAGATACAATACACTAATCCTATAACTTACAAATTAAAAGATCTCAATGATGAATCAATAGAAGGATCTTTCTATCAACAGGAGTTATTGAAAGCTAAACAAGATGTTTTTCGTATAGATAAGGTTATCAAAAGAGACTATAAGAAAAAACAAGCTTTGGTGAAGTGGAAAGGATATAGTGATGATTTTAACAGCTGGATACCGCTAAAAGATGTAAAAAATATATAATGTTTATATATATCATGAGCGGCATTGAGAAATATATCAAAAAAATAAATTTTCAAATTCAGGAATGTGAAGATGAAATAGACAATCTTCATGATAAAATATATGATAATGAGCGTAGATTGGATCTGTTACAATATAAAAAGAAATTATTGAAACTTTATCATAAAAAAATACATGAAATTGATGAAGATATAACATTGAAAGAGTTATTGAATATTATCTGCAATGAGATAGAAAACAATAGATACGATGATGAATGTAATGTGTTGAAACAAACCAAAGTTGATAATATTAAATATCTCAAACAAGAAAATAGTATATCTAGCACAACAAAAACAAGCAGCAACGCGGATTTGGAAAGATGTAGAAATATTCATCTGATCCAGGGCACATGGGTTTAAAAAATACAATCAGTAACATTAGAACACTAATCAGGGATTTAAAGGGATATACAAAATTGTTTTAAAGAGATGTTACTATTTACAAGTATCCCAGAAATTTCTGAGATATTTATATCTTTGCATTCGCTATTCATTGGTAGCCAAAAATATTAATGTTTCTGACTATTACGCAATAATGCAAAATATATAATTCTTGACCAATATTATCCGCACTATTATGAAACTATTTAAAATAATATCTATAGTATAGTATTATATGGAAAATCAAAATGTTAAGAGAGGTCGCGGTAGACCAAGAGTTTTACCGATGAAGAAAGAAAGCAACATAAACACAATACATGTTAAATAAAGTGGCTTTGTAATTTGTAAGAACAACAAAAATTATACACTTGCTGGGAAATCATGTCATTGAAAACAAAAAAGCATGTGAAGAATCTAATCTACATCATAATGCAACGAATCATCAACATAACACGAAAAAATATCCAAATCACACACAAATTAATTCTTTTCATAGTTATAGTTCAAAGGATCCATGATTGGATTATTTGAATTCTCGACTATATTCAAACGCACATTCGTAAAACCATTTAAAGAATTATCTATAGTTATATATATAGATAATGGAAAAATCAGACTTGAAAAAATTGAGTAAATCTCAACTAATCCAAATGTTATTGCAAATCCAGAATGCTAAACCAGCTCCTGAGATGACAATAGTGGACAACAAAAAACAACGTAGGAGACCAATTCCTACACCAAGAAAAAGTGTTAAACAGATGGTGAATGAGTATGAAGACCATATTATTTTACCACCAATGGAGTTTAGAGACGACTATAAACCAGTGCCAGCACCTAGAACTAAACAGCCAGTTGCAGAAAAACCAGTTCCAACTATAAGAACTAAAATAGAACAAACAGACAAAGCTCTAAAAGGTTATACTAAATCCTATGAAATCAATATAAAAAATAACAAAGACCCACTGGTGCAGTTGCAGAACACAAGAAAGGCTATTGAACATCATATTACAAATACACTAAAATCCATGAAAGGACTAAAATTTGTTGAAACACTCAAGGTAATATTTACAAAAATGTCAAATAGAGACACAGTATATAAAACTGCCTATTTCAACAGTCAAGTTCAAACAATCATAAACAACCTAGATATAGATGAATCACTGCAAGTATCAAAGCAGAACATATTAAACAAAATTGCAGTTTGGATTTCAGAGGGATCTGGTTGGACTGTTCAATCAGTGGAAAATCATTATCTTAATGTTGTAAGATATCAACCAATGAGAGGCTCTTCATATATTAAACTACCACAAGAACTAAGAAATAGTGCCAAAGGTTTGATCAACATGAAAAACGAAGACAATCAGTGTTTTAGATGGTGTCACATTAGACATTTGAATCCTCAAGAAAAATACCCACAGAGAATTAAAAAATGTGATAAAGAATTTATTGAAAAATTGAATTACTCAGGAATTGAATTTCCAGTCAATCAAAAACAGTATAATAAAATTGAGAAACAGAATAATATCAATATCATTGTATTTGGATATGAAGAAAAACAACCATTTCCTATTTACATATCCCAAGAAAAATTTGAAGATCAAATGCATTTATTATTGATAACAGAAGGCGAAAACAAACATTATGTAATAAAAGACTTCAATAAATTTATGTACAATCAAACAAAACATGAACATAGAAAGCATTTTTGTATGTATTGTTTACAATGTTTCAGTAGTGAAAGAGTATTATTAAATCATAAAGAAAACTGCATACAAGTGAATGGCACACAAGCTATAAAAATGCCTGACAAGGATAATAATACACTAAAATTCAACAATTGCCATAAACAACTACCGGTACCATTTGTTATTTATGCAGATTTTGAAGCAATTACTGAAAAAATACATGGTTGTCAGCCTGACAATGATCAATCATACACAGAGGCTTATCAGAAGCATACAGACTGTAGTTATGGTTATAAGGTTGTTTGTTGCTACAATGATCAATACACCAAACCAGAGCAAATATATAGAGGTGAAAAAGCTGTTCACAAATTTATGGAAGCTATGCTGGGGGAAGTCAAATATTGTAAGAAAGTGATGAAAAAAGAATTCAATAAACCATTAAGAATGACAAAAGATGATGAAGAAGAATTTCAAAAAGCTGAAGAATGCCATATATGTGATCAAAAGTATGCAGAGAAAGATATTAAAGTTAGAGATCATTGCCATATAACTGGTAAATACAGAGGATCTGCTCACCAAGAATGTAATCTGAAACTCAGAGTGAATCCAGCAGAGATAAAAATTCCTGTTATATTCCATAATCTCAGAGGTTATGATAGTCATTTCATCATGCAAGAGATTGGTGAAATAGTCAAGAAGCACACATACAAAAATAAGAAAGGAGAAGACAAACAAATGAACATAAATGCTATACCAAACAATATGGAAAAGTATATGGCTTTCATGCTTGGTAATCATCTTACCTTCATTGATAGTTTCCAGTTTATGAGCTCTAGTTTAGATAAACTAGTAAGCAATCTACCAAAAGAATCATTAAAATATACCTCTCAACAATTCAAAGGTGAAAAGCTTAATTTAATGTCACAAAAAGGAGTCTATCCATATGACTTCATGGACAGTTTTGACAAATTCAATAAACAACTACCACCAAAAGCAGAATTTTACAGCATATTAAATGATGTATGCATATCAGATGAAGACTATAAGCATGCTCAAACTGTTTGGGAAACCTTCATGCTTAAAAATATGGGTGAGTACCATGATTTATATCTTAAATCTGACATCCTTCTGTTAGCTGATGTGTTTGAAAACTTTAGAAAGACCTGTCTGCAATACTATAAATTAGACCATGTCATTATTTCACATCTCCAGGATTGTCTTGGGATGCTATGCTAAAAATGACTAATATTAAATTAGAACTAATGACTGATATTGACATGTTTCAATTCATTGAAAAAGGGATGAGAGGTGGTATTTCTTATATAGCCAATAGATATGGGAAAGCCAACAACAAATACATGAAATCATACAATGAGAAGGCGCCCTCAAAGTATATCATGTATCTTGATGCTAACAATCTCTATGGTTGGGCTATGTCACAATACCTACCAACTGGCGGTTTCAAATGGATGACAGAAAATCAGATTAAGAAGTTAGACTTGACCAAATATAAAGAAGATAGCAACAAAGGTTTAATACTAGAAGTTACATGGAATATCCTGAAGAATTGCACAGCCTTCATAATGACTACCCATTAGGACCAGAGAAAGTTAAAGTAACTAGTAATATGTTATCTGGGTATTGCCAAAAGATAGCTACCAAATATAATATATCAACAGGCCTTGTACAAAAACTGATTCCAACTTTAAGAAACAAAGAAAAGTATGTTCTTCATTACAGAAACCTACAATTATACACTGATCTCGGTTTGAAAATAACAAAAGTTCATAGAGTACTAGAGTTTAATCAGTCAGCATGGTTGAAGCAATATATTGATTTCAACACTCAGAAAAGAACTAATGCCAAAAATGCCTTTGAGAAAGATTTCTTCAAACTTATGAACAACAGTGTATTTGGAAAAACAATGGAAAATATAAGAAAGAGAATAGATGTTAGATTAGTTACTGATGAGAAAAAACTATTAAAAATGGCTGCTAAACCTACTTATGTAAGCAGTAAGATATTCAATGAAAATCTTGTAGCCGTTCATAAGATCAAAGAAACACTAACCCTAAACAGGCCGGCATATGTGGGTATGTGTATTCTTGATCTTAGTAAGGTTTTGATGTATGACTTCCATTATAACTATATCAAAAAGAAATATGGAGACAAAGCTAGACTACTATTCACAGACACTGACAGTCTCACATACGAAATTGAAGCTAAGGATGTGTATCAAGATTTTTGGAATGATAAAGATAAATTTGATAATAGCGATTACCCAGAAGATTCTCCATATTTTGATAAGACAAATAAAAAAGTAATTGGTAAATTCAAAGATGAAGCTGCAAGTATACCAATAACTGAATTCATCGGTCTACGATCTAAAATGTATAGTTACATGAAAGACAACCAAAAAGGAGGAAAGACTGCCAAGGGAATCAAAAAGAATATTATCAAAAATAATATCAAGCATCAAGATTATAAAGAAACGTTATTAGGAAATAAACAGATGCATCACACTATGAAAACAATAAGAAGTCAAAACCATAAATTAGGAAGTTATGAAATCAATAAAGTATCACTCAGCTGTTTCGATGACAAAAGGTATATATCAGATGATGGCATAAATTCATATGCTTATGGACATTATAAAATAACTTTCCTTAATTAAATCCTGTGTAGACTTCCTATGTTTCCGAGAATTGTGTCACGCAAAGGATTCTATTATGCTGGATCACGCAATGAAATGAACGCACCATTTTGTTTTTATTAACATATAGTTTCATTTGATTTTTCCATTTAATATTTTTAATTAATTATTGCATTTAATATTTCCATTTTATTTTTGCCATTATATGGTAAGTAGTATAGAGTTGGCTTGGTATCAGATCAGTTTTGCAAAACTGATCTGGTACCGCCAACTCTTATACTACTTAAAATTAGACTACGAGCAGTCTCTCTTTCCCAGCTTAGTCCGTCGAGCGAGAAACGAAAACATTAGCGAACGGATAAAGGCCGCGCGAAACTGGGGCGAGGCAGTTTCGCGCGCCCATTATCCGTTCGCTAATGTTTTATCGTTTCTTGCTCGAAGGACTAAGCTGGGAAAGAGAGACTGCTCGTAGTCTAGCATAAAATAAGAAACAAGGGTTCATTATACGTTGTTTTGTTATTAATCGATAATTATCAAAATTCCTGATTAAGTTCATAGCTTCTTCTCGCGATTTTTTGGAAAAAAACTTTCGTCTGCAAGATTAGAACTATTAAAACAACCAACAAGCATATTTTTTAATGGTAACACAAATAAAAAATATAAATAACTCTTTGAATATTTTGATATTAACTGGAAAATTGAACTGGCTAATGTCTTCTATTGTTCCAACACAGCAACTTCATACAACGATATAATTTAGACAAGTAAAAGTGTCAAGAGTTACCTGCACTAACTGTAGTTTCCAGGCGATTTCTGGATGGCACTTGTTGTTCTTTAATGGATGCTGAAACCCGCCGATCTGACAGAGCATAAAAAGATCAAATTCATACAACCGCATCATCCCAGACAGATCCAAATTAGAAAATAACCGGCGTGGAGCAAACCTGCAATCAGGCCTTTCCCAGAAAAATACCCACGGAAAAAATACCTGATCACAGGTTATCAACCGGTTTATGATCGGTAAGGGTAATGTAGGGCATGTGAAGGAGCGATGGTCTTGTGGTTAGTGCATCGGAATTTTAACTTAAAGCCTGGTTGGTGGTTCAAGGCAAGGTCTCTGCCTGTTCAGGTTGTGTAATGTTTTCTTAGGCAGGAATCCTTGGTCCACATTGTCTATCTTCATCCAGGTGAATAAATGGGTACTGGGTAACATAACCCTCGATGGACATGTATCCTATCATGGGGTGAGGTAATACCCCTGTTTGTTCGTGCTGCATATACAGGGTTTTGCTCTCTGGCATTTGGAGGCCGCTTGGCTTGTGAACACTTACTGATACTTTTTCATCAGAAATTACTGGTTGCAGTTAATAATTATAATCATTATCATCATCATCAGTCATCATCACCGTCACCATCGTCATCGTTAATTCAGTTATAAGAAAAAAGTGATAAGCTAATTAATTTTTTGGTTTTCAGAAAAAAAGTGAAAAGCTAACTTTTCAAAATTTAGGAACTTTGCTCAAAAAAATAATAATAGTTACAAAAAATATGTTTCTTACATGATAATCTGAGTCTGTTGATTTTAGCATTTATTACATCCATTTTGAAATCACTGGTGAGCCTTGCAATCTGATTGGCTCTCAGCAGTGCGATTTATTCCCAAAATATGTTTCTTACATGATAATCTGAGTCTGTTGATTTTAGCATTTATTACATCCATTTTGAAATCACTGGTGAGCCTTGCAATCTGTTTGGCTCTCAGCAGTGCAATTTATTCCCAAAATATGTTTCTTACATGATAATCTAATGCCCCATTCACACCAACGGTTAAACATGTTTAAATGTTGTTTAGTTTAACTACGTTTTAGCCTCTATCTTGAACGTTTTAAAATGTATATGACTCAAACTACCTGGAAATTGGTAATAAAGTCAATAAAGTTTCTTTTAGTAAAGATTTCACTCCAAATATTACGGGAGGTTAGGAGGTATTTTTCTAACCTGTTTTAAACTAAACAACCAATTTAAACATGTTTAAGCGTTGGTGTGAATGGGGTATAAGTCTGTTGATTTTAGCATGAATCCAAACTCTAAACCACCATAATCATTGGCCTGTCAATTTATTCCATGATTTAGGGTGTGTTCGAATGAACGTATTCCAGAATAAGAATAGGAAGAATGGTCACAAAAAAATCGCATTTTAGGGATTTGGGAGCCACTGAAAAACTAAATATCTCCTATTGCTGTATTATAAGCATTTTGTGCCAAATTTATACTGCAAGTGTGCCCAAACAAACAATTTTCCGAGACTATACTGTTTATTTTTATTCCGGAATACGGTCAATTGAATGCGCCCTTAGAAAAGCCATGATTCAGAATATAATTTCATATGTTTTAGATTTTAGAGAACCGCAGTATTTTGCCTTCCCATGCGTCCCAAAATTCTTCTATCAGCTGCTCTACACAGCACTATAATATTTTATGATTCTTACCAGATTGTTTTGGTTCTTTTTTCCATGTTTGGAGTGGCTTCTTTGCACTGTGTTTAATGTCGTCCCAAAATGATTTTCCATTCCTTTTGGACATATCCTTCCAACACCACTGGAAACTCAGGCTATGCAAACAATCAAGAATTCAAAATAATTATGTAAATAAGATAAAAAAGTAAATTTCCTATTCTTCTACCCAGCATGTTTGTAAACCCTTTCCTTCCCCCAACCTCCTGCCTCCAAGGATGTGATTAATAATTGCGCCACACTAGACGGCTTGCAATCTGTTTCTCTCTCGAAATAATGTGGCGTCGAAGGGAGCTCGGAGCGAGAAATTAGACCAGAAGGATTAGCCAAAATTGATAATGGCATAGTAAAGCTCCGTTCTATTTAAAAATGGCCGGGTATTGCTTTCTCAATTAGACTGGACTTAACTGTTTCAAATGCGTATTTCCGAGGCGATGTGTTTCTTTTTGTGTGAATTTTCGGCTAAAATAAGCAAAAATCCGGGCACAAATATGATATCATATATATAGTTAGGCTTAGCCTAACAGCGGGGCCCTCCGAAGACCCTCTGAACAAGCTTAACTAAGATGAAACTTAACTAATAGGTGAAAGGTCAGAAGCATAAGAATTAAGATTAATATTGACGACCGGGCTATTTTTCAATTTTAGCAATTCTCAAAAACAGTATTACCTGACCGTCTGCACACTACATTTAGACCGTACAAAAGTTCACAAAAACAACTTTTTCTCCGTCTAGAATAACTGTTACGACTATTTTCCGAAAATACAGTTGTTGCTTGTCAAAAAATGCCGAGAAACTGATTTGGAAATCAAAATTACAAAAATACACAAAAGGCATATTTGCATAAGGCGACACGAGTATAAAATCTAAGTCTTGTTTTGTTTACATAAAATCGCTTTTCAATCTCTGTAATGAATGAACAAACACATAAAAATGGACAACACAATCTTCTTTCGAAAAATTTTATTCAAATCTCCATGAGTTTGTTTAAAAGCAAATGCGTACCATTTATAGCGCATCGAGGCCAGAGCCGTGTCTTTAATGAAATTCAAGAAATTAAGGGTGCGTTCGATTGGGAAATCCGGATTCCCAAAAAAACGCAAAATCCTAAAACGGATTTCCAATTACCGAAATCCTTCTCCGCGATGGATTTCCATGAACAATGGAAATCCGAAATCCGGATTTCGATTTTGAAATCCGGATTTCAAAATCGAAATCCGGATTTCCCAATCAAACGCACTCTTATACAACTGAATTTAAGCTACACGTTTATAAACGGCATATTGTAAAACATGGACTGGACTGGATTTGTAAAACATGGACTGGATTTGTAAAACATGGATTTGTAAAACATGGATTTGTAAAACATGGATTTGTAAAACATGGACTTGTAAAACATGGATTTGTAAAACATGGATTTGTAAAACATGGACTCGTAAAACATGGATTTGTAAAACATGGATTTGTAAAACATGGATTTGTAAAACATGGATTTTGTAAAATGAAAACAAAAAGTATTCTTTCGACTTTTTTAATTTCATTTTTTTCTGTCCTCCGGATGTTGTCACAGATCATATGTTAAAAAGTGTTGACGGGCCTGCACGACTTCTGCAGCACGCAAATAAATTTTAAAGCCTTCATAGCTTAGCCTTTACATTCTTTCTTAAGCAAGACTCGAGTTTCGGTTCTAAGGTGAACCTTATCAGGCTCAATTATCCTCCGAAGAGTCAAGATTTAAGTCAGGTTTCCTCAAACGAGGCGTTTGTGTAAATACCGACCTAAAAGCTGAAAAGGCTCAGGCAACCTTTTATATGAGCAAAATATGAAAGCTGTGAGAAGTAAATGTTGTAAAATTAACAGGGCTCGAGAATGGTAGCCAACTAGACATAGTCTAGTAAAAATTCAGTTTTGGCTAGTAGATTTTGGCTTCACTAGCCATTTTGGTTAGTGAAAATGGTAATGAACCAGACGGAAACGAAACTGGAAATTATTTCCGATTAATTGCAAAGGCAAACTTGAGAGATCAGAAACTAAAACATAGACTGTAAAGGGACATCATATTATTTAATGCCATATAGCAATATTTTGAAATAACTAAAAAGCAATAAATGTTTTTGTTTGAAGGACGATTTCACTTTTCTGTTACGAAAGCGACAAAGGAAAGAATGAAACTGCATTGCGCTATAATTTGTTATGCGTAAAATCATGCGGAGCTTCAAGGCATCACGTTTCATTTAGCATAAACAAAGAGGTCAAAGAGGTCATGTACACGTTTTTCCCAAAAGAAAGTATCTTTCTTGTTTATAAAGAGTTTCAATGATTTTGAAATTGATTTGATTTCCAAATTTAGAAATTCAAAATAAGTTATGGCATTAATTAATATGATGTCCGTTTACAGTCTATGTTTTAGTTTCTGTTCTTTCATATTTTGCTCATATAAAAGGTTGCCTGAGCCTTTTCAGCTTTTAGGTCGGTATTTACACAAACGCCTCGTTTGAGGAAACCTGACTCATATTAATTAATGCCATAACTTATTTTGAATTTCTAAATATAGAAATCAAATCAATTTCAAAATCATTGAAACTCTTTATAAACAAGAAAGATACTTTCTTTTGGGAAAAACGTGTACATGACCTCTTTGACCTCTTTGTTTATGCTAAATGAAACGTGATGCCTTGAAGCTCCGCATGATTTTACGCATAACAAATTATAGCGCAATGCAGTTTCATTCTTTCCTTCGTCGCTTTCGTAACAGAAAAGTGAAATCGTCCTTCAAACAAAAACATTTATTGCTTTTTAGTTATTTCAAAATATTGCTATATGGCATTAAATAATATGATGTCCCTTTACAGTCTATGTTTTAGTTTCTGATCTCTCAAGTTTGCCTTTGCAATTAATCGGAAATAATTTCCAGTTTCGTTTCCGTCTGGTTCATTACCATTTTCACTAACCAAAATGGCTAGTGAAGCCAAAATCTACTAGCCAAAACTGAATTTTTACTAGACTATGTCTACTTGGCTACCGTTAGTCTCGAGCCCTGTTAATTTTACAACATTTACTTTTCACAGCTTTCATATTTTGTTTCTAACTGCTCACATAAAAGGTTGCCTGAGCCTTTTCAGCTTTTAGGTAGGTATTTACACAAAAGCCTCGTACATGTATGTTGAAAACTGACTTAAATCTTGACTCTTCGGAGGATAATTGAGCCTGACGAGGTTCACCTTAGAACCGAAACTCAAGTCTTGCTTAAGAAATAATGTAAAGGCTAAGCTATGAAGGCTTTAAAATTTATTTGCGTGCTGCAGAAGCCGTGCAGGCCCGTCAACACTTTTTAACATATAATCTGTAACAACATCCGGAGGACAGAAAAAAAAATTTAATTAAAAAAGTCGAAAGATATTTTTTGTTTTTATTTTACAAAATCCATGTTTTACAAATCCATGTTTTACAAATCCATGTTTTACAAATCCATGTTTTACAAGTCCATGTTTTACAAATCCATGTTTTACAAATCCATGTTTTACAAGTCCATGTTTTACAAATCCATGTTTTACAAACCCATGTTTTACAAATCCAGTCCATGTTTTACAAATCCAGTCCAGTCCATCTTTTACAATATGCCTTTATAAACAATTCCCCAAAACATAACGAGAACACAAACAAAAAGTCAATCACAGATTGATATCAAGATAAATTCCCATCGAAAAATGTAATTTGTTTTACCTTTAAGTCCCTCCGGCGACTACTGTACTTGGAAATTCTTTAAATCTCCGCTTTGGTGCTGAAATCCGTAAAACGAACCCATCTCTTCACATTGCGAAAACCGTATATAGTTCCTCGAAGCAAGATTTTATCCCTGAAAAGCTATTCTCTTTCCACTAAAGCGGCTTCTGAGTATCCCTTAATTAGTATCCTGTCTTGAGTAGCAAACCGCCAAAAAAAATGTTGGGTAATAACGACTTTTAATAATTCTGCGCTAAAAACAGCATAAAAATCCTGCAACGGCTAAAGTGTTTACCGAGCTGACGGCTGTGTAGCCGCGCGAAAAACAAAGCCTCAAAGATCCCGGATGTTTTGTGGCGTCACACGCGCATGTTTTGCGACGTCATACGCGCCAGCGAGCTAGCCCAAAGCGTACGGCGGGGAACGGCGGGCGTTCGGCGGGCGCACAACGCGCCCGCGAAACATTCCGCTAGCCACGACCATGAAAAATGACGGGTTCTATGAGTATGGTGCTCCGCCGGGTCTTTGGCCCGCGGGCTCCGCTAAAAACTGAACTGAGCAGCACATCTTGCACCTGGCGCGTACGTCAGCGCTATTGCCTTTAATTAAAGGTTGTTTTCACGGCAGCCATGTTGATGGTAAAAAACATAGAAATTGTTTGTATAAAACTATAGCTTTTTCCCCAAAAGATGGAAATTTCATTGTTTTGACCAAGAACATGGTCGATGTGGAAACCAAGAAACCACAAACCCATTCCGATTTGCTTTTTCATGCATTATTTGAATGAATAACGCGTGGAAGGAAGCCGTCCAATGCACATGAACAAAAAGTAGGAAATTAAAGAGATCGTTCTCGAGCTGGGTCTGATTGTCTCAGCCGAGATGAGTTGTTCTAAAGCTTATAAATACTTGTACTTTATAGATACAGTACCTTGATAGCAAAGGGCCTTGCAATTCCAAAAGTTCTCAGGGATTTCATGAGCAATACGCAAAAAGGACTTCAATATTCACAACAAAATAAATGTGAACATCTGTCGTTGCTTATGTAAATTTATAAGTTAGTTATATCAGGACGTCACGACCGGGAGAATCCTGGGAGGGGGACTCGCCATTAACAATTCATTTTCCGGAAAGATTCGGTTGGAAATTGTGGAGCACGTTCGCCTTTCATCCCGGCTGGTACGACTGACCAACTGAAATATCCATACGTGATGTTATTATCGGAATCTTGAAGGAGGAGATGGATCTAGTAGACTATATAACATGTTATATAGTATTAAAATTCTAGGGAAGATTTATTTATGGACTTGTAGGCATAAAGAAATTAAAACTTAAAAGGCGCTTTTTAATTTGTATCAATATGAAATGGATGTATATATCTGGCTATGTAGTTGTCCCCTTTAAGAGAATTCTAGAACATAAATATGAAAGAGAAAGACATATTGCTTGTATAGTTAAATAATATCGCTCTTTTTCAGAAAAAACGGAAAATGTATGAGGAATCCTTTCTAGTGGCTTTTGGAATTTACCTTTCATAATCATTATTTTTCTTTTTGCTATGTCTTAGATAAGCGGAAATATCTATAATTAACAAGAACTCACTGTTGTAACTGCATTTTGTGCTGTAATAAATGATAAATTACAACTATTTTTTTCGAAGTATATATGTAAACACTAAAAACATCAAATATAACAATATGTTATTATAATGAAATTGAATAAAAAAAGTGCTAAAAACATACATATATATCTTCTACCATTTGACCATTCAGTCTTTCGGTTCCAATCTTATAACAAGGGAAAACAAAAGCCAGGAAACGAATTGTTAATCGTCAGCGACATTCCTTTCGGTTGGAATGATTATTTACAGAAATTCGTACCATTATTTAATAGTTGACACAACCGGGTTTTTTCCCGAAAATATTATTTCGCCGGATGTCAACACTGGTCTCGTCATACAGGGGTGCGACAAAAACACGAATTCGGAGCAAAAAAACTTTTTCGTAATAACTACCTCTGATCTACTTAACTACTGTAACTAGATCTACCTACTGAAGCAAGTGTTCATTATATATTTTTTTACCATTTTTACCCATATTAGTAGTGTTAGCTTTGTATAAATTTGTACAGGCGTTTATTGATATACCGGTATATACTTTAACCTGAGTTGTACAGCCCCCGAAATGATCCCGACCCCGAAATGATCCCCGACCCCGAAATGATCCCCAAATCGACCCCGAAATGATCCCGAC
Organism: Dendrophyllia cribrosa; assembly: GCA_024195265.1. Classification (NCBI taxonomy): domain Eukaryota; kingdom Metazoa; phylum Cnidaria; class Anthozoa; order Scleractinia; family Dendrophylliidae; genus Dendrophyllia; species Dendrophyllia cribrosa. Next base: position 16,427,269 of record JAJLRJ010000006.1, on the reverse strand, counting down.
CCCGAAATGATCCCCATTTTTTTCACACTGACCCCGAAATGATCCCCAAGTAATTTTTGGAATGGAATGGCCTTCCAACCAGAGAAAGCTGGAATGAATAAAATAAAGGCAGTTGAGGAAACTTCAATGTCTCGTCCCAGTCTTCTGTTTCATCTGCGACTTCTGACCAGAAGTCCAGCCGATTCGCATATAAATAACCGCATATAAGCGAGTCTAATTAACATCAAATTACCGCATGCAAGCGGTTAAAGTAGGCCCAAATTACCTACTGAGAAATAACGAAAATAGAGCTGATCTCAAACTGGCTTTTGTCTTTCACTTGAACATTTTACATAAAGTAAAACTCCTTTTTTTAGTAAAAGAAAGAAAAAGATCAGAAGGGTGTATGCCTTGAACCCGAGTCGTTTTCTTCATAACTAATACCCATATCCACTACACCAAGGAGGGATAGCTGAGAGGAACTGTAATTTTTAACATATTTATAGAGTTACCCATAACCATAAATGAAAGCTAACCGTTTTAAAATCAGTCCTTAACCCTAAACACTGCAGATCAGTGCTAAACTGAAGCTATTTTCTCTCAGTTCTGTGTCTAACGTCAGTAATATAAAGAATACTACTGTTAGGTAAATAGGGCCTATTTTACCGCTTGCATGCGGTAATTTGATGTTTTAAAATTAGACCCGCTTATATGCGGTTAATTATACGCGAATCGGGTGGAAGATCAGTGAGATGTCGCGAACCGCGTGGTTGTCAACTCTCCTTCTATATTGCTTTTTAAAAAGCGTAGTCCCCGGAAATGAAGACAAGCCGCCGGATACGAATTCATGTGTGCGTAAGGACGCAGAGGTTAGTTTGAAACTTTAAGAAATTAACTGTATTATAACCTCGTTCCCAGGGTCTCAATTCTTCCCTCCCCCGGAGGTTGACTGCATCAGAGTCGTTAACAAGGTTTTGTCAATAAGAAATGTTTATCATAATCAATGACTTCATACTGTGATGTGAAATGTGATTGCATAACAGCGGTAAAATATGTATTATCGATAACACGAATCATGAACATCATTAATTGAGTCAAAGTAAAGCAACTCCGAATAGCCCATACAGGAAGCCTTTCATTTTGTTCTTTCGTTTCCAAAAGTTTTGAATGAAAGTTGACCTTTGGTAGCGTGTTTGGTTCCCACGGTGTGCGCGTAAGGAATTACTGAGATTTGTTACCTGATTGTTTTGATAGACTAGCTGTATTGTTGCCATCTAAGTTTTTGATCGTATAATTGAGTTGTATTTCTCGTTACTGAAATAATATGGTTGTTGATGTTCACGTTCGATCATGTTTGTTTCCTCTTTTAAATCATGCCGGTCTGCTATAAGAAGCGGATAAGTTTGTATTTGTTATTGAAAACGCTACACTCGCAAAAATAAGAAATGATATAGTTTCTTGAAAAATCGTTAAAAAAACGCGTTATAATTATTTATTTTAAGAATTTTTTAAAATGAATAAATAAGTAAATACTGCATAAAATGAGAATCAAAATTTCCTTTACTGCCTTTATTTTATTCATTCCAGCTTTCTCTGGATGGATGGCCATTGCATTCCAAAAATTACTTGGGGATCATTTCGGGGTCAGTGTGAAAAAAAAATGGGGATCATTTAGGATCGGGATCATTTCGGGGTCGATTTGGGGATCATTTCGGGGTCGGGATCATTTCGGGGGCTGTACAGAGTCGCGGCTGAAATATCGTGTTTCAGGAGCCGCGTATTTTCATTATTTATATGGCCAGGAGCTTTATTATTTTAACAGTAGGAAGAAAAAATAGCGAAAAGCGATGAGCGCAAAGAAATATGGACTAAAAGGACAAAATAATAACTTAAAAACTCAAAATTTCATCAGAATGGAAACTTTGATGATGAACTGTAATCCACTTCCATCCTTGTAATCCTGCACTTTATCTCCAAACTATTGCTTCTGTTTTGCTCTACACAATCTTTTTATACAATGACGTTGTATATTTGGCGGCATTTGGCGATATAACATGGAAATAAGCTAAGCGAAATGTTGCTATTCCGTTGGGAAAGGTTTTATTTTGTCGATGTTTCATAAAAGGAATTCCGCGAAATGAGTTCATGAGCGGTCCACATTAGCGGTCCGTAATGTAAAAGTCGGACCGCTCAGGGAACCAATCCCCCCCCCCCCCCCCCCCCCCCCCCCCCCCCCTTCTCTCTCCCCAATGCTCGTTTTTATCTTGGATCAGTAGAGAGCGGATTCCGACCGACTATAATCTTATATCCTTTTGTTTCTTGGCGATTTTAATTAAAACGTTTTTCTTGTAGTCATATTATTCCCTGAAGAAGTCAGGCCGTGCCTGCCGAAATATTGGATAGAATATGCAGTAGAACCCCGTTAACTCGAACTCGGATAACTCGAACACCCCGCTAATTCGAACACCGACACATTTCCCTTGGATTGTTTTCTCAGTCAATTACTATCGGATAACTCGAACCCCCGCTATATATCTCGAACAATTTATTGTTTCTCTTGGGAGTTCGAGTTAGCGGGGTTTTACAATACACTGTACTTATAATCCCAGCTGTACAGTCAGCCTTGCTTTGATTAGTTACTTCAAATTGTTCAAGCCCTTTCATAATTTACTCTGGGAACCACAGGTTTCTTGCGAGACGCTACTTTCGTGAACAGTAAGTAAGAAAAGTCTTTATTTAAAGAAAGTTGCACTAAATAGCAAAGCTAATAAACTTGTGGCCCTCTATAAAACTACTCTAATTTACAAAACTATAAAAATTTACGAATTTAGAAATCAGAATTGATGAAAATAGCACTAAAAAGTTCGAACTTGAATAGACAATAAAACTTAAACTAATTACTTTACATTCTAAGAATAAGAAATCTAAAAACTAACATTTAAACAATAAAATGATTAAGAAGCTGTTGCTGATTAAAAAGTTCATTCCACATTGCCTGCTTAAAAGAATATAATGTGTCCCTTTGTCTTAAAGAAAGAGATAAAGCATTCCATAATTGACAACAGGTGGTGGTAAACGTTTTTCCTCCTTTAGTCTGACGTTTAAAGCGAGGACATCTTAAGTTATAATTTGAGTATCTGGTTCGTCTAGTGTGGAAATTACTATTTAACTTAAGTAGCTCTTTTAGTCTTTTAGTCTGTTAGTCCGATTACCCTTTGTAACTCTTTACTTAGCCTGTTCCAGGCGTTCAGATAGCGGGGAAAGCGCGAACAGTTGGGGAAGGCGCGCGGAGAAAAGCGAGCGAAAAAAATGCCGGGAGACTGGGGAGAGAAGGCGAGGGAACGCCTGTAAACAAACTTAACAAAAGGTTGTTCCGGTATACCGGATTCCGGTATACCCTCTGATTGGTCAATAGACCAATTTCGATATGAATGTGAATATATGAAAATCATATATTTAAACTGCGGATAAACATGAGTGAAATTTGGGATCATCGCAGTGTACTCTCGGCTTACTGGGAATGATAGTTGGGATTTATATGGTTTATTCCCTAAAGCCTCGTAGTGATGTCTTTTGTTTCAAGTTGAATTTTAATATATCGAAATTGGTCTATTATGACACTTTCTGTTAACACCAGTGCGCTGATGAGAAAGGCGATATGGCGGAGGAAAGACAGCTGTCATCGAGTCACGCTGAGATCGAAATCGTTGTAAACAACGTACTCAAAGACTTACCGAATATCGTATCTCTTCGCGATGCGATCGACTGGAACAGAAATAAAAGATTGCTTGAAAACCTTGTTCCCTCGTCTCCCCGCATTTTTTTCGCTCGCTTTTCTTCGCGCCTTCCTTTTAATCTTTAATCATTTACTCCTAAAACAGTAAAAAACTATACTAGGAGATATAAATAAATATAAATATGAAACTGAATACATAAACATGGATTAATACATCAAAACAATGAAATTATGGCTTGAGTAGCAGCCATACTATACTATACTATACTATACTATACTATACTATACTATACTATACTATACTATACTATACTATACTATACTATACTATACTATACTATACTATACTATACTATACTATACTATACTATACTATACTATACTAGGTCTAAATTATGGGTAAAAACTATACTAGGAGATATAAATAAATATAAATATAAAACTGAATACGTAAACATAGATTAATACATCAAAACAATAAAATTATGGCTAAAGTAGCTGCGGTCTAAATAGCGAAAAAAAAAGTAATAGCGGACAATGCAGTAGCTTTGAATGCATCCCCAACTATTTGCGCTTTCTCCACTATCTGAACGCCTGGAACAGGCTACTCTTTACTTAAACCCGAAAACAGTACAGTTCTGGGGTAAATAACCTCTGTGACTTCACAACATGGCACCAGTACAGACTTTGGCGAGTTTTCGGAGAGAAATGTTCGCTGTATACACCCGAAATTCCAGGCGATAAAAATGAACAATGAACTTGAAGCGTGCCCGAAGATGGCGACCTTTGGCCAACGACATGTGAAGATTTTCCTTCCCCTCTGTCCAAAAAATACCCTAAGACACCTTAAAAAGCTAAAATCTTTCAAAGTCCTTAAAAAATTAGACTACAAAACAGTCGTGTTTTAAAAATGGAGAGCACGCGAGAAATCGGTTGCAAGGGAAATGAAAGAAAATCAGAAAGATATCCGAATGAAAGCATCATGAGAGAACTGTTTAAAATATGAAAATGCGTGAAAATGTTTCCTAAAGTAATTGCATCGTTTGCCCCAGAAACACTTGCAAGTCCCTTGCAACCACATTCATGCAGAAGCCAACCGCGTTTCCATGGCAGTGTTGTAAACATTTTTTTACGCAGTGGGTAGGGGTAAGGAATTGATAAAACTGTCTTCTTCAATTTTGAAACCATTTTTGACGCATTTTTTCTCGCACTAGACTTATTTTATATGACCCTCTGTGTAATATCAGTTTATCCAAATAGATGTTCGGTTCAAAATGTTATTTTTATTCCAGTTTGAAAAAATGTAGTTGTCCACCCCTCCCCCTGTTGAATTAGCCTCAAACCGACACGTCAGCTGCGTAACAATGGTGAGCACGCGCAGTTTGGAAAAATGCTACTTCTAAGATGGCGGACAAGTTGTTGAAGCTAATAATTTTAGTACTTTTTATTAGTTTTCGAACAGTAACGTCAGATGAAGGGCTAAATCCTAAAGGTAAGCCACTTGAGCGCCTTTTCGCAACACTTAAAATTTTTGAGGATTTTTTTTCTTGGAGAAAAAAATGTGTTTTACCGGCTAGTGACTCGCGCACGGTCGACATGTGTTTGACTGAAAAAGGAATGATGTTGATTTATGCCGCTGAAAATATCACTTTTATGACTTCCTCCATTGTAAATCGACTCTCTTTGGAAGAAACAGAAATATATCGTTTGCGCGGATTTCTTTGTGTTGTTTAACGGACTTTCGACACACATGACCTACTCACGAACCCTTTGTCAGTTTGACTCTGCGCGCAAAAATTGTTCCGGCGATCAATTGTTCCCGGCGTTTAGCCGGCGATTTATTCATTCGTTAACCAAGCAATACACTCATCTATGTTAATGAATGTAATGCCTAAAAAAACTCTGTGGGGATTATCTCTCAAAGCTAAAAAGTTAGCTAGTTGTTTTGAAGTTTTCTGTTACATGTACTGTAGCTCTTCAGAACGGGTAAAGGAATGGGAAAGGGGGAAGGGAGGGGGTGATGGTGATGGTGAGAGATGCAATGATAAGGTTGCAAGGGCAGCAAACAATAGAGGGTTTTATTGTTGTGGCCTTCATTTTGAAAGTAGGGCAAACCTCATGCAAAATACAGGGTTTGTATGGAAATCCAATGGCAAGTACAGTATTTCTGGTATATATTAATTAATTTCTGACATGTTTTTAGGGATGAAGCTAAGAGCCAGCTACCGGCTAATTTCACCACCTTAAAGAGAACTTTTCACCGAAATCACTAGAAAACAAAGACTTTAGGATATTTTGAAGGTGTATGAGCCAGAAAAACCAGCTGAACTTGTTAATGAGCCTGCTAAGTGTTTCCTTGGCCACACCCCAGGGCTCGAAATTAAAAAAAATTCTCAATCACAATTTGCGAGTAATTCCTAAAATTTACTCGCAAGTTCAAAAATTTTAGTCGCAAAAAAAAAATAACTAACCACTACTTCCGGAACCGGAAATGAGAAACGAGAAATTTCTGATAAAGTCTGAAAAAGTGTGCCCGTGATACACTTCTTGTAAACCGCGTTAATGGAGCATGAAATCAATGATTAAGTCACGCAACATTCGACGTGAATTTCGCAGGATTTTTCAGATAAAATTACAACTACCAGTTACAAGTAAGACAAGTCTAGACTGTTGAATATAATTCCTTTATTAGCTAGGCCATAAAACAGTCGCAAAATCGCAACTAATAGACATATTTTAGTTGCAAAAGTGAATCTTTTGTCGCAAATGCGCCCGATACAGGCGCAATTTCGAGCCCTGCACCCCTGTGTTTCGAAAAACTTCCATGGGAGGGGTATGGATATTTTCTAGAACAACACATTCTCATGCAAACACTGTATCTGCACCTTGTTTGCCTGACTTTTAAAATGGAGGCCATGACTGTGAAGCCTTTTATTTGTGTGGGCTGGGAATGGGGAACATAAGCCCCGGGAACATTCCATGTAAAGCCAGTGATCTTTAATGAATTGTACTAAAAAAAAAAATTAAGAGCATTGCCTAAGATCTCACTAACATGGAATGTACCTTGGACTAAAAGGCATGTTTTCCATGTTGAACTTGAAAATAATAAATTGGCCATAAAAAATCTCCAGTCACTCCCCTTCACTTACAGATATAAAATTTTCTATGATGAAGACATGATGACACTGAAAAGTCGTTCCATTTTATCGTTTATTTTTACATGCTTATGTAAATTTACCAAACTTTTGCTTAGTAAGAAGTTATGGCTGGCTGATTTCTTGCAACTAAAGGTAGGGATTTCATCAAGGTCCAGGGAGTGGGCAAATTAGACAGATTAATTTTAGCAAAGACAATGTGACATCAGGGCTGCAAATAACGGCCGGTCAACGGACAATGTCCGTTCAGAATTGGGTATTGACTGGACAAATCTTTGGATTGCCGGACATGTTGTCCGTCATTTAGTCATTCAAAGAAATTTAATTTTTAACTTTTTGATAATCGCGAGGGACAACATTCATGTTTCCGAAAAAAGAAAACGAATATAAAGCTCGACAAATTAGTGGTTGAGAAATTCCCGGTAGTCGCAAATTTCCACGATTAAGGCCCCGTCCACACGTATACGTTTACATTCGTAAACGCATATATTTTTATATTTTTTTAAACAATGAAAACGGTCACCCTAAACGGATATTTTCGAAAACGTGAAAACGCTCTCCAAAGTGGATATTTTCGAAAACGCCGTTTACGTGTGGACAGCGTAAACGGATATTTTCGTAAACGCTGATGTCACAGATTCGGACCCAGTCCACAAATAAAGAAAATAGAGCAGATATCCAATATGGCGGACGGTCTGACAGATGCGTTGGCAGGCTCAAGTACTTATCTATGCATGGTCAATGCAGATTTGAAGCGTTTACTTATCATTTTAGCGTTTACCTGTGGACAGGTGAAAACGAATTGTAAACGATGGCTGGCTTCGTGTGGACGGGAGCGTTTTAGATAAAAAAGTATGCGTTTACGGGGCCTAAGTTAATTAAGAGATCGATTGAACCCTTCGGCATTCATATATTTTGCACGTTTTACTTTAAATTCAGTTGTAGAAACGATGTGGCGATTGCCAAAATGTAATATTTTAATGATTATAAGTGATTTTCCCAGATGTAAACGAACGGTTGCGGTTGTATCTTGCGTAACCGTACCGCATATGCGAGCCTGATTCTGCAATAAAGAGTAGTAAAACTATTAGCTTGTAATTTTTATTGCCAAACCGACTTGGATTCAGTTGGTTTTTAGTTAAAAAAGGTTTACTGTGCAATCTGGGTTCACTATTGCAAGAGTTACGACTGTTCCAATTTGACCGGCCAAAAACGGGTCGTGTCCGAGCAAAAACATGTTTGGCCGGACAACATGACCGGTGCCTGCCCGGCCGTTATTTGCAGCCCTGTGACATGAAATGAGGATATGACAGTGCATAGCACAGTCTAGACAAAGCTACATGTAATTCCAATACCATACAATGAATCTATATTAATATACTCTTAGAGTCCATTGCATAAAATTTGAAAGTTAATATTGCTGATATATGTTCAAACTTGTGTTGATATTGCACTATTTGATTTGACAGAGGTAAATGTAGAGGAAAATCAAGATGTAAAGGAAGAACCTGAGGATAATCAGGTAAAAATATACACAGGGTTTACTGTGGTCAGGAGGATATCGGGGTTTGCAGTATTGAGGTTTTAAGCCCGGGCCAAACGTGCCGGAGAGTTGAGGACAAGCGAGAGCAAGAGCTCAGAATTGCCATGAAACACATCAATGGAAATTTAAGGACGTTCGCGCTAATTGTTTATGCGCATCCTTACTGCGCACGCAATTCATGTCGCAACGCCATGCTACGTCATGCACGAGCGCGCGCGCAAGAGAAGAATTCTAAGCACATAAAGGGCTGGTAGCCGTTGCGTTAACTTTGCTTAGATTTAACTCGCTTGGATGGTCGGTGACCCCCAATTTTTTTTTGATAGATCATTTTCTTTGCCAATTCTCGACAGATTGTAAAAAAAATGAACAAAAAATCAATGTAGGAAGTTTAAATTTTTTTCATTTTTCTGCCCGCGCGACATCGAATCCTGGCAACTTGGGGCTGTCAGAGTTTGCAAATGCTGTCATTTACAGATTAGATTTCCTCTAGAGAACGTTACCACTTGAATTAATTTTCTTGATAGACCCACTCATACAAAATTTGGCACAGAAAATTGCATTTTAGAGATTCATTAACAATATGTTTAGACAAACAGACGTTGGGGCCATATCGAATATGGAAGGCTAATTTTTCGAAATTAGGGTCACCTTTCAGATATCTTATTACCGAAACGAAGTCGGTGACCCCCCATTTTTTTTGCATTTCTGACACGAGTAACTCGTTGCCTAACTGCAGCAAAAGTTTTATAAAAAAATCAATGTTAGAAGATTTTCGCGCGAACGTCCTTAAGAGCAAATCCGTGCAAAAATCAAACATTACACGGCAAAGTTAAAAAACTAAAATTCGCTCTTCTTTTGCATACAAGTAGCCTTTAGTAAGTATACAATTGCTGTGTAGTTTTTTTCTTGAAAAACTTATTTGTTTCTGGGAAAACGAAAACATTAGTTTTCAGCCCGGGGTTCGATTTGGCGACACCAAACAGGCCTAAAATAAGTCATGATTCACTCGACTTGCGTATCAAAACTGCGCTAGAAAAAGCTGTCATAGCTCCGATTTGTTGTACAACTTGTCACAGTATAAATACCATGATTTTATAAAAATTAGTTTAATCTAAGTATTCAAATGAAGTCAAAAGCTTATGGCTCTCCCGTTCTCCGTAAAACGGTAGGCGAAAAACAGCGATGATTTTGAGCATGTGCCTTTGTTCAAAATTTCTTAGTATTATTAATGACAATATTAGAGTTGACGATCTTTCAAAATATGCAAAGTTTAGTTTGGGGAAATGAATTTGGGATTTTTAAGAATTTGTTGAAAATCGTGAACGAAAGACGTAAAATCACGCCATCTTGTGTGTGCGTGACCAACAACAAAAACAAAAACGTTTTTCCCAATCTTGGCAACTCTGACGCCACAAAACAAAAAAACAATGAAAATATACAAACCTTAACTTGGATATGACATTCTTGAATGTCCATAGTGTTTCGTTTTGACGTCTGTTCAATTTCATTCGTGAAGTTTATCATGAACAGTGAAGCCCGTAGCCACGATCAAAAACGCTTTTACAAACTTTTCGCTGAATTCTTCGTAGCTCACTTTGCACTTTCGTACTCTTTATACTGTTGATACAATTTTTTTACCAGATTTCTGGCGGAAACTGTAAAAGGGCAGACAATAAAGCGAACTAGTTCAAGCATGTGTTCCCAGTTTTCCATCCTTGCGTAGCCGTGAACCGTTTTGAGACTATATGCAAATTACATCTCAAATTTGCATATCAGGCTGAGCAAGCGTTCGTGACAGTCACGGTTGGTACATGGGTGGATAAGGTATTCATTGGGTCTTTTTGCCATATGTTTCATGTATTTTTTTAGAAAGGCTTAATGCTCGCGCTATGTACAGTGCGGTATGCTTCAAGGCTCTGAACACTGTGCGACTGCAGTACCTGAACTAGAGAAAGCAGAACTTTCCCAAACGTTTTCTGCCCCATCTCTCCCAATGGGGTGCATGGGCCCTGAATACAACACCAGAGAGTGTATTGGACTATCATATATTGTACAAGCAACGTAGCATTCGCTTAAAGTGGAATGAAATTATGTATGTATGATAGATGGGAGGTACTGTAGTAATTGGAAGGTTTCAAATAAAACTGTTGTTGTTTGTTGTTGTTGTAAAAACCCCTAAGAATTCAGAACGTGGAAGATTCTTCGTTCCATGGTTTCCTAATTTTCTTTCTAGGACCAGTAGTCCATAAGGGTGTTTTAGAGTTAAATACCTAATAGCTCTCCTACAATATACACCAAAAAAATATCACATCAGTTTCTTTTCTTTTCATTATATTGGCATTAATTAATTAATTGATTAGTTGATCAATTATGGGTGCGTTCCTTTGGGATGATCCGGATCCGTATCACTGATCCAAGATCACACAGATCATGCTGCATCAAAGGAACCGATGAATCCTTGTCCAGAGTGGATTCGTCGGTTCCTTTGATGCTTCATGATCCGGATCCGGATCATCCCAAAGGAACGCACCCTATATTTCTTAATTCTGTGCATGAAACGTGCCTTGCATTGATTCTTTTCCGCTAGTTTTCAATGTGTTTTTAACTTCATTTTATTGTGTTTATTTTTTTTCGTCTGCAGTTTTTCGCAGGAATTGATTTTCTATTGGCCCGACCTCCCCCTTAAAAAAAAAAAAACAGAAAAAGGTTATACCAGAGCAATGAATGAGCGGAAAGCGCGAGTCGTGTATGTATCGGCTAAAGAGAAGATTAACCGAAATATTTCTTATTAAAAGCGGGACAATGAAGGAGGAATGTTCCTCTCACAACTAAAGCATTGTCAATAAATATTGTCACACTCTAGAAATGAAACTAGGGCTGGCCTGTCTTTGTTGTTGTTTTACCATAGCAGTCCAATCAGATACCAGAAGCGGAAGTAGAGGACTTTATAAAACTCTGAAAATAAAAACAGTGACAAGTAAATGGATCAAAATTTCTCAATCTTTGTACCTGCGTTCTCGTTTGAAAGATTATTTGTGTAGCTTAACATGTGAAATCCAGGCCGACAAGATCCACCCCAACCCAACCCCACCCATGTAATAAATATTGGTTTTCTGTCAATACTGTATTTTAAAACCCACGAGATCTCTTTCCTGTTTTGAACTGTATTAATTGAAGACTTACGAACAACACTCATCAAACTTAAAAAAAATATGGAATTTTGGCCACTGAGAATACCTTAATATCCACCCTGTGTACCAACCGTGACTGTCACGAACGCTTGCTCAGCCTGATATGCAAACTGTTCAGACGTAATTTGCATATGGTCTCAAATTGGTTCACGGTTATGCAAGGATGGAAAATTGGGAACACATGCTTGAACTAGTTCGCTTTATTGTGAGCCCTTTTACAGTTTCCACCAGAAAAAATTGTAACAACAGCATAAAGAGTACGAAAATGCAAAGTGAGCTACGAAGAATTCAGCGAAAAGTAAAGCGGTTTTGATCGTGGCTACGGGCTTCACTGATCTTCACTGTTCGTGATCAACTTCACGAATGAAATTGAACAGAAGGCAAAACGAAACATTTTGGACATTCAAGAATGTCATATCCAAGTGAAGGTTTGTATATTTCCATTGTTTTTTGGCGTCAGAGTTTAATTGCCAAGATTTCTCAAGGAAAAACGTTCTTAAAGTGTTTTTGTTGTTGGTCACGCATACACAAGGTGGCATGATTTTATGTCTTTCGTTCACGATTTTCAACAAATTCTTAAAAATCTCAAATTCATATCCCAGACCAAACTTTACATATTTTGAAAGATCCTCAATTCTAGTATTGTCATTCGTAATATTACAAAATTCTGAACAAAGGCACATGCTCAAAATCATTGTTGTTTTTCGCCTACCGTTTTACGGAGCACGGGAGAGCCATAAGCTTTTTGCTTCCTTTGAATACTTAGATTAATCCAATTTTTATGAAATCATGGTATTTAGACTATGACAAGTTATACAACAAATTGGAACTATGACAGCTTTTTCTAGCGCAGTAGTTTTGATACGCGAGTCGAGTGAATCATGACTTATTTCAACCCTGTTTGCATGTGTTTGGGATTGCCAGATTGTGCCCTGAGATGATAACGACTTTCTTCGTTTTTCTCGGAAACAAATAGATATTTCAAGGAAAAAACTACATGGCATTCATGTACTTACTAGACTATCTATATGCAAAAGAGGAGCTAATTCGATTTTTTTCAGCTTTGCCGAAGATTTGCGATTTTATTTGATTCTTGCACGGATCTGCTCTTAAGTGAATTCAAACTCTTCAAGAGTACACAAGAGTCGCAGAAAGCACATGAGAGTCTCCGGCCAAATGAGAGCGACAGTTTGAACTCTTATCAACTCGCAAACTTGTTTTGCCTGGCCTTTAGACAATTTTTTTTATGGAGTATGTTGGTAATTTCAATTTACAATATTCTAGTTCCATGCACTCTTTGGGATGCAGTTTCTTGTTTGAATATTTTCGTATTGTGGTTTTGTTGAGAAAGGTGTAACAGAGAAATACATAGTGTCAATACTAAGTAAAGCTAGAGCAGCTTTATACATGTTGTGGTTCAAATTTTTCTTTGGTTTGAAAAGTTTCAAACTAGTTTAATTTTTATTTTCTTTTGTCTGAGATTCATTACCATAATCAGAGACAAAGGAAGACAAAAATCAAACTGGTTTAAAAATTTTCAAACCAAAGAAAAATTTGAACCACAACATACACATGTACAAGTTGAGACGTGAGTGTTTTCCTTTGCAATGTATGTACAGCAAGACAACCCAAGTGTAAAACTCCAATGTAAAGTATGTCCTGTTTTATGGAGTTGAGAACTAAAAAATTAACAACAAAGAGAATAGGATGCTAGACACATTCCTGAACAAGTATCTGAGACAAAATTGTTCCCAGAGGTAAAATGGCCAGATGTCATCTTATACACTGTATAACAAACTACAGAAGGTCCAGAGTTCCCTTTCATAGTCAGCAAGGCAGTAAAGAAGAGAAGCGGTGATGGATTGGGCATGTTTTCAGATGCAACCCAATTTACTTTAACATTGTTTCAGTACACAATTCATGATGATACATTGGCTCACAAAAGATGATTAGCACTTCCTTGATTATTACATGTATATTGATCAAAATAATTACTGCAGCTAGGTTTTGTTTTCATCATTACATGTACCTAATTCTGAGAGCTAGGATTATCATACCAGTCCAGAGGTTATTTGTCCTGCATATTTCTTCTGTTATCTTAAGAGGTTACAGATGTACATGTATTTTCATTATTTGAATTGGTGAAAATTTTCAAACCATTTTAATTTTAATTTTCCTTTGTCTTGGATCATATTTATTTTTAACATTCATGCAGAACTCTATCTAAGGGAACTCTGTGGGCAGGAATAAAACACTGTTTCTTTGTTTCTTGCAGGCCTCAGCGGCAGAAACTGCCGAATCTGAGGAAAGCAAGGGAAGCCCTGGCTTCTTTTCGCAAGTTTTCTCAGAACTAGCAGCCCCTCTTTATGAGGAGGATGAAAGTGACTTTCTCTCTGAGGACAGTTCATCTGAAAACCCATCTCCAGAGGAGGACAGAAGAGAGGAGGGTAACAAGAATGGTGAGGACAGTTCATCTGTAAACCCATCTTCCAAGGACGACATCAGAGAGGAGGATAAAAACAAAGATAATGATGATAGTCCCTCTGTAGATCCATCTGCAGAGGACAACAATCAAGAGAAAGATGATAACACCAACAACGAGGAACCACAATTTGCTTCCTCTAAGTATATGTCAGTAAGTGGAGATCTTTTTATATACAGTAATTATCTATATATGTAATATTTAATTTTTGGTGTACATTTGTTACAGATTGTAATTTATTGTTCTGTTTGAATGGGTTTGCCTTTTTTTCTCTCCCCCCAGTTCCCCTTAGGGCTCTTATTAGGGAGGGTTACTTTTGACAACCCTAACTCCTCCCACTGAGATCGATCAGAAGCACTCAACAAATCGTTTCAGTGGAATGTTCAGAAGCCTTTAGTCATCTTAACCCCTTAAGCCCCAATATCAAAATTTTAATTCTCATTTCTTGTCCCAATACATTTTCTATTGAAGTAGTGCGGAGAAATTGTTTAGATATCAAGAGAATTCATCTTGTGTGATCATTGTCCTTAATTCTCATGACCTTTTTGATTGATAAGGCATTGAGGGCTTAAAGGGTTAAAGACAGCTATGTTAAATACATGTAAAATGTCGCCTCACACTTTTGTAACATCGGATAATTTAAAGCCTAGGATTTTCAGAAAATTATAAGGTGAAAACAGCTGACAAATTGGGAGATAAGATTTCTTTCTCTAAAATTTTCTGCCGCCGAAATGTTCAGCTAAAAGAAATGAAAACCTCAAACTGTATTAGCATTCTCATAGTTTCCTTTACAGGTACTAAATTTTCTAAATGGAAAAAACAGTACAATGCTATTTCAAACGTTTTTCTAAACATTTTTTGTTGGGTGCTCCTGTGAGACTGATTTGAAGGACACAAAATGTATAGCAGAGGCTTTTTACTAACAACGTTATGCAGAAAATCAAACTGTCCCAAATTGTTAAAGATGTCTGGTTTTCTTTAGTCTGTAACAGAGGATTCCAACTCTGGACCAACTGTGGACCAACAAACAGTCTCAAGTGGACATGAGAAGAAACCCGTATGGCCTAATGTTGCCGCTGTGCCTTACATGAAGTTGGAGTCTACATCAGATACTGTTGACAGTGATGAAGAACATGGTCAAGCCAGTAGTGACGGTCATGTAGGAAATGGGAACAGTGCAACAGAAGAAGAGCTGTCAGATGAGGAACTGGAGCATTTGCGAGTTAAAGGCAAGACTTCAACAGAAGATGATGATGCTAACACACTTAAAAACAAAGATCATGAAGCGGAGGCTCCAGGGGAAGATGGTGGGGTTGACACACTAAAGGAGAAAGATCATGAAGATACAAGGGCAGAAGAAACACCAGAATTAGATGGACAGGAAGCTGAGGATATAGAAAGTAAACCCCAGATTGATCTAACAGTCCAGAAAGATGAAATGGAAGAGCAAGATAAAGGGAGCAAAGTAGATGAAGAAGCAAAGAAAACTTTACCTGAACAGGAAGGAAAAAAACTTGGCGAAGAGGACAAACTAAATAGACAGCAAGCAGAAATTGACCGGAATGCAAGGATGACAGAGGAGAAGAATCAAAAGGCCAAAGATATAGAAAATCTACAGCTAAAGCTAGACTCGTTGAGAAAACAACGAGTGGAAATTGAAGAACATGAAAAGATGGCTTCTCAGCAAAAAAACAAGGAGAAGAAGGATCAAGAACAAAGGCTTGAGACAAGGAAAAAACAACGAGAAGAAACTGAGCAAAGTGAAAAGTTGTCTGACGAGAAAAAGCACAGGGATGAGAAGGATCCACAGCTAAAACAAGAGTCATTGAGAAAACAACAAGCAGAAATTGGGAAACATAGAAACATGGTTGAGCAGCAACAGCCCAGGAATGGAAAGGATCAAGAGCAAAGGCATGAGACAATGACAAAACAGCAACAAGACACTGAGCAACATGAAAAGATGGCTACTGATGAACAAAAACGCAAAGATGAAGAGGAAAAGAAGAAACAAGAGGAAGAAATTGAGCAAAATGAAAAGATGTTGGATGATAAAAATCACAAGGATGTCGAGGAGGATAGACAGCTAAGGCTAGAATCATTGAGAAAACAACAAGCAGAAATTGATCAGCAGGAGAAGATGGCTGAAGAGAAAAAAAGCAAGGAGGAGAAGGATCGACAGCAAAGATTGGAGACACTAAAGAAACAAGAAAAAGAAAAACAGCATCGCGAAAAGATGGCAGCAGAAAGGACTCGTCAAGAAAAGAAAGAGAAGGAGGATCATAAACAGGATAATGAAAGGAAGATTGATGGACAGGTATGTACAGTACAAGGAAGTGATAGAGAAAGAGAATGATGGACTGTCAGAGTAAAGACAGTTCAACTACAGTTCTGCAACTTGCTAAAGGGAACAATACATTGATAATTTTCACATTTTTAAAGAGGCAGTGTGGTGGGGTTTTTACCTTTTTAGGTCAAAACCATACCACAACACCTTTTACCTACCGGTGTTTACAAAATGTAATAATATTCAAGTTTCAATTATTCATTCAGACCCAGTCTGTCTATGACTAGAGACACTCCTTGACAGTTTTCAGTGGTGCACACTCTAAAGTTGTAAATTATCAGAAAACCGGACCATTACATTTTGGTTTCTGTCAATACAAAAACATTTTTTGTTTTTTGAAACAACACCAAATTCTCATGACACTGCCCTGTTAAGCTTAACTCAAGTTGATTGCCTAAGAAGTGTTTGTACTTTTTCCTTTGGCAAAATGATAGAAAATTTCTAGAGAACAGTTGCTAAAAGTGGTGATCATGCATAAAAAAATTGGGTAAAAGTGAAGAAGAGCTCACCTCCACCGACTGTCGGCCAACTGTCGGCCGACAGATAACCAACAGTTTACCGACAGGTTACCAACAGTTTACCGACAGTTTACCGACAGGTTACCGACAGTCGGCCAGAGAAAAAATACTTGACTGAAACCTACGACAAAACCCTAAATTAAAAGCAACAAAGTCTTTCCAAAAACTTACCTCCACCGACTTACCTCCAAAAACTTAACGAAAGCGTAGAAAGCTTACCGTAAACACAGAAGTTCAAATTTTGAAAAAGAAAGGTACGACGTATAACCCCGAGTTTTGAAGTTCAAATTTTGAACGTAAGTCAGAGAATAGGCTCTACGAAATGTTAGCTAGATAGCTTTGCTTGTATCCATCGAATCATCTTGGTCTTGAGTCTTGGTAACCGTGCAAATGTTTTGAGCACATGGTTTTATTTAGCCTGGTTACAAAGGTTAACCAAGATGGCCGCTTGTTTACAGAGTCGATATCGCATATCGTGTGATATGTCAGTTCGCTAACGTTTTTTTGTTTACTTTTGCAGTGTGCTATTAATTTAAGCAATAAAATTTATTTGAAATTTAGTGAAATAATTAAGTCGTTTACGCGATAATTGATTTTGTGCGAGCTGCTAAATAAATGTATGTCTTATGTAATGTTGACTTTCACTGACGTTTCATATTTCTGTTTCAGCAGTAAGAGAATCGGTAGATGTCAATGAAAGATCTTTATTTGATCAAGAGCTGAGGCTATATTTATTCATTTATTTAGTGAAGGAAATAGATTAAACATAATCATTTTGAATCATGTGTTCTTAATTAACTTGTTTACGCAATAATTGACTTTGTGCGTGCTGCTAAATAAAGGACTCGCTGTATTGGTTTAGACTTTATTGTATTTGGTGGCTCCTAAAGGAGCCGTTTGTTGTTTAACCAAGCGAACTTAGTTAAGAGGATAGAATTCGGCAATATCAGCCAATATGTTCTCAAAGTGGTCGCCTCGGTAAACTTTCCGCCAGTTAAACTCGTCTAGGTATCCTGGAAGTTGGCTTCGTAGAGTCCCGTTCATCGCCTTTAGTTTCCTCTTCACCTGACTCCAGAGTCCCTCTATGGTGTTCGTGTGGGCGCCTGTGTATGGATCGACAAAGTTTTCTGAATGGTTCACCATGAGGTGGATGTAGCCAACGTGGTTCAGGTTGAAGTATGGTGAAAACTTGTCTGAGATAATCATGGTTCCAGGTTTCACGAACTGCTGTATCAGTCCGGTTACCAGGGTCTCTCTTGTTCGGTTCGGTACTCGGAAGGTGAGAGCCCTGCCACTGCCTCTTTCAACCATGCCAAAAACCCACGTGCCTCTAGAAATCCGTCCACGATTGTACTTGCGTTTGTGGCCAAACATCGATTCGTCAATCTCTATAGTTTTCCCTCTGCCGCCTAACTTTATGTTGCCGTGCAGGATTTTCAGCGAGCAGATATCTCTGAGTTTCCGAAGTAATGCTACAACTGTACGGAGCGACACTCCCGACAGCAGGGATACTTTCTTGTTGGACTCTTCAATCGACCACAGGAAGATGATGTAGAGCCATTTGGCCAGTGATACCTTGGAATCTTCAAAAATGGAACCAGCCCGGATTGATCGCCGTTTTCTACAGCGATGAACTGGACATTCCCAGTAATACCCGTCTTCAGAATTTGCATTTTCTCTTAGAACCATGTTTTGACCACATTGACATTTACGCCTAGCCGCAAGCAAGTCACGATCGACCAGGAACGTAAAAATAGTATGGTAAGACTGGATCAAGTTAAGTAACTCAATATGATTCATGATGAAATGAGTATATTTAGTTCTGCGTTTAATTCTTTATAACATCGGTCGGATCGAAACTATCCAATGAAAAATTGCTTATTGTACTGGCAAAGTATTCACATGCAAATGTTGATGATTGGTACTTGTTATTTATTTTGACCAAGAAACAGTTGCATAACCCAACCAATCACGCGCATTGTTGTGTTGTTAATTTGATCCACGTGAGAGTATAAAAGCCGTAGATTGAATCTAAAAGATATCATTGCAAAATGTCTCAGCGTATTCTCAAGTGTATCATCTGTGGCGGTCCACATTCCATTTTCCACTGCTGTAATAAGTGTGGTGTCTGCAACGGTGATAACCGTGAATGTTCCTGTCCTGAGCGGCCTCCTCCTCAGAAAAAGAAAAGGACTGCCCAGTCCTCCTCGCAGTCCTCCACACAGTCCTCCTCGCAGCCCTCCTCGCAGCCCTCCACGCAGTCCTCCACGCAGTCGTCCGCGCAGTCCTCGTCCTACAAAGAGCTCCGCAAGTTGTATGACAACTTGCGAAAGGAGCACGAACGTGTTGGTGTGGCCTTCCAAAACCAGCAAAAGCAGCAGGAAGACCTGGAAAAGAGTTGGACGAGGCCACCAAAGATGCCGAAGAGCTCGCCGACCTCGTCAGAACAAAGTCCGAGGTCATAACGACCCTTCAGACCAAACTGGCGCAGGCTAAAAAAACCATTGCTGAGCTGAAAGCAGAAGTACAAACACTGCGCAGCAATGCGACACAGCAGCAGCAACAACAGCAGCCACCACAACAGCAGCAACAGTCCGGTCGGGTTAGCACGCACAGCTTGGCAGCCATCCACGACCGGTACAATCACGTATTACAGATCCTAACTGAAAACGGCTGCAGCATGGTCAATGCCTTCAGACTTGCCAGCTGTCCGAGGAGCACCCTCAGAGATTTCGTGGCGGTGGCCGAGTTGAAACTTGTGGACTCGAGGGAACATGACCTTGTGATCCGAGATTTGCAGGGGGGATCGGTGAAAGAGCTCGAGGCAGTTTGCAGAAAGAGGCTGAGAAGGTACTTGCCGGTCATGGCAAACATGAGGAGAGAAGGGAAGCTGCTGCCCCTCAAGTTTGACGAGAGATTTTATCAGTAGAGCTCGTCACAAAACAAACGGCTCCTTTAGGAGCCACCAAGTTCGAAAAAGTTAATGACCAATAATAAAGATGACATTGCACACTGAAACATACTGTAAGAAAGCAAATAAGAATATGAATAATATCATTGATATTAATATGATTGATATTATGAGAGGGATTGGGACAAAGTTATAAATTACAAAATGAGAAGGATTGGGGAAAATTATAAATTACAAAATGGCGGACGGGGCAACAATCGTGGAACGAGAAAGAAAGTCTCGATGGGAATTATGCTTAAGAAACTAGAAGGGTATGCGTTTAAGATTTCTTTATATTAGGTAAATCGCGAAGTATTCATAACAATTTCAACCGACAGTCTACCGACAGATTACCAACAGTCGGCCGACATGTTACCAACAGTCGGCCGACATGTTACCAACAGTCGGCCGTTTGTCGGCCGACAAATGGTGACCACTATGGAAAAAACTGTCGGCCGACAGTCGGTCAACTGTTGGCGACTGTTGACCGACTGTCGGCCGATTGTCGACCAACTGTCGGCCGACAGTTGGCCGACAGTCGGCCGATTGTCGGCCAACTGTCGGCCGACAGTCGGCCGATTGTCGGCCAACTGTCGGCCGACAGTCGGTGGAGGTGAGTTGTTCTTCACTTTTACCAAAAATTGTAGTAGACTCCCTTGCGGTCACAGGACTGTGCTTAAAGGTTGATGGCTACAGAAGGAACGTATAAATTATATAAAGGGGGCTATAAACTCAGATACAGCGCTGTAGCCTTCCATGGTTGTTATTATTATTATTATTATTATTATTATTATTATTTTCAAACTCTAAGTTGCTGGTCATCTTTAGATGCCAGCGACTATTGACAACCTTGGGGACAGGGAATGTGCACTCAATAATGTATAACAATAATGAAGCCCTGTCAGTGTTGGGGTGGGGGGGGGGGGTGTACATGTCCCTAGTCTGAATTTCACACCTTGTCATTTTGCAACTTCACAAGGCTCACATGTTGCTGTCAGAGTTTCATGCACTTCCACACCGCAAGTTCATAATTTCACAGAATCTTCTAGACTTGTCAATCGCTGTCATTTCACTTCGCTGATGTTGCAGTTTCGACCCTATGTTGCTCATCACAATTTTTCCTAACAGGGTCCCTACAGCTTTATAACTATCCATCACAGGCCAGACTTTCATCTGCAGCCTCTGTGGCAGGACCTACCTGTTTACATTGGCCTCCTCAGCCATCAGCATACATGATGGCATGGAATAGTGATATTTCCTTTCTATTCTTCATTCTGTATGTATTTCTATTTGTTTTCTTAGCTGAAAGACCAAGAGGAAGATTTAAAAAAGAAAATCGAAGATGAAAGGAAGATGTTGGAACAAATGGCCCAAGAGTATCGGATAAACAAACGTGCAAAACAGCCAAAGGTGCACAAAGAAAGTGAACGTACAATGCAAAGGCCTACAGAGGAGAGTCCAAAATCCCCTGTGAAAAAACAAGAAGTGCCAGCTAGAGTTGATCAAGGTTAGTATGGGTTGTGTTTCAAATCTTTCTTTGGTTTAAAAATTTTGAAACCAGTTTGATTTTGATTTTCCTTTGTCTCTTGTAATGAAAATGAATCTGAGACAAAGGAAAATCAAAATCAAACTGGTTTAAAAATAATTATTTTTAAATTATTTTTAAACCAAAGAAAAATTTGAACCACCGCATGTACATTGCATTTTCAGTGGCATAATTTATCATTGCTTCAGTACTTATTATACTGTTGTTATCATTTTGTGGAACTCCACAGAGTGAATCTTACATAAACATGTATATCCACTGTTCTGAATCAAATTGATCAGTGTTGATTTTTTTTTGTGGAGGGAGGAAAGCTGGAGTACCTGGAAAAGAAAGTTCCCATCACATTCCTATTTCCATTCCCATTTATTTTATTTCTCACAACTTTGTTTTTTTAAGTGTGCCAAAAACTACTTACACTGTACGTGTAATATCAATAATATCATTATGATAATACATGTACCCTAATGTCATGTTAAAAAAATAAGTAAATAAGGGTTTCTACTTCAACTGTCCAACCACAAAAGGAATAATTATATTATTTTATATTGGAGAAGGGTATTAAAGACGAGGAACCAATCAGGGCTATTACAGTGTATTTACAACTTGGGGACAGCTCTGCATTTCCTGCAGCTATATGTACATGTATGACAATTTTATCAATCTTAAATAACCCATTTTTTTTGTTATTAGCATCCATTGTGCTTCCAGCATCGGCCACTAGCATTACGTATAGCTGGACACCAACTCCTTCTATATTAAAAAAGCTAGCACCTACAAAGACTGAGACATCTAGACCTGTTGCAAGCTCAACAGCAAAGGCAACTGAACATCTTGTTGTGGCCACCAAGGAGACAATACAACCAACTGCTACTTTGGAAGCAGTGTCCTCAGCTACAGCTTCAGAAGCAACTTCCTCAACGACAACAGCTACGGGAGTAACTTCATCAGTTTCAGCAGCTACTGAAGCAACTTCCTCAGTGACAGCAGCTACGGTAACAACTACATCAGCGACAGCAGCTACAGAAGCAACTTCATCAGCTACAGCAGCTACTGAAGCCACGCCTGTCTACCCAGGAGGTAGAAACAGTAAATGTCATTAGTTTTTATGGATGACATACAATGTATTTAGCAGTTAACCCTTTCACTACTAGTCTAAGCTTGTCCATGATCAAAACAAGGAAAAATGAAAAAAGTCAATTTCCTAAATATCGAGAAACAAACAACACCAAATGATTTAAGCAGTATGACACTGCACCATGATAAAAGTTCTGATGCAAGGGATGAAATCTTCATTTTATGGGAATTGTACTGCGTTGCATTGTCCAATTTGCATCTTTTAATAGTGTTCAAAACCAATATAAGGGCTGGTGTTTGCTAACCAGAGATTAGAAACAATACAAAAATTAAAACCACTAGTCTTGAAACCTAGGGCTCGAAATTAACACTCGCAAACTGGCAAAATGCAAGTGGTTTTTGGAAGTTGCCAGTCTGAAAAATATTCTCAAGCAAACTTTTGCGAGTAAGCATTTCTCTAATAAAAGTTGAAGGGAAAAAGTGAACGTTCCTGGAGAATTTTCTGGCAAAAATTCAGACATCATCGAATGTCATCTATGGGAGAAAATAAGCGTGGTTTAAAACAGAACCTGCGCACACTTTATCTACGCATTCACATTTTTTTGGAATCAGCAACGTGACAGATGAGAATGAATTTCACGCTTTGTGAGCCACTTTCATTGTAGTTGTCTAAAACAACGGCTTTTTTCAAGATACCCTCGACCTCTAAGACTACCGGTAACGTGACAGACGATGATAATGTCTTTCCCAACAACCCCGGGCCGTCAAAGAAACAAGAGGACAACGCTGGCAACGAAGACTACAAATTTAAATTAACAGTATACTATTTAGGTATTTTTACCACGTGTTCAGAGTCATCAAAGGGAAATGACTGCAAAAAAAAAAACAAAGCTAATGACCTTACTAGTTTTGCAAGTAGAAAAAAATCATACTAGCAAAACTTTTCTAGTGTACTAAAAAATTAAGTTCAACCCCTGGAAACTGGTCACAGATGATTAAGAGAGATTATTGCTCATGAGGTTATGATTATAACAGGCCTGTGCTCTTAAAAGAATCACAGGCTTCCCTTAAGCTCTCAACTATAAAAACTAGGGTGCCTGACACTTGCACTTTATGCAAAAAGAAAGTTTTCTACAGTAGTCATCTGAAGACCAAAATTAGTAGCCTGAAGGCCCCATTCACTGCTAGAGCACAGCCCTGTATGAAGTATTTAACTTGATCGCATATGGTTAAGTTAAGTTAAGTTTAGTAAGTTAAGTTGAACTTAACTTACTATCCAATTAATATGTCTTAGAAGTTGTTTTCAATAATTATTGCCTTACAGGTGCAGAAGTATCGGTGGCACCCAAAGTTGTCTTGAGTGAAACAGAGTCTGTTGATAACGCTACACGAATGAGTGCATACAGTACTTTTATGGTGTCTTTTCGCTCATTCCATGAAAGGTCATTTCGTGCTTTCCTGTCATACTGGCCCACTATAAGAAATAGTACTAGAGATGTGCTGGGATATGTTGGACTTGATGGTGTAAGTAATTGATATCTCAGTATAAAGCTTGTTTGGTGTAAGTAATTGATATCTCAGTATAAAGCTTGTTGAAGTGAGAACTTTTTCTCTTCTAAGCATACTTGTGCTTGGAATTTAAGAAAAATCCCAAATTTCTATTTATGAAGTACCATAAAAACTAACAGCACCACAGAAACAAACTGCTTCAATTTGCCTTAAATTTACATGTATTTGAATAACCACCCTGTAAAATTCATGTGCAGACGTCCTATGTACACCACAATGAACAGGATAACAGGAAAAATCTGCTCAGTAGCTTTCACTTTAATTTATTTATTGCAATGTAGAATTGCACCTGCATACAGTGTACTTAAAAGTTAGAACCACCTTGAACACAATAATGAACAGTACCACACTCAGGAAACTACTGCTCACTTTGACTACAAGCTTTAAAGGGGAAGTATCACGGGGATTTGGTGTCATTTTAAAAATAAAAAAATGTTATTGTATGATCAGAAACCGAAAAATAAAGCTCCAGTGGTGTGATAAAGTATCCCAAAATATATCAAAACTGTCGATTAGTGTCTCTGGTAATAGACGGACTGGGTCTCAATGAAATACAACTTGAAAAAAAATAGCCTAATGTTTTTCAAGTTACCACATTTTCGTCTCCAAATAGGCTAGAACAGACCATAATCTGTCTCTCTTTCAAGAATTGGTTTATTTCACTCTCTTGGCGTTTTAGTATTATTTTGTAAATAAGTAAAGGTATTGTAAAATGGCTTTGACCAAAAAACAACAAAATTCCCGTGATACTTCCCCTTTAATTTGAATGATCACACATAGAATTTCATTCACAGAAGTACATGTACATGTAAGAATGTATTGATTCCCAAGCAGGTGTAACTATCTGTTATGGGGAAAAAGGTTAATGACTGTCATGCATGTAGACAGTGTAAAATACCTGTACCTTGCATCATAGAAATAATTATTCAAAGATCATGTAAAGTTTATTAGATAGCCTTCAAATCAAGAAAACTCTTATAATTAAAAGTGTCACATTGATCAACTATTAAAGGCCCATGTTCACCCAATCTGCTTTGCGCGCTTGTGTTTTTGTTTTGGAACGGTTCAATTGTTCAATGTAGCATTATGATTGGCTGGCACGTTGATTTTTCGATTTTCCATCTGTGTGAAAATCAGCCAGAGCGCGCAAAGCAGATTGGGTGAATATGGGCCTTTAAGTGACTCCATAAAGGTACATGTAGCATTATATTAAATTATGCAACTGGTAGTGGTCCTTTGATGCCCAGAATCAGTACCCAGTGTAATATCGTTCTGTGAATTCAATACTGCAATTAAACAGACAGTTTTAGCATTTGGGACTGAGGCATTAAGTTGACATATACACATAATTATCATTGCCTAGTGTAACACCATCATACATGTATACTTCTTGTAACAATGTTTTACTTCCCTCTCCTTAGTTATTTGAGCAGTTGTGTGATGATCTGGCAGATGTGCATCCTGCCATCCTGTTTGGTACATTCCTGTTCGGGACTCTAGGGATCCTTTATCTTTTGTGGTCTCTCACAGTAAGTGCATTGTCCATTTTATCTTTTATAACCCCCCCCCCCCCCCCCTCCCCCAAGCTTTCAAGACAGTCAGGTAGCATTTCCTCTATAATATTTAGTGCCATTTCAACAGACTTTAATTACATGAATGGGCATGTAGTTTAATTAAAATAAATTATTTCCCGACAGAAAGATTATAATGGCAGAAGAACAAATTTATCTGCCTATGACATGATCGATGTTCGTACTGTGCCAGTCAATAACTCTCTAAATCTATAAATTAATAAATAATTAATTCATTTTAAAACTAATGAAATAAAAATATTGCTTTTGTCAGTTGGGGAGGATACAGCAGGGTGCACAAGGACCAAATCCTCGGGGTAAGTAACTCCTGCTTACAGTGACACTGCAAATAATTTTTCTTCCTTAGAAGGACATGTGTCGTTTCAAGCCTCCACTTTCATTGGTCATTTTACAAAATTGGTCAAAATTGGCCATTTTGGATTTTCCTTGAGACAATATTATACATACAATGTAACATTCTATAAGAAGTTAATTTGTGGTTGACAGTGCATTAATGGGCGATTACAATCGTACAACCTTTTCTGAAGGTGGCTCTTACTTTTGAATATTTAAATAAATCAATGCTATTGAGCTATTAAACTTTCCTGTAGTACTGGCAGCTTACTATTGGTGGTTCTACATGTAACTTTAATTGGTGGATTTGTACATGTACTGTAGACTATGAGATTGTGTAACTATTGAAAACAAAACATGCAA
Source organism: Dendrophyllia cribrosa (assembly GCA_024195265.1). Taxonomy (NCBI): domain Eukaryota; kingdom Metazoa; phylum Cnidaria; class Anthozoa; order Scleractinia; family Dendrophylliidae; genus Dendrophyllia; species Dendrophyllia cribrosa. Next base: position 16,400,894 of record JAJLRJ010000006.1, on the reverse strand, counting down.
GCAGTGCTTTCATTTGGTGCTTTTCATTTCTAAATAAATAAAATTTGGTATTTATTCTTGTTTCAATCTTGGAGCATTTTGGGGCTGGAAGGATAACCTGCGATTGTTCCTAACCTGAATGAATCTTCAGCTTGAGTATGATTATCTAATTATTTTCCTTTGTACATGTATAGATGTTGTAAGAAGCAAGGATGCTAGAATTCGCATCCTAGAGGAGGAGCTCAAGGCAGCAGATGATGAAAAACTTGCACTCATACATGAAAGGGACACTGCTGTGAAAGAGGTGCATATTTTTTTCTGTAGACAGGGCATTCAGAAAAATATCCTGTTGTTTAAAACTGTTATTAGAGGATGAATGACGTTCAAGCTTGGGCAAATTATTTGCCCAAGCTTGAACATCATTCATCCTCTAACTAATACATGTTGATTGTCTCCCCCGTGACATGGTTACACCTACATGTGGCTTAGCTGACCACATTAAAAACCAGCTGCCTGTAACTTCTAATTTGGAGTTGCAAAAGTACATTTACTGTTAGTACATGACTTGTATATCTATAATTTTATTTATGACTGTAAATTTAAAATGCAAATTTAATGAAATGAGATCTTCTCAATTGCAAGCTGTTGCTTTTTGGCCTAGCTCAATAGAACACAATAAAAACCTTGCAGGAGAATGTTAGTCTTATTATCATGCAGACCCAGATGTTACTTATATGTACTGTGGATTGTTGGTGCTTCATGAACTACATGTAAGCTTTAACCATGCGGACATTATTGTACATGTATATCTTTTTAATTTTGGTCTCTTATGTTTTTTTTAATTCTTTTTTTCCAGAAATCTATTCGTGAAGACCAGCTGCAGGACACTGATAGCAAAATAGAAAGGCTTCAAAAGGAAATCAGGAGACTAAGGGTTTGTATTTAACAGTTTGTAGAACTTTAAAGTCTTGTCTTAGTTAACTTACTAGAACTTAGAGGTAGTGTTTTTTCACTTCTTGTCACTCCTGACAGTTCTTGTCACCATGCAAAAAACATTGTTTATAAATTATTAGAGCAATATATTGGCATATGACCTTCAGATAGTATGCGCAAACAGAGCCAAAACAACATTTACGAACAAGAAAGGAAGCAATATGGTTGGTTTAGCGAACAGAACTTCAAACCCATGTGGCTTTTACATGTAGTTGGTTAAGCAAACATGGGAAGCAATGCAAATGCATAATATGTGAGCTAACCGCCTGGTCATTTTAACTACTGTAGGCTCAGCAGAAACTGCTGTAAAAAAATGGCAGATTGGAGATTAAATCGCCTACAAGGAATACAAATTTGGAGCGGTGTACCCCTTGCGAAAAAAGTACCAAATTTTGGCAGATTATACACCGAGCACGAGTATTGTGGCCAGTGAATGGATGCAGCTTTTAATAGACAACTTAACTTGCCAGTCGCTCGCACAAGCATTCTGATAGATCAATCAAATAATTCTCTTTTCATAATATATTAGGGATATTTTAAGTTGGAATGATGAAAACTCTCCGAACCATTATTTTTTCAAGGTCATGAAAATCGCTCTACATGTAGCATGAAACCTGCTACAATGGTGTTTTTTGTTGCTCTTGTTTACAGAAAAGAGAAGAAGAGGTGAATGAGTATGTTACAAAGGTTACAAGTTCTCATGCAGAAGCAGAAGCTGAGGTCCAAGAGAAAGGAGAAAGAATCAAAGAATATGAGAACATGGTAATTACTGATATCAATAAATTATATCATCTTATCATCTTATCAATGATATGTCATTGTACACAAAAAATCATTACATTATAAGCTTTTTCATTTTAACAAACATGAATTTATCAAATTATGTTTTTGAACTCTTCTCTTTTGAGATCAAAGAATTAGAAAGCAGAGCAGAGTGACTGTTATAAGGATTTTGCTGATGTAAAACCTGGTGCTTCATGGTTTTCAATTTGAGGCTGTGGTCACGAGATAAATTAATTTTGTTGAGTTGTTTGACATGTATTTCATAGTTTTGCTTTACTGTAAATTAAATCTGTTCATTCACATAACAAAATACTGGTGACTGTTGCTTTTCTCACCAGATTTCAGAATTGGAGATGAAGATCGAAGCTAAGCAAACTGAAATTGGACAGGTAATACATTGTATGTACAGTGTAAGACACTGTAAGAATAATTTAATTTAAAATTTATTTCTTAGAAAATGAAATTTAATAATAATAATTATTTGGAATTATCAATAAAATACTTACTAAGGCCCAATGGGCCCATAGCTCCCAACAAAACCAACACTTCCTGGAAGGTCTCAGATACATACCAAGACAGACAAGACAAAGACAAAGACAAGACAAAGCCAAAAATCTCCTGGATATAAATTATTTGAATTTGGAGACATTGGGCTAAAATGTTGTGTATTAACACAATAAAAAAAGTCCTTTGAATTCTTTCCTGTATTTTCTGCCATCTTCTACCATTTGTCATAACTGCAAATGTCATTTACATGTATTTAATTAAAAATTTTTTTGGTGACATATAAAATGGCTTGCAAGATCGTATGATACCCTTCCCCTCCTACAATTCTCACTGTTGGGGTGGGGAGAGGGAGTATAAAGTGTTGATATGGAAAAATGGGCGTCTTCAGAGCATAGGTAATCAACTAAATAAAGATCTAAGAATCCAACATTCTGTTTTCTCTCTCCCTCAAATTCACTTGAAAAATTCTTAGCTCCTTTAATTTTTTCACATAATTGTCATCATGCAGCTATTCTAAGGCCTGTTAATCTTTACTTTCCTCCAAGGTTTTCCAGACAACCTGGCAAGTGTCGTTATTGTTTGGGTTTCCCTTTGTCATATTAATTTTCAGTGTATGTCTTGCCCAAAACATCACTGCCTACCAAAAAACTGCTCAAATTTGGAGGTCTAATAGTAAGGTTTTTGACGTATTTGTCAGTTCAATTTACGTTTCTTTTTTTTATTTTTATCACTCTACAGTTAAATGAGGACATACAAGAACAACAGAAGGAAAGACAGGCTAATCAGCAACTTATTGAGGAACTTAACAGCCAAATTGAACAGGCAGATGAAGAAAATAAGAAGGTATGATTACAACTGTGTGACTTCCTTTTAAAGGCAGTGGGGAGGGTGAATTTTAATTTCAGGCTTCAAGATAAGTGGGTTTTTTTATTGAGGGAGTGGAGCTCATTTCGTGCAATAAATTTTAAAGGATATTACAGTGTAGATTAATTTCTTCAAAATAATGTCACTCACTAATTTATCACATATAATAAAAACAGAACCCATCAGAACTAGAAATGGGACGTGTATAATCTTATGATACATTTACATGTACACTGTAGTACTGTACTTTCGATTTTTCTGTGTTTTCTACTCATTCAACAACAAGTTGCAATACATGTATGTTGAACCGACTGTATCATTAGCTTCAGGAATAAAATATTTCTGGCTTTTTTTTTTCTAACAATAGCTTGAAAGTGTGCTGCAAGAGGCCAAAGATAGGTAAGACTTGATTCACAGCATTAAATAGTGATCCAATTAAGAAACAGTACCACAGGAAGGCACTGTAATATTATGCTGTAACTTGGTTTTCATCCATGGAGACACAACTCGTACAACATGTATTACCACAGGAAAATACATGTGCTGCTCAACAGCTATCATTTGAATAGTGACATTGGCTCTTTTCACAGACATGAATCATGCACCAATCAATGTTTAGGCCAAGGGGGCAGGGCAGACCAAGGCATAATTATGTCAAGACTTTATCGAAAGAAGATCCTCAGCCTTCAGTTGTACAGTTGTATAAAATGAAAGTAAACTTTTGCTGTAAAAAGACAGAAATATTTAATTTTCATTTCATTGTACTTATGTTGTTAATAAAGGTATCTGTTTCTTTTATTTTGATCACTTGTTTTTCCTTTTTGTTTCTTCTTTTTTTTTTTCTATTGTTTGATCCGTTCTTTTTATTTTAACAAATTAGTGTGTGTAGCGATTTCTAATCATGTAATTAATTTCACTGGCCTGCCTAGATTAGCTTTTGCTACCTGCAGGTCAGTATTATAAACTCTATAATAACTAACTGATAAAGATTTTTGTTGTTGTTTCATTGCAGCAAGCAAAGTTTGCAGGCTGATTTTGATGAGCAGCTTCTTCGTTTAACTGAAATGAGCCAGCAGTACAATTTCAAACGAGATGAATGTGAGGTATGATAATTATGGAGCCCTCTGATTATAATTATGTACCTTTGTTAAACCCAGTGGTTGTCACCGGGGAAGGAGGATAGGTGTGTGCCGCGAAGGTTCTTAAACCTTGACCCTATTAAATGGTAGAAAATCAAAAATTGATAACTCAGAATTGTGTGAATAAGTCATTTTTGTGACTACTGCACCTGCGCCTTCCATTGTTTGAGTTTTCTGAATGTAAGTAAATTACAATAGAATTATATTTCGTAGCCAATCAGCACACCCAAATATCCATCTTAAGGTCTCTACTCTCCAAAACTGAATTTTTACTAGACTTTGTCTAGTTACACGTAGCAACCGTTAGTCTCGAGCCCTGTTAATTTTACAATTTACTTCTCATAGCAGTTTCATATTTTGTTTCTAACGACTCAGATTTTAGGTCAGTATATTTACATAAAAGCCCCGTATGAGGAAAACTGACTTAAATCTTGACTCTTCGGAGGATAATTGAGCCTCTTCTGAGGTTAATCACCAAAATTCATCATTACTTTAAACATTTGCTTCAAGCTTTATCCACAGAACCACATACATGTATATACTTTTATTATTTATTTTTATTATTATTTCTTATTATTTATTAACTGTTATTATTATATTATTAGGCACAGCTTCAGTGTAAATAAGTGTATACTTTCTGAATTCTGTGTGAAATAAAGTTTATTATTATTATTATTATTATTACTGTAGGACAATTCTACATTCCCCCTTTGTCACCTTGTACATCTTAGCAGTAGTCACATGCGCCTGTTGGGCGACTATTTTTTTTTATTTCTTTTCTGCACATGGAAAGTTTAGCATCAGGTATAGCATACTAGTTTCTAATACGCCATCATAAACATTACTTTATTGTTACTTTAACATTTTAAGTAAGAGCAGAAACCCATAAGTGGGTTGAAACGTGCAACTATCTCTTGTTCGCTTCAAAACAAGCTTCCGATTATTCAATTTGCTAAGAAGTTGTTACAGCCATATTTGGAAAATCAAGATTAAAATATTAACCAATCAATTCGCTAGAAAAACTTGCTTCCAATCTCGAGGGACCGAGGGGTTTCCAAATATGGTACTAAGCAAAAAATGAATAATCGGAAGCTGTGAATGCGCGTTACACGTTTCAACCCACTTATGGGTTTCTGGTAAGAGTTATGGCTGTAGCACAATTCAAAAAGTTTAGAAAGGATCTTTTGGCCATGTGTGCAATTTTGTTTCACCTGACAATTTTATAGTCATTTGGCAAGTGGCTAGCCCCCTCCCACTCACTTTTGGTGGTATAATAATTCATCTTTGTATTTACAGCTGTTGCAAGACTGTCTAAAGCAAATTAAAGTAAATTCAGCGGACGATGAGGACAAAGAGGATGATGAAGAGCCAGGTAAGAAAAACAAAACTTTAACTCTGTATTAACCGAAAAAATACTAAGGATAATTTTTTTTAATTTTAGTTGAAAACTGGAAAGTACTGTTCAGTAGTTTTTATTTGAGTGGTCACTCTGTTAGGAAAAGTTAGAACCACCAGTTGTGAAACATACATGTAATAAACAGCACCGCAGGAACATACTGCTAAATATGGTAGATAGTTTTCATTTCAATGGTCACAATGAAGGATTTCATCCAAAGACTCAAAAGTTAGAACCACCTGTCCTTGTACAAATAAACAGCACCACAGGAAAGTACTGCTCAATAGCTTTCATTTGAATGGTCACATTGTAGGATTTCATCCAAAGACTAATAAGTTAGAACTACCTTGTACAGCATAATAAACAGTACCACAGGAAAGTACTGTACTGCTCAACAGCTTTTATTTAAATGGTCACATTGTAGGATTTTGTTCAGACTTACATGACTTGTGCATGTATGTGAACAGCGTACACGTAATAGACAGCCCACAGGAAACTTTCATAATTGAATGGTCAGTGATTTCAGCAAGGGGTTGCATGGCTGATTTATTTGGTTTGGTGTGATTACACAATGGTTAAACGATTTTCTACATGTAATTATCTCTGATAACCAATCTTGAAGAGTTGTAATTTGTTTTGTTTTATTAAATTACCATTTTGGTTGTCTTTTACTAGATCCACATGAAATGGAAAAGCGGTTGGAAGACTTGATGGATGTTGCTAAAGTAAGAAAATGTTTTAGACAATGTTGTTACATTAATTTTAAATCAATTCAGAACTTTTGAGATTCAAAAGCTGTTGGGAATTGGGTGTTACTGCAAGCTTATTAAGACTTGCATTGCATCACATTGGGGAGTAGTGAAACTCTAAATGATTGTTTTATTTGTTCGCAGGCAAAGGCAGAACTTAAAAAATCTCTTGAGACTCAGAGAGCAATGGAATCTGAACTGGATGATCACAGAAAGACCAGGAAGGTGTTGGAGAGTAAGTAATTATTAAGCCAGTCAAACTGAACATTGTTTTTCTGTGTGCCTGTTGATTGAGTGGTTAGTAGAGAAAACAGTTCTTTTGTCCTACTTTACTGAGCTTTCAGCCTCCAGTTTGACTGTTTTAGCTGTTAACCTGCATAACTTATGCAAGAGTAAGGTTTGATCATGCTGACTGCTAATACGTGTAGCTATCCAAGCTGTGTTGTAGTTAGACTGTAGTGATTGGGTGCTCTGCCCTGTGAGACCTGTATCATGAGGATGTGGCTATATTCTTTTTAAATCAAAACTGTGGTAAAGTTATTGTAAATATTAATTACTTAATAAATAGTTAATAAGTAGCCTGCACAACCAGTTCTTTTGGGGTTCTTGAGTGGGTTAATTTAAGAGTGCACAAGTGGGAAGCATGAGCAACAAGGGCAGAGGCGCGAGATGCGCAAGGGAGAGAAAAAGAAACATTTTTTCCTTCCCTCTCCTCACGTGCCTAGCGCTCCACGCTCCCGTACCCCAAAAAGCAGCAGCTGCTGTGGTTTAGTCTATCCATTTCAGTACTGGTCATCTACAGCTCTAAGAGTTTTATTAATAGTTTTGGTGCACTTATGTTGTTGGGAGTAATGATTTATTGGTAATGAAACATGACTTTTATTTTCAATTTGTCTTTGATACAAATAATGTCCTGCGGCTGTCCAAGAAGATACTTAAAATATTGTTGACATAGCCTTTTCAAGCAACAAAAACCGTGATATCATGTGTGTAACAAACAACATCATGAAGTTAAAAATTTCCTTTTATGACTTGCTCCTCTGTAAAGTAGACAGTGATATAATTACATGCAAAGACATCGACATCACAATATATTTTCCTTTTTACTCAAAACCTCCATTTTGATTGCAGATGAAGTGGAAGAAATCCGGGAACAGCTAGTTCAACTGAAAAGCAAAGCGGACCATGCTGCCCTCACCCAAAGAGAGAAGGAAATTGAATTGGAAGCTTTGCAGAAGTACTTCAAGTCCTCAGAGGTAGAATTACACAGGTATGTGCTTCCATCTTCTGTCTTTTTAACCTTGTATTTGTTTTTAATTTTTAATTTATTTATTTATTAACATGGTAACAATTTTGAATATAGTTTTAACAGACCTTGTATATTATACAGCACTACAGAAAAGAACTACATGTACTGTACCCAATACTATTCCTATTTGATGGTTAATGGTCTTGTAATTCAGGGGCCAAAATATTATGTTCACCTTTGTTTATTCTTTTATTATCATTTTTTTTTTGTTTATGATCAGTTCTATACAATGTAAGTAAGTTTGCAAGATGTTTTTTTAGAGTTGTCTTTATATTATAATATTGCTTTCATTTAAATGGTCATAGTCTTTTATTATAGTGCAGTCATTTTACAGCATTTGTGAGAGTGTTTGATTACATGTAGTTAGAAACCTCTTACAGTTGATCTTAATGATTTCAGAAAATTGACTGCTGAAGAGTCTGCACGGATTAACACAGAGAACCAGCTCCAATCAGAACAAGCTAAGGCTTCCACTGCTGTTGTTGATGCTGACAAATATAGGTATTTTTACAGGCGTGTTGTTCACTCCTCTTCCATTCCATTTTCCATATTCTCCTTTCTCCCAAGAGTGTCAAAAATCAAAATTTAAGAAAAAATCCCAAATCTCATTTTGTAATATATTGAAAACAAATGGCACCATGCGAAAGTACTGCTGAAGAGGTTTCATTTTTATGTTCACACCATAAGATTTTGTCCACAGACTCAAAAGTTAGAACCACATCACATGTCTCCATAACTGACTCTGGACGTGAAACGGTTAAGGCAGACAGCCTCATGACAGACTTTATCTATCTGCTTTAGAGAGGTGTCTGCCTTATAGGGAGTTGATGTCACCTGATGCTAGAAATCTGTGATTACATAACTGGAACAAGAGTGTTCTCGTGATCTCATGCGCGCTCAGCATAAGACATGAGAGATACTGACTTGAAATAATGATTCTGTATTCAGGCAACTTTACTTGGACATTAAGAAACAAATCGAGGACATAGATCAGAGCAAGAAGGAACAAGTGAGTAGAATACTAATCTCAGTCAACAATAATATTTTTTAATTCCAAATCTGCAAAAGAGCTATGTTCGTTAGCCTTATTTCTTTGAAGAATAATAAGACTGAGCAGTTTTCAATTGAGTGTCGTAAAACCAAAACTAAAGTAATCACTCTGGCCAATCACTACAGATGCAGACAATCCAATGAACCAATCAAATGACGAAGCCAATACATGTCACCGGCGCCAAGCGCGGGAAAGTGCGTGCGAGCAAGTCACGATTGGATTTTTTCTGATTGGTTGATAAACTGGCACTAGATTTTTTAACCAATCACCAAGCTTAGCAATGCAAAATCAAAGCATTTGCAAAATAACTTTTGACACTCATTTGAAAACCGCTCTAGGGCGATTATGGTAATTTCGGGGATAAGTTTAGAGATGCAGAAAAAGTGTAGATCAGTTTACTGACAATGTGCATCACTATGGCTTTCACTAACACTGCTGTCTTTTTGTGACCCAGCTATATTACTCTATTACTAAGTAAATCGTAAAAAAAGTTATTATAATACCAGAAGAAGAAAGAGACTAAAAACAAAATTGCTAATTTTGGGGGGCATGACCGCCTTCACACGACAAACTAATGTTGGCAAACTTGTGTTGGCAAAGTCAAGTTGACGTGTGTGAACATGACATCAACAGATGGCAAACTGTTGGCGACAATTGAAGGGGCAATTGGAATACTATGCTAAGTAGGATAAATTGGAAAAAAAATTAACATTGCTCCTAATTAGCTGTTTTTGTCACACGGACTTTTTTTTATGTGGTAAATATTGCCCTGTATGTTTTTCGCTGGTTTTGTGCTTCTTTTTCTAGAAAAAAAAAATGGTCCAAAAATGCTGTCTGCTAATAAAACTCGAACACTGCAGCACTTTGTCTTTGTGTACTTGATTCCTCTTGGGATTACTGTTTTCACTGCTTTTTAACCGCTCAAGTTGTTGGTTTCACTGCTTTTAATGTTCGTTTCACTTGAAAAATGCGCGAGTCGGTCAGGGTTAGGGTTAAGGTTTGGCTTAGGGTTAGTGTTTAGAAAAGCACGGAAAAAACACAAGTTCAGATGGCCAAGTTTGGGTCTGTGCCGCTAAATCCCGCTCATGAAAAAAAAAACAATCCCGAACCGAAGTTCGTTCCCTCAAAACCGCTTCATTTTATCGCCAATAGTCAGCCACTTATTTTCGCACTATCTCCTTTGCGGACCTCCTAGGAAGTGCTCCCGATTCTCCACTGCCGGCTCATAGCCTTTACCTGCCTTGCAAGAACTCACTTCGAGCTAACCAAAGCTGTATTTTAAGTACCTGAACACGCATAGCGGGCCTCTCTGCCACTGTCACAGAGCATATCGGAAAATTCTATGGCAAATCCAAAATGGAGTTCCCGCTCCAAAAATTATAGCAAAATATTATAAGTCTGGAAGCACTTTGGATATCGGGCATTTCGACCACGGCACGGGATGGCAAATGGGCCACAACTCACAATGTTGTCCCTTTTTGATCTGAAATGATTGCAGACTTTCCCGCCGGCTCGTATTTGTCCACCAATGTCCATTTTTCACCACGAGCGCTGAATGGCGCTTTGGGCACAAGGTATGACAAGAAACACGACTCGTTTCTTTGAGAGGTGCTAGAGACTTAAGGATTTTCGGACTTCATGATGTCCTTCCATCGCCGAGCAGGCCTTAAACATGGCTTAAACCAGCACTCAACCACTGAGCTGTTCGCTGTTCAGCCATGTTGTTGCAAGTGGCAAACGCCATCAATACGCCCGCCTTAAATAATGTTATGTTCGTTCAGGTCGTTGGCGCGGGTCAGGAGTATTGCGGTCGCATATTCTCACGGCCAATCTGCTTTTTGTAATGGCGTTGTTAAACTTCTAGCTGCAGTTTTTGAAGGAACTACGGTCGGATTGTACAGTCAAAGCACTAGAGGGCCAGAACTCTGCTCTTTCAGGTAGTTTATTTTAGTTAGTTTTTCTTTTCCATGCGTTATTTCTCTAAAACGATGGAAAAACTAGCATAAAAATATTCTGAACGATGTCTTGCAGTTAACTTGTAGGTCACATGCCTAAAATGAGGCAAACCAGAGCGAGAAAAACAAAACAAGGCATAAAATTTGACATGGAATGGTTCGACTCCGACCCTTATTTTGGAATTTTCCACTTAGCATAGTATTTCAATTGGCCCTTCAATTATAACTTATTTCTGTTCTGCCAACATTGTTCACATTCTTGCCAACATGTTCACATTCTTGCCAACATTGTTCACATTCTTGCCAACATTGTTCACATTCTTGCCAACACTGTTCACATTCTTGCCAACATTGTTTACATTCTTGCCAACACTGATCACATTCTTGCCAACATTGTTTACATTCTTTCCAACACTGTTGACATTCTTGCCAACATAGTTTACATTCTTGTCAACATTGTTCACATTCTTGCCAACATTGTTCACTTTCATCCAATCAAAACCTTCGCGCTCTTCATGAGAGGACCCTGAGAATGAGGTTGAGGTGTGTTAAAGTTTGTTGTTTGCCAACTCAGTTAGTTTGTTGTGTAAAAGATTCTTTACAGCCAGGTAAATGTAGATAATTTGTTTGGGTAAAAAAATCAGTGTTCTATGTAAGTTGTTTCACAGTTGTTAAAATTAATTAATTGATATTCTTTCTTAGTTATCTAACATGGAGGCCAAGGCACATCAAAACTGGGTGAGTTCTTACACTTTAACTCCACCTTGACTTTACCCTGTTAGGTTTGTTAGAGATATAAGAGCGGTTTGCAATTGATTGTCGAATTCAAAGTAATTTCGCAGTTGCTTTGGTTTTGCATTGTTGCGCTCTGTGATTGGCTAAAAAATCTCTCGCCACTCTGTCAACCAATCAGAAGTAAAACCAAAACCAATTGTGACTTACTCGCTCATTTTTTCCCGCGTTTGGCGCCGGCTACATGTATTTGCTTTGACTTCTGATTGGTTGATTGGATTGCCTGCGTCTCTTGTGATTGGCCCAGAGTGATTACTTTTTTTGGTTTTACGACACTCAATTGAAAACTGCTTCATTTCCTTCATGCAAAGGGGAAAATGCAAACTTTATGTACCGGTACTCATTTGGGTGCTTATGCTAGACAGAGCGTCCAGTTGTTGGGTTTGTAAGATGCGTTAGTTTCTCTTCATAAATGAAACTGGTATAAAATGTCCGGCATCTCACAACCCTTGTCATTTCCTTTGTAAACCCTGTTTGTAATGAGTACCAATTTATGGATGCGCCAATTCCATCCATCTATCCATTTGTTTGTCCATTCGTTCGTCCGTTTTACATGTAGTTATCCATTTATTAAAAGTTAATATGTACTTTATCAATTGCAGCTGGATTACAGAGCTGCAACCAATGAAGTAGAAGCTCTTAAAGAAGAAAACGATCTCCTCAGAAGAAAGTAAGACATTAGTGCTTTCCTATTTGACTGTTCAACTCGTCCAATATCATCTTTAATATTCACTCTTACTATCGACAAAGCATTTTAGAGTACGAATACGCACCAAAATAAACGTAAATATGACATGTTATATAGCTGGCATTTTTCTCAAAACAACGCACGCATTCTGATTCATTGGTTTATTCATGGTCACATGATATCTAACAAACTGTTTCCCACCAAACGTCCATGAGCGGGCAACATTTTTGACGTCAAAGGGTAACAGTGCACTGTTGCCCGCTAGCGCACGTGATCAGACTGTGACAAAATGTGGCATGATTATGATGCGATTGATGTTTACCTCGAGTGCTCGGCATGTTTATCAAATTATCAAATGCCTTGTGTTGCTATATAGCAAATCACTTAATGACTGATCCTTCAGGAAACAGTGAAAATTTACTGTTTCCCTCTGGACCAGTCATTAAGTGTTTATTATTACATTCTTGTAACCTCTAAGACTTGGGTAAAGGTGATTGTCTTATAATAAACAATCAGCAAATAGTTGTGAAATATGGCAGAGTATTCTTACTCCTCCAACTTGCCTCGCAACGTTGCGAAAAGTAGAGAAGTGTTCAACTTTTTCTTTGCAAGACAGGAGTGTTACACGCGCAATTTCATCCGCAACTGACTTATCATGCAACAGCTCTCGTCAGTGTTGCGTTGCAAGAAAAAGTTGCCTCGTGTAACCACACCTTTATAGGGTAAAGTAAACTCCACACTATCAAATGTATTTTTGAGTTAATGCCTTTTTTTGTAGGCTTTATGATATGGAGGTTAGAGGAAGTCGTCCAGGCTCTTCTGCAAGCAGCGGTCAAATGAATCACAGTAAGTCTTGTGTTTGGTCCTTCACTCCCATTTCTCAAAAGTTGAAAATAAAAGAAAATATCTTATTGGTAAAAAAGAGCAGTTTTCAGTTGACTGTCGTAAAACCAAAACCAAAGTAATCACTCTGACCAATCACAACAGACGCAGACAATCCAGTGAACCAATCAGAACTCGAAGTAAATACATGTAGCCGGCGCCAAGCGCGGGAAAACGTGTGCAAGTAAGTGACGATTGGTTTTGGTTTTACTTCCGATTGGTTGACAAAGTGGCACGAGATTTTTTAGCCAATCACAAAGTGTAGAAATGCAAAACCAAAGCAATTGCAAAATTACTTTCGACACTCAATTGAACACCGCTCGATTGAAAAAAAATAGATACCACACCAGCAACAACTTCATGTTTATAGTGGAAGTGATCTCTTGACATCTATTTTATTATTTCAGTGGATGGACGTGACTCGCCACGGCAAAGGTAAGCTTCTTTTTCTCTGAGATAAACGTTTCTTTATTTTATCAAGAAAATACATGTAGAATCACCTTGAACTTCTACAGCATAATACTCAGTACCACAGGGAAGTACTACTCAATTCGCCACTCCAGAAACTGTGGGGAGACTGAACACCAGCTTTTGGCACAAAGATTTCTGAGATCGTTTGGGTAACCAATATGAGCTGTGATTGGTCAATGGTTGCCTTGGAAACCATCAACCTATTTTACGCTGGTTACCAAAACGATCCCTGAAAGCCTAGTGCCAAAAGCTGGGGCTCAGTCTCCCCGGAATTTTTGGAGTGGCGAATAGCTTTCATTTGAATGGTCACTCTTTAGGATTTCATCCATGAGTGGGAGGGTAATTTATCTGGTGAATCATAGTTATAACCACGTGTTGATTTCTATCCACAGTCCAATGACTGGCCCACCCGGGCATGGTAGTCCTGTTCCGTTTGCCCCTATGATGGGTAGGTTTGCATTTTCACCTTTAAATTTAGCTTGTAACATTACAAACATAGAGATCACGACTTCTTGTAAAAATAATTGGAGGATAAAACGAACCCCATGGAAAGGACTACTCATTAGCTTTCATTTGTGTCGTCAATCATAATGATTTCTTCTGCACAGTGTTCCCCAATTAAACTGCCTTGTATTTCAGAAATAAAGAAGACCAAACCTTGTTTCGTATATATTGAGTGAGTGCACTTTATTAACGTGTCAGAATCTCCTAGCACCAAAGCACTATTTGGTGACACATGTCACATTGGTGTCATAAAACACGACGGGCTTTTGAAGACACGAGAAAAATGTAAAAAGAACGAGACGCAGGCGAGTGCTGCCCCAAGTCTACATTTCTTGTTTGTTCTCAATTTCCCCAAGTGTTTTATGACAATATAAAACATGGTTTGGCCTTCTTTCTAAAATGAAAAGCAAATTGCGCAAGTTTTGAAAACGTTATGTCTATTTTGATCTTTTTCTCTGTTTTCATCAAAATCACTTGTTTGACACATGTAGTTTACAGAAAGTTTCTCGATAAAACAAAATGCAAAAACGCTTTCTTCTCACAAAAGTTTCAGCATTGTTTCGGGGAACGCACTTCAACAACAATAAAACACGCTTTTCTTTGCTCTATAGTTAAATATACGATGGTTGACACTTAGACGGTTTACTCGCCAATGGTGTATATACATATATGCTAATAATAAGGCTTAATATTTTTCTGGTATTTTCAGGTCCTCCACTTCCTCCTCCTCCAGGAATGTTTCCTGTTCAACGAAGACATCCTGCTGAAATGCTAATGACACCTCCTCGACCACCCTTCCCCCCTCAGGGACATGCTACCCCTCCCCCTACAACTTCTACTCCTCAGGTTGGCTTACAAATGATGGTTTTAGTACATTAATCGTATCAATAACAAAATTCTCGATTGCGATTGGTCATCCGCGCGCCTATTTCTTAATAGGTCTTATGCAAAGTTCACTACCAAGCCTCATTTGTACGAAATTCTTTGAAAAGTTCACGTTGTTTTTGAGTGGGTATTCTTTTCAACTTTGTTCCTTTAAGAATACATTGATGAGATTGTCACAGGTTTACACTTCGAAAGCGAGGCTTGGGGATGATACATAAGGGCTATTGGCGCGCGGTCGCGTGGGCGGTCACAAGGGTGCCCAATTACAACTTTTTGAAGTTGGATAGCTGTAATTGGACACTGTCAATCAGGTGCACTTCAATGGATTCCTTTTTCTCGCTGTTTTTCTCCTACTTTCAAACTGATAGAAAATATCCTTGATGTTTGAGTACAAAAAACTCCACATGGACTTTTTAATCTCAAATTTTGTTATTGATGCAATAGCAAAGCACACAAATGACGTCAGTACTCATGTTTGTCTGAGTTTATAATTTATTCTTGTTTATTCTTGCATTTCTGACAATAGAAATTCGTTATTAGGAATCCCCTGAGAGTCACTTTTGGTTTGTTTGTCTGAGTTTTAGTTCTATAAATAGTAATTGTGCGCTTCGCTATTAATTAGTAATTGAACTTCGTGCTTCGTGCTCGTAATTTCAAATCGTCCTTACGCTTATGCGCTCGGCCGATTTGAAATTTACTCACCCGATCACTCCCTGAATTCTCCACTCAGTCCAATTACTATAACATATCAGTTTGTTTGTGTGTTGGCATTTATACCACGCATTGTGCTAATTTCTGACGAAACCTCTTTTGAGCGGCCACTTGCTAGTTCCGCGAGGGTGGCCGCTTCAAAGAGGTTCGACTATAACAACAAATATTGCAATTGCAGATCATTCTATCAAGTAATGATCTGCATAAGATGGATAGTGCTGAATGGCAATGCACGATGGAATGTCAACTTTTTTCATTGTTAAAACTAGTGATCTCATTGGCCTAGACTCAAAAACCGCTAAAAAGTGGTTCAAGGTGCATTAAGTCTAATTTTTTTAAGGTTTCAAGTATTTTGAGACCCAATCGCACAACATACAATTTTTAAAAGATATTGCATTTGGGGAACTTCATCAAAGAAGCAAAATTAGTAGCTATTGTCTTCTGCTATTCTGATTGGTTAAGCACGAACATTTCCTTAAATATATTTGACGCAAATGGATTTTCTGTATTTTTATAATGAAATATAATTATGAATCAACCCCTCCTCTATTCTTGAAATCAAAGATATTCTATGTGGGAAACAGCCAATGCCACAGAACAATGAAGTTTACTATAGTTCTTATGTGAAGCATTACATAACTTATTGACTTTGCTTCTTTCTTTACAGACCTCCAAACCCGATGACCGCATCACTCAGGACAGTTCACCCCGCCTTCCTCCCCCTCCTCCACCCCCCATGGGGGGATATGGCCTAAGACCCATGCCCCCCATAATGGGTATGCCAAGATTTCCGTTGCCTCCACCCATGCTACCTCCTCCTGTTTCTGGCGGACAGGGACATAGTAAGTATTTGTTATATTAGAAATTTGTTTATAAAGCTATGACAACCCTGTATAAGCTATATAGGTATGTGTGACCCAAATGTGTAAGGTTTTTGAGCTGTTTTGGTCTGAAATTGGGTGTAGAATTTGGCAATTTTGATCTGAAATGGGCGTGTTTTGCCTTCTGGTCTAAGAAGGGGTATTGATTGTAGGTCTGAAAATAGGTATCAAATGTAGGTCTGAAAATAGGTATCGAATGTAGGTCTGAAAATAGGTATCGAATGTAGGTCTGAAAATAGGTATCGAATGTAGGTCTGAAAATAGGTATCAAATGTAGGTCTGAAAATAGGTATCGAATGTAGGTCTGAAAATAGGTATCGAATGTAGGTCTGAAAATAGGTATCGAATGTAGGTCTGAAAATAGGTATCGAATGTAGAGCTGAAAATAGGTATCGAATGTAGGTCTGATAATAGGTATCGAATGAATGTCTGATAATAGGTATCGAATGTAGGTCTGAAAATAGGTATCGAATGTAGGTCTGAAAAAAGGTATCGAATGTAGGTCTGATAATAGGTATCGAATGTAGGTCTGATAATAGGTATCGAATGTAGGTCTGATAATAGGTATCGAATGTAGGTCTGATAATAGGTATAGAGTGTAGGTCTGAAAATAGGTATCGATTGTAGGTCTGAAAAAAGGTATCGAATGTAGGTCTGATAATAGGTATGGAGTGAAGGTCTGATAATAGGTATCGAATGTAGGTCTGAAAATAGGTATTGAATGTAGGTCTGAAAATAGGTATCGAATGTAGCGCTGAAAATAGGTATCGAGTGTAGGTCTGAAAATAGGTATGGAATGTAGGTCTGATAATAGGTATCGAATGTAGGTCTGATAATAGGTATCGAATGTAGGTCTGATAATAGGTATCGAATGTAGGTCTGAAAAAAGATATCGAATGTATGTCTGATAATAGGTATTGAATGTAGGTCTGATAATAGGTATCGAATGTAGGTCTGAAAATAGGTATCGAATGTAGGTCTGAAAATAGGTATCGAATGTAGGTCTGAAAATAGGTATCGAATGTAGGTCTGAAAATAGGTATCAAATGTAGGTCTGAAAATAGGTATCGAATGTAGGTCTGAAAATAGGTATCGAATGTAGGTCTGAAAATAGGTATCGAATGTAGGTCTGAAAATAGGTATCGAATGTAGAGCTGAAAATAGGTATCGAATGTAGGTCTGATAATAGGTATCGAATGAATGTCTGATAATAGGTATCGAATGTAGGTCTGAAAATAGGTATCGAATGTAGGTCTGAAAAAAGGTATCGAATGTAGGTCTGATAATAGGTATCGAATGTAGGTCTGATAATAGGTATCGAATGTAGGTCTGATAATAGGTATAGAGTGTAGGTCTGAAAATAGGTATCGATTGTAGGTCTGAAAAAAGGTATCGAATGTAGGTCTGATAATAGGTATGGAGTGAAGGTCTGATAATAGGTATCGAATGTAGGTCTGAAAATAGGTATTGAATGTAGGTCTGAAAATAGGTATCGAATGTAGCGCTGAAAATAGGTATCGAGTGTAGGTCTGAAAATAGGTATGGAATGTAGGTCTGATAATAGGTATCGAATGTAGGTCTGATAATAGGTATCGAATGTAGGTCTGATAATAGGTATCGAATGTAGGTCTGAAAAAAGATATCGAATGTATGTCTGATAATAGGTATTGAATGTAGGTCTGATAATAGGTATCGAATGTAGGTCTGAAAATAGGTATCGAATGTAGGTCTGAAAATAGGTATTGAATGTAGGTCTGAAAATAGGTATCGAATGTAGGTCTGATAATAGGTATCGAATGTAGGTCTGAAAATAGGTATCGAATGTAGGTCTGATAATAGGTATCGAATGTAGGTCTGAAAATAGGTATCGAATGTAGGTCTGAAAATACGTATTGAATGTAGGTCTGAAAATACGTATTGAATGTAGGTCTGAAATTAGGTATCGAATGTAGGTCTGAAAATAGGTATCGAATGTAGGTCTGAAAATAGGTATCGAATGTAGTGCTGAAAATAGGTATCGAATGTAGGTCTGAAAATAGGTATCGAATGTAGGTCTGATAATAGGTATCGAATGTAGGTCTGATAATAGGTATCGAATGTAGGTCTGAAAAAAGGTATTGAATGTAGGTCTGAAAATAGGTATCGAATGTAGTGCTGAAAATAGGTATTGAATGTAGGTCTGAAAATAGGTATCGAATGTAGGTCTGATAATAGGTATCGAATGTAGGTCTGAAAATAGGTATCGAATGTAGGTCTGAAAATACGTATTGAATGTAGGTCTGAAAACACGTATTGAATGTAGGTCTGAAATTAGGTATCGAATGTAGGTCTGAAAATAGGTATCGAATGTAGGTCTGATAATAGGTATCGAATGTAGGTCTGAACATAGGTATCGAATGTAGGTCTGATAATAGGTATTGAATGTAGGTCTGAAAAAAGGTATCGAATGTATGTCTGATAATAGGTATTGAATGTAGGTCTGATAATAGGTATCGAATGTAGGTCTGAACATAGGTATCGAATGTAGGTCTGATAATAGGTATCGAATGTAGTGCTGAAAATAGGTATCGAATGTAGGTCTGAAAATAGGTATCGAATGTAGGTCTGATAATAGGTATCGAATGTAGGTCTGATAATAGGTATCGAATGTAGGTCTGAAAAAAGGTATTGAATGTAGGTCTGAAAATAGGTATCGAATGTAGTGCTGAAAATAGGTATTGAATGTAGGTCTGAAAATAGGTATCGAATGTAGGTCTGATAATAGGTATCGAATGTAGGTCTGAAAATAGGTATCGAATGTAGGTCTGAAAATACGTATTGAATGTAGGTCTGAAAACACGTATTGAATGTAGGTCTGAAATTAGGTATCGAATGTAGGTCTGAAAATAGGTATCGAATGTAGGTCTGATAATAGGTATCGAATGTAGGTCTGAACATAGGTATCGAATGTAGGTCTGATAATAGGTATTGAATGTAGGTCTGATAATAGGTTTCGAATGTAGGTCTGATAATAGGTATCGAATGTAAGTCTGAAAAAAGGTATCGAATGTAGGTCTGATAATAGGTATCGAATGTAGGTCTGAAAAAAGGTATCGAATGTAGGTCTGATAATAGGTATCGAATGTAGGTCTGATAATAGGTATCGAATGTAGGTCTGAAAAAAGGTATCGAATGTAGGTCTGATAATAGGTATCGAATGTAGGTCTGATAATAGGTATCGAATGTAGGTCTGATAATAGGTATAGAGTGTAGGTCTGAAAATAGGTATCGAATGTAGTGCTGAAAATAGGTATTGAATGTAGGTCTGAAAATAGGTATCGAATGTAGGTCTGATAATAGGTATCGAATGTAGGTCTGAAAATAGGTATCGAATGTAGGTCTGAAAATAGGTATCGAATGTAGGTCTGAAAATAGGTATCGAATGTAGCGCTGAAAATAGGTATCGAGTGTAGGTCTGAAAATAGGTATGGAATGTAGGTCTGATAATAGGTATCGAATGTAGGTCTGATAATAGGTATCGAATGTAGGTCTGAAAAAAGATATCGAATGTATGTCTGATAATAGGTATTGAATGTAGGTCTGATAATAGGTATCGAATGTAGGTCTGAAAATAGGTATCGAATGTAGGTCTGAAAATAGGTATTGAATGTAGGTCTGAAAATAGGTATCGAATGTAGGTCTGATAATAGGTATCGAATGTAGGTCTGAAAATAGGTATCGAATGTAGGTCTGATAATAGGTATCGAATGTAGGTCTGAAAATAGGTATCGAATGTAGGTCTGAAAATACGTATTGAATGTAGGTCTGAAAATACGTATTGAATGTAGGTCTGAAATTAGGTATCGAATGTAGGTCTGAAAATAGGTATCGAATGTAGGTCTGAAAATAGGTATCGAATGTAGTGCTGAAAATAGGTATCGAATGTAGGTCTGAAAATAGGTATCGAATGTAGGTCTGATAATAGGTATCGAATGTAGGTCTGATAATAGGTATCGAATGTAGGTCTGAAAAAAGGTATTGAATGTAGGTCTGAAAATAGGTATCGAATGTAGTGCTGAAAATAGGTATTGAATGTAGGTCTGAAAATAGGTATCGAATGTAGGTCTGATAATAGGTATCGAATGTAGGTCTGAAAATAGGTATCGAATGTAGGTCTGAAAATACGTATTGAATGTAGGTCTGAAAACACGTATTGAATGTAGGTCTGAAATTAGGTATCGAATGTAGGTCTGAAAATAGGTATCGAATGTAGGTCTGATAATAGGTATCGAATGTAGGTCTGAACATAGGTATCGAATGTAGGTCTGATAATAGGTATTGAATGTAGGTCTGATAATAGGTATCGAATGTAGGTCTGATAATAGGTATCGAATGTAAGTCTGAAAAAAGGTATCGAATGTATGTCTGATAATAGGTATTGAATGTAGGTCTGATAATAGGTATCGAATGTAGGTCTGAACATAGGTATCGAATGTAGGTCTGATAATAGGTATCGAATGTAGGTCTGAAAATAGGTATCAAATGACGGTATTTCTGAATAGCGTTCCGCCCAAGTGACGTCATATTTGGCAGCATTGCATTGTGGGATCGAAATGCGGACAAATATTTCAAAATGGCTGCCTCGGAAACACCAGTTTTTGCGATTCCTGTACATGTTGAGGATAATTGTCGAGTTGTACCCAAGGACAGTGCTTCATAGCACCTGCTTTTTTCGCAGCTTCCTGCATAGTTCTTGAATGTTTGTACGCATTTCAATCCCATGATGCTGCGCAAGTTTTCTATTTTTAGAATCTGGGCGGAACGCTATTCAGATGTGGAATGTGGGTTAGGGTTTCAAGAGGGACGCACATCCCCACCCAAACATTTTGTGGAGTACTCCCCCCCCCCCCCCCCCCCCCCCCCCCTCCCCCCCTCCCGGCTCAGCGTTAACGCTTGCACTTGTGTCGCTCATTAACCCCTTCATTTTGTGTTTTTCTTTTCTCAGGACTTTTTAGACCAGGCGGACCTCTTCCACCTCCTCTTCCAATGCAAGGCCCCAGGCCATCCTCTTAAATTCTTTTAAAATGAAAATTAATAAATAAATGTATTTAAAATGAGATGAATGACAATCAAATAAAGTGGTTCTTTTTTTTTGGAATATGTTGTATATTAGATGTTTCCAGGCTTATCTCTCGACCTCTTCAAAATCCTCCCACAAACAACTTTGATCCGTAAGATAGACGGAGGATTGTCGCAACTGACCTTTCCATGTCAAAGGATTTTCTTGTGCTCTTGCAGTAGTTTCTTTTGTCGGCCACCGAGTAATGGAAGAACAATAGGCCATTTCCGAGTTTCGTTATACCTCGTTGTCAAAGCGAGGCTAGGTGCACAACCTTTCATATGAAAATGTTTTTTTTATTCAAATGCAAATAAAACTCATCATTACATGAAAGGTTGTGCACCTAGCCTCGCTTTGACAACGAGGCATAACGTAACTCGGAAATGGCCTATTCTCTGGTACTTGTGGCTTGCTTTGGTAAAACCTTCACTTACGGTTGTTTTCTACAACCGGGCACACGGCCTGTTTGTTCGAAACTATTAAACGCGAACCCGTGATGAAATGCTTTTAGTCCACCCAAGATTTTGTCGTAGTCATTTCAGTAATCAGTAGGACTGTCGCCAATTCTCGTACGGTTGGACATTAACTCCACTCCTCCGATTACAAAACGCTCCAATGGCCCCATCAAACCATTCAAAATATGGCTTTTGGATGTACTATAAAAAGATCAAGTTCGAACGTTGTCTTTTCTAAACAGCTTATTCAACAACGTCACGGCATATCTATCAACAGGTTCTTCATATTAGCAACATTGCTTTGGAGATATAGTTTTGACCGTGCAGCTGAGCGTCCCATGTGCGAAATAAAAACAAGTATTTTTCACTCAGTAAAAAGACTTTTCTAAAGCGAGGATGCAAATCAGAGGTCTTTTGAATCTTTGAACTGAACAGAAACGGTAATAGAGAAAATTTAGCTGTATTCCAAGAATTGTTTAATTTCTTTTACAGTCAAATCTCTATTAAGCGGCCCTCTTTTCAGCAGTCACCCTCTATTAAGTGGCCACTTATCATATCCCCGGAAATCGCTCCGAATATTTACTGTAAACTTGACCTCTTTAAAGCGGTCACCTCTATTAAGCGGACACGGTCACCATTTAGATTTCCCAATTGGCGAATTTTATTGTATTTTACCTCTATTAAACGGTCACCAGGTTTAAAGCGCTTTTCAATTGAGTGTCGAAAGTATTTCGCAATTGCTTTGGTTTTGGATTTCCACGCTTTGTGATTGTCCAAAATTCTCGCGCCACTTTCTCAACCAATCAAAAACTAAACTAAAACCAATCGTGACTTGCTTGCACGTGTTTTCCCGCGCTTGGCGCCGGATACATGTAATTGCTTCGAGCTCTGATTGGTTCATTGGATTGTTCACGCCTGCTGTGATTGGTCAGAGTAATTACTTTGGTTTTGGTTTCACGACACTCAAATGTAAACCGCTCTCAGACCTCTCATAGTCAGGGAGGCTTTCATACATACATACATACATACATACATACATACATACATACATACATACATACATACATACATACATACATACATACATACATACATACATACATATACATGCATAATCTTAATTTAACCACGGTTTCTCCATTCATACATATGCTCTTCCTGAGAGCCGTGCCTATAATTTACCTAATTTAATGAAATTACGAAATAAAATTGATAAATTAACTAAGGTAATAAGAATGTGAAAACAAGGTCACTAAGTTAATTTTATTTGTACTAAAAATTTTCTTCTCAAAATGTATCATTTAATTATATTTCTAAAAGCTGTAATGTTCGGCTGAGTTTTAGCATTACTGGAGAGGTTATTCCAAAGTACAGAGCCCCTATACTGATAGCTGTGACTTGCTTTACGAAAGTAAGCCACGCGGTCCCAAATCACAGACAACCATAACTGATTTTGTTCGTTTCATGTTGAACGTGATGGCAAAACTTTTGATGATACGTCTTATGGTTCACAAGAAAGACTTGCCTTACGAACAACATAAAATCTGATAACCGGGCATGAATTTCCTTGAACATGCATGTATTTACTTGATTTCTATCTGATTTATCACATTTTGTGTTGCTGTTGCTGTTAGCAATAAAATGTAAGTCATTAGTGCAATTTCCTACTCTAGTTCTGATCAATTTTTGCCATATCACATGACAAATTTTAGAACACCCCCTTTAAGCGGTCACTTGGCTATTCCCCGAGCATGACAGCGTAATAATGGTTTGACTGTATTTGGCATTCCCTGCAACATTTTTCTCCGTTAACCTGTTTACCGTCGTCCGACCGACCCATATTTTTGCGTTTTCCAAAAAACATGTTATGCTGGCAGATCGCAAAGAAGTGTTGGTGGTTCATCTTTTTTTCGCTTTTCTCGGCAGTTTGCGCGCGCTCTTCAATTTCAGCTGCTTACGTGAGTCAGCGCGCGCAAAGTTTTGAGAAAAACAAACGTGGTGCCTATTCAGCGATCATTTTATTTTGCTCAGCGTGGATCGCGAAAGTGTTGTTTTTTGTCTTAAAATGAAACAATTTGTTGTTTGTAAAAATGTTTGTTGAATCAATAGATAATATATAGAACCACTGAAGAAATACACTGCCTTTTTGGTCGTTTTTGTCTTTGGATCGAGAACCCAGTCAAATGCAACGCATGCGCAGTTGACCAAAAAATTGTGACTGGATGTTTTAGCGACTTTTCTCGGAAACGTGCTGATTTCTACGGAACCACTCATTAGAATTTCACGAAATTTGGCACAATAATAGTTCCGAATATGCCTAACTCAACTGCCACCAAAAATTTGAAATCTAACAGAGGAGATTTTTACAAAACGCAAACATATTAAACAACAAATTACGGAAGATCCCTCTGTCAAAATTACATGAGACTAGTGTTAACATGCGAATATTTTTACGAGTTTACTAGAGACAAATGATGGACAAAATCTAATGACTAGATTTTCCGAAAATAAAAGAAACCAATTTTCAATCCACCGTGTTGCCATGGCAACACCCTAAAAGCTCAACAAAAATATCAAAATATATAGCTTGTTGCTTAATCGTATGTCTCGCCAATTTTGGGCGCCCAGACGTTAGTGGTTTTAAAATGACAATGAATGACGCATAGGTACAGTGAAACTGTGTTCAGCCACCTTAACCACGACAAAGTTGGCCGAACACAGTTTCGCGGGTGGTCAGCGGCAATTCGCGTGACGGCGCGGGTTTTTAGAAAGAATGTAAGACAGCTCCGTTTTGTAAATAATATACACAAACGACAATTACTCAAAATCCACTCATTAAAATTTCATGAAATTTGTTCATTTCAAATAATGAGAACTTTAAAACAGAAGTCTAACAAAGGAATTCTGTGACACGAACAATATTCACTGGGCAGCTTCATTTACATTTACATTTACCAAAATGAGAGCAGTCCATCTCTTAGAGGCTTATGTGCTCTGGTCGCGGTCAAGTTCTTAAAGTTCTTAATGATATGCGTCAGCTGACAAACTCCACTCTTAAAAGAGTTAATATTAGGAGCTGTAGCCAACATGGCAGGCAAATTGTTCCATTGTTTTATAGTTCTAGATAGGAAGCTTCACTGAAGGTAAGGTTTCTTTTTATGTAATAAACCCTTTGTTAAAATTTGGTAGAGCCAATTTTAAACAATAAGAATTATTTATTGTAAGCTGTGTGCAAGTTCATGAGAAAATCTAATGACTGGATTTTACCTAAACCTTATAAAAGTGAAATTTTAGGGTTGTTTTCAATCATCCACGTTGCCATGGAAACAGTCCAAAGCGCAAATTTTAGCTGTTAATTAAAATCTTCCATCACTGTATTTTCCTTTTGCCAAGTTTCAGCTTCTAAGCTGAAACCTTTCTCACATAATACCCTAACGAATGACATATACTCACAACCTATCAAAACTGTGTTCGGCCACCTTAAAGGGGTCTCTTTTTTTAATCTGACCGACCGACCCAAAATTAGGAAACACATTCGACGGTAAACGGAGAAAAAAAAGGGACGGCTTAAACCAAACTGCTTACGAAAATGAAAACGATCTATAAATAATAAAGTTGCAGTTTCTGATAAGTTATTTCTCGGCAATTTGTAATTGAACGTGATCCGGAACCGGACGACTAAATTCGAGTGCTGTTCGCTAGACCATAGACACAATGAAAAAATACCTTTCAGAATTCGTTAAACCGTGGGTGTACAAACAAATAACTTACCACGTATACAAGTATCATATAATAAGGCAAATGTGAACCCTTATCAATATAATTGACCTTCTGGCTTAGTTTGTCTTTGTTTAGGCGTATATATTGACAGAGAGAGTCTGTTTAAAGGACCCTAGTCAGCCACACCTTTGTTTTTGTTTACATACTGGAGTCTCATATTATATTACACGTGGCGCGTGACCAAAAGTAAGGAAATCGCCGCGAAAGGTCAGAGGCGAGATATTTATAAAAATATCGTTACAAAAGGTGACAGGCCTAGCACAAATCCTGCTTGTCGCAAAAAAAGCATTTCAGCCCTGCTTTAGAATAGGGTTACCCCAAGTACGTGTCTAAGAGATTGTTTTCTTATAACAGGACTGTTGTTCTCAATGTTGCCGATTCTTTGATCTTAGGAAAGTCTCTGATACTGACAGGGGATATTTACGCTTTCCAGAGCCGTTTACTATGAGAATATTTAGTTATGTCATCGCTGTTTGCTAGTTCTCGGCATAACAATATTGTTTCTTTGGCGCACAGTTTGCAAGATCAGTATAATTGATGGTTTGCACGTGACGTCACGGCGGCCATGTTGGTGGTCAAGAACAAAAGCGTTTCTCTCCGTTGGGAGCTAAACTCTATTTTCATGCAAATTCTGCGACAAAAATTGTATTGTATTGACCACCAACATGGCCGCCTTGTCACGTGGTTGCAAGCCAAGAATAGTGGGAAGGAGCGTTGCGTGACGAGACAAATAACGGCTGCGTGGGAGACTACAAGATCAGTAGCAACCTCGTTCCCAGGGTCTCTCTTCTCCTTCCCGTCCAGGGGACGGGAAGGAGAAGACCCTGGGAACGAGGTTGGATCAGTAGTAGTCGCTGAATGCTAGGGTCACTGAGTTAATTTCTCAGATCGTGATTTTGTGTGAGCGCAAGTCTGCGGTTAGCATGGCTTCCGAGATAGTGTTTCTTCATCAATGGTTCCATAGAATAATGGCATATTACAATTGTTTTCGACTCTTCAGAGTTTATTCTGCGTTTAAGTTGCGTGTCTCGGAGCTAGGCTGTACTTTCGTTGTTAAACGTATGGCGTTATTGCATCCATCATGAAATCAGTTTGTGAAATATTGACAATATTTGAATCTCCAGCATGTTTGCTGTTTCATAATTCTCACGGCCGGATGCACATTCTTTAACAACAACAATTCGGCGAACTAGCTATGGTTTAGCCGTACGATTCCAACCTCACTTTTGCTCGCAATCCAAAGGTGGAAAGTCGATTCTCGAAGAATAGTTTTCTTTGCATTTCCTGGCGCCTTCGGCCGTCGATGCTTGGGAAACCGTGAGGCCATAAGACCATTGACTTTGGATGTCAAAACCTTGTCCACCGGTAGCGCAAAACTACGAAAAAATCATTCAAACCGATAGACTAATCATTCAAAAAAGCAACGATAACAGTTACAGAGTTTCATTTACACAACTTGGGACGATGCAGTAAGATTCCGATTCACTATGCAATGTTCAGTAATTTCGATGGCATCGACGGATTTCACCGTTTGAGCGCGCAGTGCATTTCGGATGACTAGGGTCCTTTAAGGACCCTATTCAAGAGCAGCAAGTATGCTTGCCTTTTAAAAACACCACCATAAAGAAGATAAATACTTGTGGCAAATTATTTGTTTGTGCACCCCATCACTGCAAACATCTCAGGATCGATCATTAATAAGGGTAAGTAAATAAATTGATATCGATGTTTAAATATACTCATTTAATTTGATCGTACCATCGAAGAAACGAGAAAAAGTTTGGAACGCATTTCAAACTCGTGAAACTCGGCTCAGTGTTTCGGAAATTATTTAAAGTGCACTACGACGAAAATGTTTGTATTTCTTATCCGCTTTTTTTAACGCAAATGTATCTAATAGGTTTAGACAAATGCGAATTGCTATAAATTAGATTGATATATTCTTGCACAGCCCAGAAATAGATGGCCGAAAACCCACGAAAATCAGTAAATCCGAGCGCACGTTCTACTGGTTTGCGATCTGGTACACGTGACTTGATTTGTGACGTCAATGACTCAACGCGGTTCCCGGCCCTCCGGGTCACAGACAACATAGCCAAAAGGCACGTGTTGAGTCATTGACGTCACAAAATCTTTAGGCCAACTGTCAGGGTTCGGTCCCGGTCATGGCGGCAAACCGAATTCGAAATGTAAAGTTAAAACTAGAGGTTACAAATTGTAATGATAATGCTGCGAGCAGATGCTGGGCAGTAAAACATAACGGAAACAGTAAATTACATACAGATTTTGATAATTTCATAAATTAATTTATTGGGTCAATTACCATGATTTTCGAATTACATAAACAAAAAAAAAGCAAGGCTGATTTACTATTACGTATTTATAGCTGATTAAATCCTCAATTTGGATCCGGTGCTTCTGTTTTGTTACGTTGGTCCTTGCCTTCAAAATTGCAATCGAATTACATACCATATAAGTAGTTCTTTGTGATGCATTGTTCAATCGGCCTCTGAGCACGTAACAACGCTAAAAAACTCATAAAAGAACATTGCCTTTCCCGTGAAATGTCACCAAATCGTTCGTGACCTTGATGAATGCTCTTTGTGATCCATTGTTCCGCGTAACGCGTAGGCAACACAGTTGAATTATTTAACGACTACGTACCGCGTACGCGTAGCAAGAAAAAATATTGCCCTGTTCTCTTGGATTATTTAACGACTGCGTACCGCGGACCGCGTAGGCAAGAAGATATGTTGTCTTGTCATGTCTTCATACTGCCACTGCGTACCGCGTATAGACATTTTTTCCTGAGGCACTCGAAATGGCAGGGTATTCTGCAGTTACTCCGGTCCATTGTTCAATCGGCAAACTCTGAGCACGTAACAACGCTGAAAAACTCATTAAAAAACATTGTCTTCCCCATGAAATGTCTAAATCGTTCGTGACCTTGATGAATGCTCCCAGCAACAAATAAGTTCGAATTTGGCATGATACATTTGCAAATATCGAAGAAGCGAAGAGAAGCGAGAATGTGCTATGGACGGATATGGACGGCGAAAGATGCATCCAGATCCAGGCGCATCTAAGTTATGATGACACCGCTGGACGTACGCTTCCTCAAAATCATCGTGACAAACAAAAAGTCGAGATGCTGGCTGCATAACATAAAGCACAGGGATCCTAAGCAACCACAGGCCAACCAAAGATTAGTGTGCTACTCGCCTGGGGGCTCGCAGCAATAATAGCACTTCCCGTACGAGTTTTGACTTGAAACTTCGCAAGGTAAGTAACGAGTACTTATATTTTCAAAATATGAAGAGAACAGAAAATGTATATTTTTGATCATAGTGGCACTTTAATACTTTTAAGAACGTAAATATTTCGATTCGATCGCAAAGAAATACAGGCTGCTCGGTCTCAAATTCTGCATCGTTGGAGCGATAATATTGTTAAACAATCAATAACTGGAACTAACCGTTTCAAGGAAAATATCTCATGGTTGTAAATAGTTTATGTTTCGGTTTTGCATCGTTGTAGTTTGTGATGGGTTCCGGTGTAAAGACCGGTCATTATTTAATTAGTGGCGGGGATCGAGCTGCTATGTTTGAGTACTTGGAC
Source organism: Dendrophyllia cribrosa (assembly GCA_024195265.1). Taxonomy (NCBI): domain Eukaryota; kingdom Metazoa; phylum Cnidaria; class Anthozoa; order Scleractinia; family Dendrophylliidae; genus Dendrophyllia; species Dendrophyllia cribrosa. Next base: position 16,371,404 of record JAJLRJ010000006.1, on the reverse strand, counting down.
TTCGTGAAAGTGCTGTACCTTTCTCGATGTGAAATATGCTAGTGCTTTCAATCTTTTCCCTAAGCCATGATATAGAAATGTCACTGTCTCCGTAGAAAATGTAACTGCAAGGAATTTCCAGTCCATAACCTGCTCCTCGATTTACACGCTTTCCTGTCGGTTATAATGGCTTTTCCATTGTTGGTCCTTCGTTTCAGAAATTTGCTAACATACTGAGACATTTGTAATGGTATGTGGCCGACAATCTCATCTTCTTTGGACACGGTATTGGGATGTTTGGCTTCAGCAAAATTTCTCGACAGCGGCCTCACTACTGCAACAGCATTTCCATCTTTTTCATTCAGTGGCTCACGCTTCAGACTACGTTGCTCACCAATGTAGGGAATCCATGTTGTTTCATCCTTGTAGATATGATCGCCTCGTATCAAGGAATGGACTGTGATGCTTGAAAAATTCTTGTTATCCATTTCGACCGCAAACGGTCCAATCCCAGCAGTGCAAACAGTAAAGGAAGCACTCGACCTCGTACGTCAGATTGCTGAGTTCGCCGATTATCGGGGTTGCGAAGAGTTTTCCTCTGCAGTCACGAAAGTGTCTGATGTTCTTGTTGACTTCAGGCTTAAAGCACAGAAGCAATCGAGCATTCTAGACTTCGCGGAGAAGCATTCGAATGCGACCGAGTGAATGTAAATACAGTCTGATCTAGACTTCGTGTATATGCACCCCATGTTTGACATTTTTCCACAGGTTTTGTTCGGTTAAAATTGAATTTCAGGTGATTTTGATTAACAAGTGACACATTTTAAATTAGCGTATTGTACTTTTCCCGAATCGTGTTGCTTGTAAAATGAACAAATTAGTTTCAGGCAGAGAAAACGTTGTCTATTTGCCTAATCTTTATGTATAATTACGTTAATCAATTCAGTTTATTTATTTATTTTTATTTACATTTATTTATACACGGTTTAAAAAAGAAATACATCAGGCTTGAGCTTATTTTGTTGATTTTTCCCGCAAGCGACCACCTTCCGTAAGCGACCCCTTCGTCGTGCACCAAGGGTGGTCGCTTAGGCGAGAGTTGCCTGTGGTATGAAGGTTAGTTGTCGTGAACAATTGGCCATCGGGTGTATATTGTAAAAACAAGTCCATGTATTTATTAATATACACATCTTAATCAGGTACAGCAGAGAAGAAAAGACGCCAAGATGTGCATCTTGTTCCTGTATTTCTGTGACAATCCAAGTCCGGATGGATATCGTCTCATTATAGCATCAAACAGGGATGAATATTACTTTAGACCAACGGCCAGTGCTGCGTTTTGGGACACAAATCCCAACATAATTGCAGGTAAAACGCTTCCAGACATAGCTGGCAGGGTTGTTTCATGTTTTTCATGTATATTGTATGTAGTCTATTGTTTGTCTGTTCATCTGTTGATCAAAACTCTACTTAATACACCGAATGCAAATATGGCCGCCCAACAACATTTTGTTTTGACAGGTTCTCAAGAAAAGAAAAGCAATTGGTTAATGGTAAAGATCAGGTCAAAACAAGTCATTGTGTGCATGCGCGATGTCATTAATTACTCTGAAAACTTGGCCAAACAAGAAACTGCCTGACGGCCATATTTGCATTCGGTGTATATATTTGAAAAACTTCCCGTTTGCTCTTACACAAGGTGTCCGGTCGTTTTGCTACAAAGTCGTTTCACTGCAAAATGAAGTCGTTTCGTTGCAAATGAAAAGTCGATTCGCTACAAATGTAGAGTCGTTTCGCTGCAACTTCAAGTTACCTCAACTCGTTGAATAAACTTAATGAACACGACATAAATATTCAACATCTTAAGTGTTCCGGCAGCACTGACCAAATCGAGGTCACCAAATCTCAAGGTAAACAAGAGGAGGCGTAAGGGTTTGCGGTGATGCGGTTTTGCGTTATTTTTGGTGCGGTTTTACAGGAAAAAAATTTTGACATGCGCTATTGCGGTTTTATAAGACTCAGCGGTTTGCGATTTTCATAAATTTGGTAAATTTTGGATGCGGTATTGCGGGGTTTTTTTTACGTTTTTCTGAGCTGTTTTGCGGTTTTCGGACTCCCCTTACGCCCCGTCACAAGTGTTCCGCTGTTTAACCTTGAATGGAAACGACCAGAAAAATTAATAATCAAGATAATTAATTTTTCTTGTCGTGTTCATTCAAGGTTAAACAGCGGAACACTTGTGACGGGGCGTAAGGGGAGTCCGAAAACCGCAAAACAGCTCAGAAAAACGTACAAAAACCCCGCAATACCGCATCCAAAATTTACCAAGAGTACCCAATATTAAAAGCAATTAAAAATAATAATTATAATAAAATAATTCAAGTGTGTTGCCTACGCGTTACGCGGTACGCAGTCGGCGGCTAAAAGTTTGCCGATTGAACAATGGATCACAAAGAGCATTCATCAAGGTCACGAACGATTTAGTGTCGCAGTCGGCGGCTAAGAGTTAATATGTTTAATATGTAATTCGAAAATCATGGTAATTGACCCAATAAATTAATTTATGAAATTATCAAAATCTGTATGTAAATTTACTGTTTTTCGTTATGTTTTACTGCCCAGCATCTGCTCGCAGCATTATCATTACAATTTGTAATCTCTAGTGTCCGTCCACTCGTCCATAGCACATGCTCGCTTCTCTTCGCTTCTTCGATATTTGCAAATGTATCATGCCAAATTCAAACTTATTTGTTGCTGGAAGCATTCATCAAGGTCACGAACGATTTAATGACATTTCACGGGGAAAACAATGTCTTTTTTATGAATGGGGTTAGTTTCTAGAGAAACTGTGGTGCTGCGTCGGTGGGGGGATGAAACACGAGAATTTAGTTTTATCGACTGAGTCGATAAGGTAAATTGACCACCGTAAAAAGATTCAAATAGCTGACGTTTCGAGCGCTAGCCCTTCGTCGGAGCGAATCGCTCCGACGAAGGGCTAGCGCTCGAAACGTCAGCTATTTGAATCTTTTTACGGTGGTCAATTTACCTTATCGACTCAGTCGATAAAACTAAATTCTCGTCTTTTTTATGAGTTTTTCAGCGTTGTTACGTGCTCAGATTTGCCGATTGAACAATCGACCGGAGTAACTGCAGAATACCCTGCCATTTCGAGTGCCTCGGGAAAAAAGTCTGTACGAGGTACGCAGTGGCAGTATGAAGACATGACAAGACAACATATTTTCTTGCCTATGCGGCACGCGGTCGTTAAATAATCCAAGAGGAGAGGGCAATATTTTTTCTTGCCTACGCGGAACACAGTCGTTAAATAATCAAGAGGACAGGGCAATATTTTTTCTTACTACGCGGTACGCAGTACGCAGTCGTTAAATAATTCAAGTGTGTTGCCTGCGCGTTACGCGGTACGCAGTCGGCGGCTAAGAGTTTGCCGATTGAACAATGGATCACAAAGAGCATTCATCAAGGTCACGAACGATTTAGTGACATTTCGCGCGGAAGGCAATGTTTTGTTTTATGAGTTTTTCAGCGTTGTTACGTGCTCAGAGTTTGCCGATTGAACAATGGATCACAAAGAACTACTTATATGGTATGTAATTCGATTGCAATTTTGAAGGCAAGGACCAACGTAACAAAACAGAACCACCGGATCCAAATTGAGGATTTAATCAGCTATACGTAATAGTAAATCAGCCTTGCTTTTTTTTGTTTATGTAATTCGAAAATCATGGTAATTGACCCAATATATAAATTTATGAAATTATCAAAATCTGTATGTAAATTTACTGTTTCCGTTATGTTTTACTGCCCAGCATCTGCTCGCAGCATTATCATTACAATTTGTAATCTCTAGTGTATATAATAAGTTTTTCTTTTCAGTCATATTACTAGGAGCTAATGTTAATTTTTGTTCTTATTTTTGACAACCCGCCTCGATTAGCTATGCTAACTGTGGGTTGCCAATGTTGAAAATATTGTTATATATTAATAATGAAATAAAATTGTTATTATTTTTAGATTTCCATTCAAACAAGTATGTCTTTTTTGGCTTTTCAAAATGATGCTAAAATGGTGACATTGTAAGGTGCAGGTAAACCTCAGGTTGTCGAAACCTGTTGTCAGTCAATGTCAACGGCAACATTTTTTTCAGTAACGATATCACCCCAGAAGATCTCACCAGACAAGCTACAATATTATTTTTGTACCTCTTCCTCGAGGTCTAGTCCAGTCCAGGTTAAACAGTCCAGTCCAGGTTAAACAGCGAAACACTTCTTTACCTTGAGATTTGATGACTTCGACGATTTGGTCAGTGCTCCGAAAACACTTAAGATTTTGAATATTTCTGTCGTGTTCATTAAGTTTATTAAACGAGTTGAGGTAACTTAAAGTTGCAGCGAAACGACTTTACATTTGTAGCGAATCGACTTTTTATTTGTAGCGAAACGACTTCATTTTGCAGCGAAACGACTTTGTAGCGAAACAACCGGACGCCCTACAGTAGATCGAGAATAAGTTGGCTACAACAGAGTCAATTATGGAGACATGTAATGTTGTTTTAACGCTTGAGTCTGTCAACGAAATTCTAAGGTGTGACCTTTCAAATAGAACCTCTGGCTGTACTTTTGCATGGTTCCATTTGTTGTCAAATTTGGAATTTTTCTTGAATTTTGATTTTTGGAACTCGCAGGATCAGTAAATCGTTATTTTTTCGTATCTGACGTGGCACAATTTCTGGCTTTTTCATGCAATATGTTTACATCGTAATGTTATCTGTCCTTGTATGTCAGGATTTACTAGGATTAAGAGCATATATTAGGACATAATCAGATAGTTAACTGTACATATCAGTCTGTTTAAATAAATTCCTAAATAAGTAAAACCGGCATGGTTATTATCCCGGAAATTTTGGAAAAGCATCCATATGCTTTGTTTTGCATAATAACATATATTTAATCACAAAAATCATTTACAGGGTTTGCCGTACAACACACAACATTACAATTAGAGCGGTTGTCAATTGAGTGTCGAAAGTAACTTCATGATGGCTTTGGTTTTGCATTGCTACGCTTTGTGATTGGATAAAAATTCTCGCGCCACTCTCTCAACCGATCAGAAGTAAAAGTAAAACCAATTGAAGAGGCAATTTGAAAAATATGCTAAGTGGGATAAATTTGAAAAAAAATAAAATTTGCTCCTAATTAGCTGTTTTTGTCACACGGACTTGTTTTCATGTGGTAAATATTGCCCTGTATGTTTTTCGCTGGTTTTGTGCTTCTTTTTCTAGAAAAAAAAAACGGTCCAAAAATGCTGTCGGCTAATAAAACTCGAACACTGCAGCACTTTGTCTTTGTGTACTTGATTCCTCTTGGGATTACTGTTTTCACTGCTTTTTAACCTCTCAAGTTGTTGGTTTCACTGCTTTTAATGTTCGTTTCACTTGAAAAATGCGCGAGTCGGTCAGGGTTAGGGTTAAGTTTTGGCTTAGGGTTAGTGTTTGGAAAAGCACGGAAAAAGCACAAGTTCAGATGGCCAAGTTTGGGTCTGTGCCGCTAAATAACGCTCAAGAAAAAAAAAAGACAATCCGAACCGAAGTTCGTTCCCTCAAAACCGCTTCATTTTATCGCCAATAGTCAGCCACTTAGTTTCGCACTATCTCCTTTGCGGACCTCCTAGGAAGCGCTCCCGGTTCTCCGCTGCCGGCTCATAGCCTTTGCCTGCCTTGCAAGGACTCACTTCGAGCTGCCCAAAGCTGTATTTTAAGTGCCCGAACACGCATAGCGGCCCTCTCTGCCACTGTCGCAGAGCATGTCGGGAAATTCTATGGCAAATCCGAAATGGAGTTCCCGCTCCAAAAATTATAGCACAATATTATAAGTCTGGAAGCACTTCGGATATCGGGCATTTCGACCACGGCACGGGATGGCAAATGGGCCACAACTCACAATGTTGTCCCTTTTTGATCCGAAATGATTGCAGACTTTCCCGCCGGCTCGTACTTGTCCACCAACGTCCATTTTTCACCACGAGCGCTGAATGGCGCTTTGGACGCAAGGTATGACAAGAAACACGACTCGTTTCTTTGAGAGGTGCTAGAGACTTAAGGATTTTCGGACTTCATGATGTCCTTCCATCGCCGAGCGGGCCTTAAACATGGCTTAAACCAGCGTTCAACCACTGAGCTGTTCGCTGTTCAGCCATGTTGTTGCAAGTGGCAAACGCCATCGATACGCCCGCGTTAAATAACGTTATGTTCGTTCAGGTCGTTGGCGCGGGTCAGGAGTATTGCGGTCGCATATTCTCACAGCCAATCTGCTTTTTGCAATGGTGTCGTTAAACTTCTAGCTGCAGTTTTTGAAGGAACTACGGTCGGATTGTACAGTCAGAGCACTAGAGGGCCAGAACTCTGCTGTTTCAGGTGGTTTATTTTAGTTAGTTTTCCTTTTCCATGCGTTATTTCTCTAAAACGACGGAAAAACCAACGATGTCTTGCAGTTAACTTGTAGGTCACATGCCTAAAATGAGGCAAACGAGAGCGAGAAAAACAAAACAAGGCATAAAATTTGACATGGAATGGTTTGACTCCGACCCTTGTTTTGGAATTTTCCATTTAGCATAGTTTTCCATTTGGCCCTTCAATTGTGAGTTGCTTGCACGCGTTTTCCCGCGCTTGGTGCCGGCTACATGTATTTGTTTTGAGCTCTGATTGGTTTATTGGATTGTCTGGGTCTGTTGCATGTGATTGGTCAGAGTAATTACTTTGGTTTTGGTTTTACTACACTCAAAAACTTTTATAACGCTTTGCTGCATACATTATTTGGCTTGCACTACATTACAATATAATACTCACAATACACTTCGATACCTTATAGCTGAAAGCTCGATATGAAACTTAATACAATGCAAAAAAGTGGCTAAACAACAGACAATAATGTTTCACCGCAGGATGTTACTTTCAACAGGGATGGATCTGAAGCCAGGTAGGGAGGGCGGCACGTGGCTTGGCATGCACAAAGATGGAAGGTTTGCAGCCATCACAAACTACAGACAATCACCACAGTTTATGGATCGCCATGCAATTGGAAAAGGACATCTTGTATCGGATTTTTTAGAAGGAGATGGTAATGTTAGGCACTACCTCGAGAACGTCAGCAGCCAAGGTGACAAATACAATGGCTTCAATCTCTTGGTGGGTAAGTTGTCTCTGACTGGGGACTCCAATGTCGGATGGTATTGCAACGCTGAAGATAAAGCCATCAAGATGTTGACGCCCGGATTTCATGCCTTGTCAAATAATGTGCTGAATTGTCCCTGGCCCAAGATGGCTTCTGGAAAAAACAGATTTGCTGGCATTTTAAATGAAACCTGCAACAAACAGGAACTTATTGATAATCTGATTGGACTGCTCAGTCGACGTGACAGGTTGGTTGATTCAAATATTAATACTTATTCCTGTAGAAAATTCGGTAAACAATTAAGTAGGGTTCCGCTCGACACTTTCATCTCCACAATCGCCGCAATTTCCCCAATCAATCTAAACAACACATAACGATCTGCGGTCTTACCCTACAGCAAGGTAACATGGCAAAGCCGCAAAAATCTAGAGCAAAACTTCATCTTCCAAATCGAAACTCTTTATCCCAATGGAATCAACGAAAGCTTTTCATTCAACTAATGTATTCGTTTTTCACGTTACCATGTTTCCACCAGTAGCGTAGCTCCACCGTTCGATATATAAACCACACAAAATTCCTTGATTCGCTCTTACAAAGGGCTAGCGCTCGAAACGTGAGAACTGGCTGTCCAGTTTTATTAAAGCAAAATAAAAAAGACTTTTTATAATTGCAGAAAGTTTTCTCTTGGAGTTAACGAGAGTTTCATCGGTCCTCAAGACGAAGGGAGTGACATGAATTTCCTTGATGCATGCAGAGCAATCTTTGTCAACTATAAAGAGAAGAGATGTGGAACGAGGTAGATGTTAAATTTTTTAAAACGTATACAACCACGGCAACGTCAATAGAAACGTCTAGAAATCAAAGGCGCCTATGAGTCAAATCACCGAAAAAAATTAAATTCATAAATAAAACTTGAAAAATACGCGATCGCTTGAAAACAATCAAAACGCATCCTTCAAGGTAGTCGACGAAACCTTAGAACCAGGAAATACATTTGTGGTTTGGACTGTGGCGCCAGAGTTTTTAGCCAATCACAAAGCGTAGCAGCGCAAAACCAAAGATATTTCAAAACTACTTTCGACACTCAATTGAAAACCGCTCTAATATATATCCATAATGCTTTTTTTCCCAGAACAAACACAGTGATATTAGTAGATGCCAGCGGCCATACGACATATGTAGAGCGTAGCATGGAGGATGACGCAACAGACCCAGACGAAGCCGAGTGGAGACTGAGTACCCACGAGTTTGACATCCGGGACACTCATGATTATAAGTAATAGTAATTGGACTAAGTGGAGTACAATTCAGGGAGTAGAAATAACCAGCACGATTACCCCGGAATTGTGCGACATTAAGTTCAATTACTAATTAATCGTATCAATAACAAAAATCGAGATTTAAAAGTCTATGAGGACGTTTTTCTACTCAAAAAGTCAGCAATATTTTCTATCAGTTTTGAAACCAGTAGGAAAACTGACCCATTTAATTGCGCCTGATTGTCACGCGCGCAACGTAGTTGTCCAATCCACCGTAGGAAAAAAGATGGCGGCTGTTCATTTTACCACAATACCTTGCGGACCTAACACAGCACATAAGGCACAAAGAAAGCCAAATTTTTACAATATTTGTTCCAGTACTAAGGACAATGTGTAGACTAGGTTTGAAGATTTTATAACTTTTCTTTACATTTTTATGAACGTTAAGGTTTTTGTGCGCTAAGTATTATGGGTAAATGTACCAGTCGCCATCTTTTTTCCTACCGAGGATTACAGGTATCCAATTACAAAAAGTTGTAATTGGATAGCTGTAACTGGACACCCACGTAACCGCGCGCCAATTACGTAAGAAACAAGCACGTGATAGACCAATCACCGTCAGAATTTTGTTATTGATACGATTATAACGATAATGGTTTGGTGAAAAAATGTTTCTCTCTGACTGAGATCCTAACCATTTAAACTCTGACATGCAACCAAGAGATTATAATTGGACAGAGAGGGAGTCTAGGGGCGTTGGCTGGGATATCTTAATTGCAAAAAAGTTATTTTTAGTAACAATGCGGACCACGCGAAAACATTTTCCGGTGAGCTGGTTGACTTCCGGAAGACTCGCTTTCATGAGTCAGCGCGTCAAGCCAGGCGGAGTCAGCAAATTAAAAAAATGGCGACCATCGCGGTGGTAATTTCGCATGTGAAAAAGAAAGTAAAATGGTCCTGTTTGAGCAAAGAACGTTATAAAGTACCACAGCGGCTGGACACATAGATCTTCATCTGTCTTTATCTGTTGCAACTGAAGCGGTGAAAAGGGGGCTGGACAATTCAACTTACCGGACAGATGCCAATCAACCATCCACTCCAATCTCTTGTAAGCGTCGTTTCTAAAAGTTTGAAGTCGCTTTGCTCGATCGATGGTCCAATTATTTTCTCTTGATGCAACTAATTCCACTTAGAAAAACCTTTGAATGCAGAGGTCCACACGACGCAGACTCGATACGTAAACACCCCTGCGTAAAGCTAGGGAATCACATCTTATCGATAAAGCTAATACTTTGGAACCTAACGTGATGAACAAAATACATATTTCGTATTTTGTCAACCTCGTTCCCAGGGCTTTTCCCTTCGAGAGAGTGGCGGCGGGAAAAGGCCCTGGCATCGGCTGGTCACGTGCCCATCGGACACCCGAAAAACCTGGGTGTAATAAATTAGATGTGAAATCGAAGCTGCATAATCAAAAGCAAGATGGGAGTTACGAGAGTGTAATATGGGGGTGGCAGGCCTGCACGACTCTTACCTCATGTTTTTAATGCCATTTGCTCCTTCTATATGTTTTGAACGGGTATTCTACATTTAGCCGTTTGTTAAGGAGGATTTTAGTGACTGTAGAGTGTAGACTGAATTTTAAAACCTTTCAAAAGCCGCGTGCAACGGACTAGAGGTCAAGTCTGTCGGTTGTAGTTTCCCGTGGTGTCGCGCTTGTAGATTTTGACCTCATTTCAGCGTCCTTCATCTTTTGCCTGGCGGTTGTTGTGTTGTTTTCGCCATTTAATACTATTGGCATGTAGATTTTTATGTAGAAAAGGTTTGAATTTCTCCAACTTTTCTCACTGAAATACCGGACATGACAGGATCTGAAATGATCTGTTGGCCGTGAATGTTTTCCTGCTATTTATTTATTTATTTATTTATTTATCTGGCGATAGATCTAATCCCTCTAATTATAGAGGGATATGTGTGACAAGTTGTTTAGGTAAACTGTTTTGCATTATTCTTAATTCAAGACTTCACTTATTTTTAAAAGATAACAATCTTTTACATAATTCTCAAATCGGTTTTCTCCCTGGTAATAGAACAACTGATCATATTTTCGCGTTACGTACACTGATTGACAAATATGTAACTAATACACCTCGAGGAAAATTATTTTGTTGTTTTGTGGATTTCAGGAAAGCTTTTGATTCCATTTGGCATCCTGGCTTACTAAAGCGTTTACTCGATTATGGTATAGGTGGACAATTTTTCAACCTTATTGCTAACATGTATTCCAAGTCGCAATGCTGTGTCAAAGCTGATACTATGAGATCTGAATATTTTAATTATAACAGAGGAGTGCGCCAAGGTTGTATCTTGTCACCCCTCTTATTCAACCTCTATTTAAACGATATTCCTTCGAGATAAGAAAATACCCAAGGTTTAGACCCCATTATCTTGCCTAACGGCTCACGGCTAAATTTGCTTTTATATGCTGATGACTTAGTACTAATTTCTACTAGTGCCGTTGGTCTGCAAAGGAGTATCAACTCTCTACAACAATTTTGTAAAGAATCCTTGATGTCTGTCAACACTCAAAAAACCAAAGTAATGATCTTTCAGAAACAATGTAGAAAGACCATTTTAGAAAAACATTCTTTCTTCTTAGACGACTCAAAAATAGACAATGTTCCTAGTTATACGTATCTAGGATCTACGATATCTAGTAACGGTAGCTTCACAATTTCTAAACAAAAATCCATTGAAAAAACAAGACGTTCTATATTTGCGACGAAGCGTTTTTTAGATTATTGTAAGTTTCCGATCAAGATTTGTAACAAATTATTCGATAGCCTTTTTTCACCTATCTTACTTTATAATTCAGAAGTCTGGGGAGCCTATGATAATATGAATCTTCAAAAATGGGAAAAAGATCCAGTTGAACGACTTCATTCACAATTTTTCAAATATTATCTTGGACTTAACAAACGGGCACCAAATGTGGCGGCACGAAATGAAATAGGAAGATTATCTCTGAAATCACGAATTTATCGTAATGTATTACATTTTTGGTTACACCTTAAAGCCTTGCCCGAGAATAATATAGCTAAGCAATGTCTGTATATCTCGGAAAATCTTGCCATATCAAACGATCAAAGCTTCATGAACTCAATAAATAAGCTATTGATAAAATATGATCAAACCACAAGTTCTAGTTTTTCTATTTTTAACAAAAACCCCAACTCATTAAAACAATATGTATCCACTCTTTCTTCGAATATAGAGAAAGACTCTATAGCGCACCAAATGAAACTTATTAAAATGAATACTAAACTAAATTTTTATTACAAATTTAAAAATAATACCAACAGTTCTATTTGTTATGACCTAGTCAAGAATATGAGACACAGGAGAATGCTTGCCAAATTTAGAGTTGGAAACCATAACCTACAAATTGAAAAAGGAAGACATACAAAGCCTTTAACACCAAGAGAACTAAGGAGCTGCGAATGCTGCCATTCAAAAAATGTAGAAGACGAGTGTCATTTCCTCTTCGACTGCGTCTCATATGTTGATTTACGGAACAACTTATTTTACGATATTAGAAATTATTGTGCAAGTTTTAAGGATTTAACAGACGAAGACCTTATTGTATTTTTCTTCAATAGCATAGATCCCGTGATTTGTAAAAAAAATGAGTCATTTTATATATGAAGCGTCCTTGAGGCGTGATGATTTGTTAATCCGTAATTAGTAACTATTATATTCATTGTTATTGCAATACCATCAATGTTATATGGAAATGCAAATAAAATATGTTATGTTATGTTATGTTATGTTATGTCACGCTGAGCCCAGCTTGATTTTAGATTTGTCTTTGCAGGATTTTAATTTTCATGATCCAAGCTTTATAGCAGAGAGAGTTGTAGCTTAATAAGCTATTCAACTTGTAGAGAGTTGAAGTTTACCTCAGTCAAGGCTGTAATTTTAGCTTCCCTTTGCTACGCTTTTATATAGCTCCCGGGATATAGCTGCGTGGAGCTCACTCCGTTGTCAATTTTGACAGATTGTCTGGCGAATGCTTCGTTTACGCCACTATTTCTCCGATATTTCGTTCAGGCAAGACCATGGTTTCGGTTCTCCTCTCAAACCTCATCAGTTGCCGGGTTTGTATTTGCTAGTTGCTACCTTTTTAGCAACGCTGTGGCTATATGGCCGGTAACCGGTCAAGGTGTTGAAAACACTAAATGGCCGGCAGTTCTATATTCTCAGTAAATTTCACAAAATCGAAAAATTCCAGTTAAACCAAACTATCATATGTCGATTTAGAAAAGTCAAGCGATCCTGAAATGCTTTATAGATCTCAAGTCTAGGGTTTAGTTTACGCTGGGCGCAGAAGACGAAACCATGTTTTGTGACACTTAGAACTTTTTTCAGCTCGACTGCCGGCCAAGGTTTTCAAAACACTAAATGGCCGGCAGTCCTATATTCTCAGGAAATTTGACAAATCGAAAAAATACAGCCATTCTGAACTATCATATGTCGTGATCCTGATCAAACGAGCCGGTTTTGTGGGATTTCTATATCACGAAACCATGTTTTGTGACACTTAGAACTTTTTTCAGCTCGACTGCCGGTCAAGGTTTTCAAAACACTAAATGGCCGGCAGTCCTATATTCTCAGGAAATTTGACAAATCGAAAAAATACAGCCATTCTGAACTATCATATGTCGTGATCCTGATCAAACGAGCCGGTTTTGTGGGATTTCTATATCACGAAACCATGTTTTGTGACACTTAGAACTTTTTTCAGCTCGACTGCCGGTCAAGGTTTCCAAAACACTAAATGGCCGGCAGTTCTATATTCTCAGTAAATTTCAGAAAATCGAAAAATTCCGGCTAATCTAAACTATCGTATGTCGATTTAGAAAAGTCAAGCGATCGTGAAATACTTTATAGATCTCAAGTCTAGTGTTTGGTGCTGGGCTCAGAAGACGAAACCATGTTTTGTGACAGTTGGAACTTTTTTCAGCTCGACTGCAAAAACATGGTTTCGTGATATAGAAATCCCACAAAACCGGCTCGTTTGATCAGGATCACGACATATGGTAGTTCAGAATGGCTGGATTTTTTCGATTTTGTGAAATTTACTGAGAATATAGAACTGCCGGCCATTTAGTGTTTTGAAAACCTTGACCGGCAGTCGAGCTGAAAAAAGTTCTAAGTGTCACAAATCATGGTTTCGTCTTCTGAGCCCAGCGTAAAGCAAACACTAGACTTGAGATCTATAAAGCATTTCAGGATCGCTTGACTTTTCTAAATCGACATATGATAGTTTAGATTAGCCGGAATTTTTCGATTTTGTGAAATTTACTGAGAATATAGAACTGCCGGCCATGTAGTGTTTTCAACACCTTGACCGGTTACCGGCCATATAGCCACAGCGTTTTAGCAACGCATATATTTGTTGAGAACGGTTAAACCATTCTGCTCGACATAATTTTCAAACATGTTGTTATACTCTTGCGCACTGATCTAATAGCATCCATTCCGAACTTAAGAAGGAATGTGCAGGAAACGAAGGCGCTCACATTTAGAAATATCCTCAATTCAGCCAAGAGAAGAAAGAGCTAAAATTTTGAAATAATGCCCGCTTCCAAAGAAATACACGCTTAGGAAATTCGATCCCCACCCAAAGGGGTGTCTACAAAACGAAGACCGAAGACCGAAGACCGAAGACCGAAGATCGAAGACCGAAAAACGAAGACCCATATAGAACTAATGTAAAAACGACATAAAACATTCATAAAACAATTCCTCATAGCCAAGAGTCACGTTATCGATAGGGTCTTCGTTTTGTAGAAAAGGCCGGGTCAAACTACAAAACGAAGACCCTCGTTAAAAAGCTGAGAAAACTATTTCTACTAATTGTTAGTTCCCCTTTGACACTTTTAAGCCAGATCACGAAACTACAACAGCTCATGCACCTCCTTAATTGAATTTTTCAACTTGTAACTACGAGGCTTATTAGGAGGCAGCGCTCTTAAATGTACCGTTTGCGGATAACTTAAGCAACCCCAATAGCAAGAAAACAATAATAAGAAGATTTAAAGGTCTTTGTCGCAGTCTATACCCAAATGAACAAGATAACGAAATTGGCAACATTGGCAGCGATATTACTCTGCGTCCGTCAAAAATCATAAATTCGTAAACAACGTTTGATACACTAGAAAAATACACCCGGGCAACCAAACACACTAAAAACGTGCAAATCTTTAAAATTTATTAGGGTCTTCGTTTTATAGTTTACCCCCACCAAAACTATAAAACGAAGACCCCCTCCAAATCTACTGGAAAATTCGTAAACAACGTTGGATACACATGAGAAAAATACAGCCGGGCAACCAAACACACTAAAAATGTGCAAATCTTTAAAATTTATTAGGGTCTTCGTTTTATAGTTTACCCCCACCAAAACTATAAAACGAAGACCCCCTCCAAATCTGCTGGAAAATTCGTAAACAACGTTGGATACACTAGAAAAATACAGCCGGGCAACCAAACACACTAAAAATGTGCAAATCTTTAAAATTTATTAGGGTCTTGGTTTTTTTCACAAATAAATTTATGGCCGACGCCTGGCAATGCGTTTTGGCGAGAGTTTTCTTTTTGTAGTTTGACCCGGCCTTTTCTACAAAACGAAGAGAAGACGTTATCGATAAAGTGAATTTATACCTTAAAAATGTCTTGCCGTCAATTTGCCAACAATTTCTCGCAAGTAGTTATAGTAATGCATAGCCAAGTGTTTTCGTATATTGAATAGTTCTCACTGTCATTCTCGAGCGAATTTGGAGGGGGTCTTCGTTTTATAGTTTTGGTGGGGGTAAACTATAAAACGAAGACCCTAATAAATTTTAAAGATTTGCACATTTTTAGTGTGTTTGGTTGTCGGCTGTATTTTTCTAGTGTATCCAACGTTGTTTACGAATTTTCCAGCAGATTTGGAAGGGGTCTTCGTTTTATAGTTTTGGTGGGGGTAAACTATAAAACGAAGACCCTACTAAATTTTAAAGATTTGCACGTTTTTAGTGTGTTTGGTTGCCCGGCTGTATTTTTCTAGTATATCCAACGTTGTTTACGAATTTTCCAGCAGATTTGAAAGGGGTCTTCGTTTTATAGTTTTGGTGGGGGTAAACTATAAAACGAAGACCCTACTAAATTTTAAAGATTTACACGTTTTTAGTGTGTTTGGTTGCCCGGCTGTATTTTTCTAGTATATCCAACGTTGTTTACGAATTTTCCAGCAGATTTGGAGGGGGTCTTCGTTTTATAGTTTTGGTGGGGGTAAACTATAAAACGAAGACCCTAATAAATTTTAAAGATTTGCACGTTTTTAGTGTGTTTGGTTGCCCGGGTGTATTTTTCTAGTGTATCAAACGTTGTTTTCGAATTTATGATTTTTGACGGACGCAGAGTAATATCGCTGCCAATGTTGCCAATTTCGTTATCTTGTTCATTTGGGTATAGACTGCGACAAAGACCTTTAAATCTTCTTATTATTGTTTTCTTGCTATTGGGGTTGCTTTAGTTATCCGCAAACGGTACATTTAAGAGCGCTGCCTCCTAATAAGCCTCGTAGTTACAAGTTGAAAAATTCAATTAAGGAGGTGCATGAGCTGTTGTAGTTTCGTGATCTGGCTTAAAAGTGTCAAAGGGGAACTAACAATCAGTAGAAATAGTTTTCTCAGCTTTTTAAGGAGGGTCTTCGTTTTGTAGTTTGACCCGGCCTTTTCTACAAAACGAAGACCCTATCGATAACGTGACTCTTGGCTATAAGGAATTGTTTTATGAATGTTTTATGTCGTTTTACATTAGTTCTATATGGGTCTTCGTTTTTCGGTCTTCGGTCTTCGATCTTCGGTCTTCGGTCTTCGTTTTGTAGACACCCCCCACCAAGGGTATAAATACATGTTTGAAAATTATGTCGAGCAGGTACGAGCAGCGGAATGGTTTGACCGTTCTCAACAAAAATATGCGTTGCTAAAAAGGTAGCAACTAGCAAATACAAACCCGACAACTGATGAGGTTCGAGAGGAGAACCGAAACCATGGTCTTGCCTGAATGAAATTGTGGCGTAAACCAAGCACTCTCCAGGCTGTCAAAATTGACAACGGAGGTTTTAATTAGTATAAACCGGCAGCGAGCTCCACGCAGCTATATAAAAGTGTAGCGAAAGGAAGCTAAAATTACAGCCATGACTGAGACAAACTTCAACTCTCTACAAGTTGAATAGCTTATTAAACTACAACTCTCTCTGCTATAAAGCTTGCATCATGAAAATTATTAAAAATAGCTGGGCCCAGCGTGACATAAATAGCAGGAAAGACATTCACGGCCAACAGATCATTTCAGATCCTGTCATGTCCGGTATTTCAGAGAGAAAAGTTAGAGAAATTCAAACCTTTCCTACATAAAAATCTACATGCCAATACTAATGGCGAAAACAACACACAACCGCCAGGCAAAAAAGGACGCTAAAATGAGGTCAAAATCTACAAGCGCGACACCACGGGAAACTATACAACCGACAGACTTGACCTCTAGTCCGTTGCACGCGGCTTTTGAAAGGTTTTAAAATTCAGTCTACACTTTACAGTCACTAAAATCCTCCTTAACAAACGGCTAAATGTAGAATACCTGTTCAAAACACATAGAAGGAGCAAATGGCATTAAAAACATGAGGTAAGTGTCGTGCAGACCTGCCAACCCCATATTACATACAATTACTTGAAATACTTGATTTTATTATGAGCCACAAATGTCGAAATTAGAAATCGCAATGCTAATGTAATTTTTGAGCAAATTCCATCAACCAATAAAAATGCAGGATTAACCACAGGAATGCATACATTAGTGTTATAATTATTTTTTAAGAACACCACGTGACCAGCCGATGCCAGGGCCTTTTCCCGCCCGCCCCTCTGTCGAAGGGAAAAGCCCTGGGAACGAGGTTGGTATTTTGTTATTATCTTCCATTAGTTGATTTTCTGTATTACGCCGAATTTCTCTATGATATTGCGAAATTCTCCTTGCATATTACAACAAATAACACATTGTAAATTTTTAGTAACATTTTGTACCAGAAGAAGGCTGGTCTGGCCAGCTGAAATATTGTACGAAAGAAACTATATAAACTGTTTTCAGCTTTGCTTTTAAGTTATAACTTAGCTTTTATCTTCATTTAATCGTTTGGCTAAAGCAGATCCTCAAGGATACAGCGTACAAGCAGCGGGATTCTGGTATTCGGTTTCTTGCCATATATTCAATTATTTTTTATAATGATGTTATTTGTAGCATATTTAAATATTATTCATACATTTTCTTCCCTTTATTTTTTGTTTCTCATTATATTTTGTTGTTTATTCGCATTTATATTTTAATTGTAAATAAACAGTCAGTGTAATTCAGTCATACTGGCTGAAAAATGCTGGGGAATAAATAAACGTTCTCTTATCTTATCGTATCTTACTTATCCTATCTTATCGTATCGTATCTTATCGCATCTTATCGTATCATATTCTTATCTTGTTTACAGTAGGTTCGTGGTCCTTTTTTACCTTTCTCACTTCCCCCCACCTCCACGGCTCCTCCCTCCCTCCCTCCCTCCCTCCCTCCCTGTGTATGGTTTTTCACTCCGTCTCGTTTTGTTCCTAACAAAAATTAAACGTGAGCTTGGATTAAGCGCGGTTTTTTGATTGAATGGACAGCTATTTTCAATTATACCAATTGATTAATGGGGTAATCATGGCATGGGTGAGCAAAACCCCCTAAAAGGTGTGACGAGCATCTCCGCAACCTTTTTATGGGAGTCTTCTGCGTGTAGTTGCCAGATTAGTTCCCAGGAGGGGGGGATCTCCCATATAAAAATGACGGGGACGCTCGTCGAACCTTTCAGGGGTCAAAATTTATAGATTGATACCGCTTAGGGTGCTGAAATCCAAAACAATCACTGTTAGAATTATCGCGGTAGTGAGCCGAACAAATATGCCAGGAACTTTTAGAATCGTATCTCCTAGGGATAAAAATCAATTTGGGTCACACCTATCAAATGCGATTCTCGTACCTTTTATGGTGTCTTTCTAAAATTTCCAACGAGCACCCCCGTCACTTTTATATAAATATAAATAAAAAATAAATAAAATGAATATCCTTCATTAGTATTGGCGCGCTCTGATTGGCTACTGAAACTCGGAATAGCAAGTGCTATTCAACTCCCAGCAATTTGCGCGCGAAAATTGTAATCGTTGACAGGAATAAATGAGTTAAAAAGCATCATTTTCGTTATATTATCTCACTGTTTCAGTTTATACTAAAACAACTATTCACCTCAGTGTAGGTGCGTAGTGATGGATATTTACCGAGCCGCGAAGCGGCTCGGTAAATATCCACCACTACCCACCTACACTGAGGTGAATAGTTGTTAAGTACCCTCGGCAGTGTTTATAGCACAAGTGCTAGTGGGACCGAGCATTCAATTGAACATAACATTTTAAAAATCCCAACAATTTTTTTAAAGCCGGGACAGAATTAAAAATCCGCCGGGCTTCTTCTGCATCTAGGCCTGTTGTCTCGTTTTCTTTGCCGCTTTGTTGCTTTTCGGCTCCTTCATCCACGCTGAAGCACTTGTTTGTTTATTAGGGAACTTTTTGCAAGAACTAAAAGCAACCACAACCGCGAGAATATGGCACAAAACAATAGGTTTAATGAGCGAAAACAATGCCTCTGCACGTGCGTTTTGCATTATTTTGGTACATTTCTTTGCCGTTCCCTGCAAAACAACAACGTCAAATGATATTAAAATTGTAGGTTTTGTGGGGAAAGTGAACATACGACGGTTAGTTTTCCTTCCTCTATTTGAAGTTAATAGCCATCCGTACAAATTCAGCTCCTGCATGGACAACCCAGTCACATAACATTAGACAAATTGGAACAATCAGTTGGAACGCAGCGAATTCTTTTTGGAGTGACGTTTCCTTGGCGCCGCCGTCGTCGTTGCTTAAACTCCCTAAAATATTTTGTTTTGAAAATCAAAACCGTCACTTCGCACAGAAAACCCCTAAACATGGTTAATTATATTATTAACTATGCCCTGAACAACTTGGTTTCCAGGTTTCTCGCGCCAACTTAGGGCGCATACCATTTGTAAATATCATTCCATTGTTTGTCAGAACTGGTCGGCCAGACTGATAAATTTGGAAATAGTATGCACCCTTTTGATGGACTTGTAGGAACAAGTCTTCAAAAAGATGCATTCTAGTTACAAACGGACCGGTCTGGCCGGCCAGTTCTGACAAATGGTAAGCACCCTTTGTTCCAATTAGACCCCCGGGACTGTCCACCTTTTGCTTCCATATACAGCTATTTCAATTTAGGTTGTCGAATGAGAGCTTCAAGCGTACGCAACGAGACCGCAAGTAACTATGGGTAGTTGTAAATTGGTCTTAGCTTAGTTCGCGGTTTTTGCGTTTGTTAGTGCAAAGAGTGAGGTAGATGTTAGCACCATAAATGTTTGCCTTCGCTGTATGGACGAGGTATTTTAAATTGCTTTGGTCAATTTATCGTATACATAAAAATCCCAAAGTACCTTGCGGTCTCGTTCCGTACGCTTGAAGCTCTCATCCGACAACCTAAATTGAAATAGCTGTATGGAGATGGGCACAGATGCGTCTTACGAGCTTCGCACGACGGTTCGGATTTGTTTCCTACCCAGTGGGTTTTACTGAGTTTTAACTCAGTAAAACACCGAATGCTTAGCGCCCGCGCCTCGGATTAAAAAAAGGCTTGGCTACTAACACTTTACGAATGCACGCGCCATTTATAAATCGAATGCATTGTTTTCCAGATAGAAACGACCAGAAAAGACACAGGACTACTAAAGGCTGGTTCTCATATAATCGTCCCGGTCGCTCCGGTCGTCCGAGTCGTTTCAAAAAGTGCACGGACGATCGGGACGATAATATGAGAACACTTCTGAGACGACCCGGGACGATCGCAAACGACCCGGACGACTGGGACAATCGTGAAAAATCGGGGACGATCATATGAGAACTACTCTCAGGCGACCGGGACGACTGAGGCGATCGAAGCGACCCAAATCTACCCCAGAATGCAGTATTATTGCCCAAAACATGTTATTGGACCCAGTTTACGACCGCGCTATTGAAGTTCGCGACGACCGGGACGATCATATGAGAACCCAAATCGCTTGAGTCGTCCCGATCGTCTGAGTCGTTTGCAAAAAACTTTTGAAACGACTCAGACGACCGGGGCGATTATATGAGAACCAGCCTTAAAATGTGAGTGATTTAAGGTATCACCCAGGGAAAAAATTGCCATTTTTCAAAAATCGAGAATTTTAGATGTTTGTATAAATCTTTTCAACAGCTTTCTTTTAAAAAAAAAATCCAGAAAAAAAGGTTTCTTCTGCGTAAAGTTATTGAGCGCAAAAGATTTTTCCATGTTAATTAGTTTAATTGATCGCTGACAAGTCCTGTCATACTTGATTAACTTGTATGTCATCAAGTCACGTGATGTCGAAGACATGCTGTTACGTTCAACACGGGATTCACACGATTCACTGTTTACTGTTAGTGTTATAAAAAAGGACAGTCTAAACACAACTCCCACTCGTCGCAAAAAAAGTATTTTAAAAGCCTAAAATATAAAGCTTTCCCAGTAAGACTTCAGAGAGGATCGCGCTTTTAGATCACAGTTAAGAATTTGTTCTCTGCGATGATATAAACTTTTTGATCTCGGCGGATTATCTCTCAGATTGATAGCGGGAGGATTCATGCTGTCCAGAGCCGTTAGAATTATTTTATTTCTTTATGCCGTTATTCGGTGATAGCTCTATTGGCACATACATTGTGGTTCTTTTGGCTCACTTTTGTTGCAAGATAATTTGAAAGTGATAGGATCGTTCAATTTCTCAGGCCGTGCGGCGTGCGGCGTGCGGCGTGCGGCGTGCGGCGTGCGGCGTGCGGCGTGCGGCGTGCGGCGTGCGGCGTGCGGCGTGCGGCGTGCGGCGTGCGGCGTGCGGCGTGCGGCGTGCAAGACTTGAGAGAAAGTGTTTCCGGCATCACGGATACCGGGGGGGGGGACTCCCATATAAAAATGACGCGGGTGCTCGTCGGAAATTTTCGAAAAACACCCTAAAAGGTACCAGAATCTTGTTTGATGGGCGTGGCTCAAAATAATTTTTACCCCTAACAGGTACCAATTCGAAAACAACACATGTCATATTCTGTTATATTTTTTCGGCTCCCCAGTACCCTAAAAGGTACCGCGATAATTCTAACAGTAGTCATTTCAGATTTTAGTACCCTAAGCGGTACCAATCTACAAATTTTGACCCCTAAAAGGTACGACGAGCACTCCTGTCATTTTTATATGGGAGTCCCCCCCCCCCCCCGGGCACGGATATAGGCGTCTAAGATCCGACTCTCAAAAAGCCGTAGTTTATAATTCCACTGCAGTGAAATCATGAATTCTTGCAATCATTTTTAGCTCCTAAGTTAGTTCTGTAGTTGAGTAGTGTGTCTCAGTGGAGCTAGGATGAACCTCCGTTGCTTTGTAATAGCATTTGATTTGGCATCCAGCAGATAATCTGCAACATAGTTGCTGTTTTGTAAATCTCACGGATGCTAGTAAATTCTTGTGTCCTTTCCTTAAGCAAGGAATGAACATAATTTTATGTCTTTAAGCGAGTCTCATTTCGGACAGCATGTCCTCCTTCGCATTAAACGAAGGCTCCGGCTCAGAATGTTCAATTTCTGCCGGAGCCTTTTGTTTCCTTCGCTTTGCAGCAGGCGGATTTGACGTGGCGGCTTTTGCCCTGGATTTTGTCCTGGTTTTCGGCATCTTTATCGAACTGGTCAGAATCCCAAGAAACGGAAAAAAAACATATTGTAATTGTTACGTACGTAAAATACGGATTTTTTGTAAATAAAACGATAAATACATGCTTACTAACCTCGGTGAATCGCGTCTGAGAGCGGTGTTTTTGTAGCAGACAAAAGTATTTTCCGCCGTGGCGCGCTATTTTGTTCCTGTTACATGTTACTTATTAGATTCCTATTGTTAGTGAAAGTTGATCACTCTCTGGCATCGATCAAAACATAACTTGCTTGTCATTCGGGCGTCATAATCTCATTACCAGTAAGAGGCCGCAAAAAATATATTTTCCTCTTTTTCTCGCAATGAAAATTTTGGGAAGTTGAGCGTACGTTTTAAACTACAAGTCGGCAGCCCCTGGACCAATTTCGCTGAAATTTGGCAAAATTATTGTCAGATAGTTTTCCTACAAAACCGTGCCTGCGAATTGTAATTGCCTTTTTCATTTTGACGTTACAGCATTTTCCCCACAGAGATTGCTTATTATTTGTCCACCCGAACTTCGTCTGCTCATAACAGAAAAACTAACGCACTTATCAAAAAACTGAGACACGGTTTTTTAGTCGTACGTGTCAAGAAGCGAATGACGTGTTAAAGGGGCAGTATCACGAGGTCGAAACTTGAAAACGTCGGCCCAGTTTTCAAGTTTGATTCCGCAAATTAAAAAGGCCGTCGAGAAGTGGAGGTATTTGTTGAATCAAAAAATCCGTTTTGATAGCCGGAAGAAAGAAAAAATCAATTTTAACAGTGATATGTCCAAAATTCCGGTGCAAGAATAGTGAACAGTGCCGCGCGTGGAACCTCGTGATACTGCCCCTTTAAGAACACATATACTTTTGCAAATATCTTATCATTTTCGGGATTTGCTAAACTTGTACCCTTTTTAGAGGAATAAGCCATAATCTGGAACTATTAAGCTTTCAGAAAATATACGGTTTATAGGGGTTTCTATTAAAACAACTCGCGCTAGAGCGATCTGCGCACGTACAGTCCTGAAGGGTGGCTGATACCTTAAGTTTATTTCAGATAAATTAAACTTTATTTAGTCGATATGCACTTTTCCTATAGCCAATGGCCGGGCGGAGAAGACCCTGGACAAGGCATGGGCTATAGAAAAAGTGCATTTCGACTAATTTAAGTTTAATTTATCCTTAGGATGGTCAGAATCTGAATCAGTATCGTACTCTTCCTCCTCTTCTACCTCAACTTCCTCTACTACTAAAAGTTAGAACCACCTTGTACAGTATAATAAACAGTACCACAGGAAAGTACTGCTCAATAGCTTTCATTTGAATGGTCACACTTTAGGATTTCATACACAGACTCAAAAGTTAGAACCACCTTGTACAGCATAATAAACAGTACCACAGGAAAAAACTGCTCAATAGCTTTCATTTGAATGGTCACACTATAGGATTTAATTCCGTCTCAAAAGTTTGAACCACCTTGTACAGCATAATAAACAGCACCACGGGAAAGTACTGCTCAATAGCTTTCATTTGAATGGTCGCACTATAGGATTTAATTTATAGTCTCAAAAGTTGGAACCACTTTGTACAGCATAATAAACAGTACCACAGGAAAGTACTGCTCAATAGCTTTCATTTGAATGGTCACACTTTAGGATTTAATTCATGGTCTCAAAAGTTGGAACCATCTTGTACAGCATAATAAAC
The DNA here is from genome assembly GCA_024195265.1 of Dendrophyllia cribrosa. Classification (NCBI taxonomy): domain Eukaryota; kingdom Metazoa; phylum Cnidaria; class Anthozoa; order Scleractinia; family Dendrophylliidae; genus Dendrophyllia; species Dendrophyllia cribrosa. The sequence goes on along the minus strand of JAJLRJ010000006.1, from coordinate 16,347,359 downwards.
AGCACCACAGGAAAGTACTGTTCAGTAGCTTTCATTTGAATTATCACACTTTAGATTTAATTCATAGTCTCGAAAGTTTGAACCACCTTGTACAGCACAATAAACGGCACCACAGGAAAGTACTGCTCAATAGCTTTCATTTGAATGGTCACACTTTAGGATTTAATTCATAGTCTCAAAAGTTGGAACCATCTTGTACAGCATGAGCAACACCACAGGAAAGTACTGCACAGTAGCTTTCATTTGAATTGTCAGACTTTAGGATTTCATCAACTCACTCAAATGTTAGAACCACGTACCGTTTAATATCGTACTTATTACCGTACGTAAAACCGTACTTCAGTATTTCATACACAAACTCAAAAAAATTCAAAAGCTCAAAGTTAAAACCACCTTGTACAGCATAATAGACAGCACCACAGGAAAGTACTGCTCGAATGGTCAAATTTTAAAACTTAACTCAAACGTAAGAACAATCTTCTACAGCATAATAAACTGTAACACAGGAAGTACTGACGAATAACTAGCCTGTGTACAGCCACTCCTTTCCCTCAGGAAAAATCGGAGAAGGGATTTTTTGTGAGGGGAAGGGGCGGCTGTACACAAGCTAATGAATAACTTTCATTTGAAAACTAAAAATTAAGGATTTTATCCACAATCTGAAGAGTGATGTTCTCTCAAAAGATATGTCCAGTCGGTTGTCTGAAGCCCACAGCCCCATAAAACAATGCCAAATGTGAAATAAAACCCGCCTTTTGTTCACAGCTGCATTGAAATTTAAAATAATCCAGTTTTGTTGACGCGGTCAAACTTTCGACCCCAGACGCGCAAACACTGATTTGTCATCTCCGTCCGATGTAAGTCCTACAGTTCGCTTAACAGGTTTCACTGGTTTAACCGGTTTAGCCAGAACTCCTTTCCGTTTAACCGGTTGTAGCACACTATGGCTTGTATAGTCTATACCAGCGCGTTCGTCTTCGCTGGAAGGGAGCCGTATTCTTGGATTTACTGCTTGAACTGTTGTCTTTGCTGGAGGTGAAGCTAACTCACCCAGACGACTGAACACAGAGGTTTGTCCTTTCTCCTGTCAAAAAATTAAAATTAACATTAACATTAATTGTGTACCCTTTTAAACCTTTCAGTATTTAGTCCGCCCAAGTTGGAATTTTTGTTTCTGTTAATTCTGAGGAAAACATTAGCACATGTTCACTGGTAAATTAAGTATTCTAAATAGTTTCCAAAGAATGGTCGCACTTAATTTTTAGATGCATTTCCACTAGAGAAAAATTGGACCCGCAGCCATTAAAATAACAGTTAGACCAAACTTTTTTTGAGCGTTGACATTACCAAACTCATTCAGTTTAATTTTAATTTTTTTTATTGCCTTCACCTTACTAATAAGACTTACAAAAAGAACGCAAAGATAATGATGAACATGACATAAATAATAATAAAAGTAATTTAACAAGTAAAAAAAGAAGAAAAAGGCGCGGACACCACAACACCATAGCCAAATAAAAAATAAATTAATAAAATAAATAAATCGTCTTTATTTAACGAGGGTGACACTTATTAGTCATAAGACTAACAAACCTGTGGCCCTCGGATTCCAGATGAAATTGAAATTTGGAAGTGTTGGTTTTTGAGGAGAGGGGAAAACCGGAGTACCCGGAGAAAAACCTCTCGGAGCAAGGAGAACCAACGACAAACTCAACCCACATATGACGCCGGTGAGTTGAGTTTGTTGTTGGTTGCGGGCCCAGAAGTTATGCACGGCTCAGCAAAAAAGTTGAGGCAGTACTCAGCTCTTACAAGTCTTCTCTGATTTGCTGAGGAAAAAATAGAACAAACAACACAACAATGGACCCTTGCTCTGAAAACAATTGAGGTTGCAAATAGCTGCGTGGTATCTGAAAAAGTTCATCGATGACCCTGGGGAGTGTGCTGTTTACATCAGTTATATTTTACGATGTCAGGGCCAGTTTTCATGTGAGCGAACGCCTTTTTATCACATAACATAGCAGGTTTGGACATGGGAAGGGTCTAATACACACTGCTCTTGAACTGAAAAGATGGGAACACCGGTGTTTATTTCGGCTTTGGGGCCATAGCCGCGCCTATTGTACCAAAACGTAAAGAAACATGGGCAAATTTTTTCTGTACAGAACTGTTAATGCGCCTTTAAGATCAAACTGTTTTGAAACACACTGATTACTGACATGAATTAATGAATTAATAGCCCACAAGATGGATGCCCTTGACTCGGCTGATAACTGACGCAGCTGTACATGTAGCAGATTGGATAAAAACATACCGGTATTTAAATCAAGTCTTAGTTCTCAATGCACTGTATCCGATGAACCAATCAGAACTCGAAGCAAATACATGCAGCCGGCACCAAGCGCGGGAAAACACGTGCGAGCAAATTACGATTGGTTTTGATTTTACTTCTGATTGGTTGAGAGAGTGGCGCGAGATTTTTTAGCCAATCACAAAGCGTAGCAATGCAAAAACAAAGCAATTACGAAATTACTTTCGACACTCAATTGAAAACTGCTCTATCCGTGTTTTATGATGTGTTGTCAAAGACAATCAACAGAAAACGGCTTTTTTTACCTTCAACTGAACAGTGACGCTTGTTTTCAAAGGTTTGAGAGTTTTAATCTCGGGTTTCTTTTTCTCTGGTATGGTCACTATTAATGGAGGACTTTCTTTACCCAGACGATCAAATACCGACTGTCTCTTTATCACCTTTGCTTTATTAACTGCAATGAAGACATAAATTAATTGTAAAATCAGGAATTATAACAATAATTTATGATGATACCGTTGATAATTTTTGTGTCAGCATTTTTGTTACTGGGAATCTGCAAATAATGGTTTAAAATATAACTGAGTATCTTTATATTGAGTGATTTCACAAAACCTGTGAAACAAAACAAAAGTATTAACAAAAAAAAATTATTTGTTCATTTTCTATTATGTGAAACCGCTCTAGTACCTATATACTAGCAGTAATCACAGATTATGGAGACGCGTTCGAAGGAATTTCCGGCGGAAATGAGACCCTAAAAAAAACAATAGGGGCGGCCATTTGGAAGACCGTCTACCAAAAAATCTCAAATTTACTGCACATAAACCACAGGACAGCCAACACGAAATTAGGATTGCGTTCTTCGAACGCGATGACATACACTCTACCCTAATGCTGCCCTAATGTCATTACTTGCACTGAATATTACACAAATTGGCTGGCTAAATTTTCATGGCTACAATTATTGCGAATTACAAGGTCTCTAGCCTCCCAAAATAGATTTTTGTTTTTAAAAGAAAAATGCATAAATGCAACAAAACACCGTGAATCTTCAATCGCTATGGCTTTCAGACAATCAAAAAAACAACTGCCTGCTCGTCATTATGAGGTAATTACATTTTTTTGTTTTGATCTTCCAAACTCCTTAAAGGCATTGAATTTTCATTTAAGGCAGAAAAGAAGAAATAACTGAAAGTAGAGTAGGGTACACTGTAACTGCCCTACATCTAGTTTATGGCAGGTGATTGGTACCACAGGCTTGGTACCATTGTGAGGTGTAATGTAATGGCCCTATTGGTTTATTTTATTTTGACAATTTGGGACTCACGGAAGCGGTATTTTCAAAATAACAGTTCAACTCGCTTAAAAATAGAGAAAGTTGTTCTTTTTCTCTATTTTTGAGTGAGTTGAACCGTAATTTTGAAAATACTGCTTTTGCGAGCCACAAATCACCAAAATAACCACAGAAAAACAAAGTTAAACAACATGGCAGCTGAGAGTTTTGACTTCATTTTGATCAGTTTTATATATATTAGAGCCTTAAATTTCACTTTTAGTGAGGCTAGTTCTATAAACCTTTATGGTTCTTACAGGTGCACGGCACACAACACAAGCAGGGGATGGTACCGTCCGTAAGCCTGTGTTTGGTACCTTTACATCTCCTTCCCATCCCATTTTCATGGATTAATTTTCACGACCTTTTGAGAAAAAACAAAAATAATGAAAAATAAACCTGCACTAAGATTACAGTTGTTTTCACATAACTTACTCTAGTGTCGCGAGGAGTACTAGTATAGGCTACAAACTAGCCAATTATGTTGAGAAGTACAGAACATAATTGGAAACTTGGAAATGAAGCTGGCAACTTCATTCTCACCAAAGTACTATTTTCACGTGGTCAACGTTTCCATCATCTTATGCAAGACAGTTTTATGTACTTTGGGGGGAATGAAGTTGTGTGAACAGGCACTTTAGTAGGGGTGTAAGGTTGTGCAGCCTGGGGAAAGGAAATTATAGGGGGCAACAGTGCCCCCGTCCCTCCTCCCTCTCCCTTGCTCAGCTACACAGCCCACTTTAACCCAAAATTACCACTACGAAGGAGCCTGTTCGCAGGCTAACTTAGCTAACCAGGCAGCAGTAGATATTAGTTTATTTATTTTCTATGAAAAGTGACCTGCCTTGCCCCGTGCATGCACAGAGTAGAGAATATGGTAGTTCACACAGTACCTGCAGCAGAAGCAGCAGCCTGTTTCTGCTTTGCAATCAGCTTCTTGCTCCGTTCAGTTGATCCTTGTGGCATCTTTACTTTTAGTGTGTGTTCCTCTTCAGTCGTTGTTATGACTTTTTGTGGTTTACTGGTTGTAACCTTGACTCCTTTATTACCAAATCTAGAAGAAGGAAGAAATGTTTCCATAAGATGAAGATTTGGTGGCCCCAGGGCTGAGTGCAGAAAGAGCCCATGTGCATTCTTATGTTAATTTTCATGTTTAACCTTTTTTAGACAAAATCCAACAAAACATTTTAAATTATTTTAACACTGTTAACAAGAATCTGTTTTATTTTTTCAGTATTTGGCGCAGTAAAAATGCTAAAAACATTCTAAGTACAAAAGCATGAACCAAGGTAGAATTCATGAAGAGTATGTGTATGTGTACTTTTCAATAATAGTTTCAATTTCCAAATTTTGAAATCGTTTTCTGATCCAGAGGGAAGATTCGTTATAGTAGATATCAAAGCAGAGAATAAGATTTTGACTCTAGTGAATATTTATGCACCGAATAACGATAATCCTGCTTTCTTCAAAAATGTTCTCAATCAGCTTCTCTCTTTTGACTGCGGTGAGATAGTTCTGGGGGGTGACTTTAATTTAGTGCTCGATGTCCAAAAAGACAAAAAAGGCGGAAGGCCGGTGACTCACGAGAAGTCGTTAAAAGAAGTTAGGTACATCGCAAATATGTTAGATCTCATAGACATCTGGCGTATTTTCAATCCAGACGCTAAAAGATTCACCTGGAGGAGAAGAAAACCCGATATACATTGCCGTCTCGACTTCTTTTTGACGAGCTCTAGCTTAAGTACAGCAATTACAAAAGCAGATATTTTAACTGGATTCAAAACTGACCATTCTCTAATAACTATCCACCTTGCAAACAATGCAAATCCCAGGGGCCCAGGTTTTTGGAAGCTGAACACTTCCTTTTTGTTGGACAATGATTATGTCAACTTGATTAAGAACACAATTGCTGAAGTAGAAAATGAATATGTAAACAATAAAGAGGTTGACGCCGTTCTCTTGTGGGACACCATGAAAATGCAAATAAGAGCAAGCTCACTAAATTACGCAAGGAGAAAGAAAGCTAAAATGAAATCACAAGAGACGATCCTAGAATCTGACATATTATCTCTCCAAAAAAGACTTGAAGAAAACTCCCTATCTGAAAACGAAAAAGCCCACATCTACAATGAACTAAATATTAAGATCCTACAAAGAGAAGAAATATCAAAGCATAAAACCCGAGGAGCAATAATTAGATCTAAGTCTCGATGGTACAATGAAGGAGAAAAGAATACAAAATACTTTTTTAGCTTAGAAAAACGGCATTTTAATAAAAAAACTATCAAACACCTTACCCTGGCGGATAATAGCGTAATTAACATGGATAGTGAGATCTTACAAGAAGCAAAAACTTTCTACCAGAACTTATATTCTTCAACTGATACACAATTTAATGCTGCATACGAAACAATTTTCTTCCCAGAAGGAAATGCTTTGACACTAGATGAGATAGAGCAAAAACAGTGTGAAGGCCCTTTGACTGAAATTGAATGTTTTGAAAGCTTAAAATCAATGGAATCAAATAAAAGTCCGGGAAGTGACGGCCTCCCGGCAGAATTCTATAAAGTATTCTGGAATGATATCCATCATTACCTACTAAACGCCTTAAACTGTGCACATGCAAAGGGCCTTCTATCAATTACACAAAGGAGAGGATTGATTACCCTCATACCAAAGAAGAACAAACCTACTAATCTTTTAAAAAACTGGAGGCCTATTACTCTTCTTAACTGTGATTACAAAATAGCAACTAAATCCATCGCTAGTCGATTACGAAAAGTCCTGCCAAAGATTATCAACAATGACCAAACGGGTTTTCTAAAAAGTCGCTTTATTGGGGAAAACATCAGACTTATAGAGAGCATAATAAATTACACAGATAATGAGCAAATACCGGGTCTTTTACTGTTCATTGACTTCGAAAAAGCTTTCGATAGTATAGAATGGTCCTTTATAGAGAAAACCCTTAAATATTATAACTTCGGAGCTTCTCTGGTATCTTGGATAAAAATATTCTATACGGATATCAGCAGTTGTATCCAGAACAACGGTTGGTCCTCAGATTTCTTTAGCTTAGGTCGCGGAGTGAGACAGGGATGCCCGCTCTCCCCATATTTGTTTATCTTATGTGCCGAAATACTAGGTAACGCGATAAGGAATGACAAAGAGATCCGTGGAATCAAGGTCCTTGGCACTGAGTGCAAACTATCTCAATACGCTGATGACACGACTATGATTTTAGATGGTTCAGAATCTTCCTTTTCAAGATCCCTATACTTACTAGATGCCTTTGCTTCCATATCTGGTCTTAAAGTTAATTATGACAAAACTGAAGCCCTCTGGATCGGATCATCTAAAAGTTCGGACATCACTTTCCCTTCAATAAAACCTATAACATGGGCTGAAACAAAGGTCTACGCCTTGGGAGTTTGGTTTTCCACGTTGGAAGATAAGTCTCTTGATGTTAACTTAAGCGAGAAAATCGAAAAAATTCGCAGCATTTTGAATAATTGGTCAGCAAGAAGACTAACCCTCTTGGGTAAAATTACAATCATAAAAACCATGGCCGTGTCACAATTGGTTTATGTTTTGTCTTCTCTTCCAACGCCCTCGGGTGCACTTAAAGAAGTCAATTCCTTATTGTATGATTTCTTATGGGATGGAAAAGGCGACAAAGTTAAAAGGACAGAAATGATAAACAATTACGAGAAAGGAGGACTAAAGATGATTGATGTTCAAAGTTTCAATGAATCTCTTAAAATGAAATGGATACAAGGGTATTTAAATGAAGATAATAAAGGGAAATGGAAACTTTTTTTTGATCACTACTTATTGAAGCACGGAGGCAGGCTTTTGTTTCAAAGTAATCTAAAACAACAGGATACTTCACAGCTTAATCTAAAGGACCCTTTTTTAAATGAGATTGTAGAATATTGGACCAATTTCAACTTCAGTGCTGAGAACCTTCAGTTTGCTTCCACGTGTATTTGGCATAATTCGCTCATTAAAATAGAGAACCAACCTTTTTTTTACAAATCATGGTTTTATGCGGGGGTAAAGGAGATTAGAGATTTGCTAGATAATGATCAGAATTTTTTAAGTTATAATGCATTTATAGACAAATACAACATTAAAACCAACTATTTGGAGTATTACAAAGTAGTATCAGCTATAAAGTACTACAGGAAAAAATACTCCCCAGTTCACAATAGCCCTGCCCAAAAAGACTCCGCTGAGAACTTTCTGTCTAACTCAAAAGTGTGCAAAAAATTCTATCAACATCTTGTAAATAAAAGGGCTTCCATACCTTCAAAGAGTCAGGGAAAATGGTTGGCGGAAGAGGAAATATTTGGTAATTCTACTGTAGCGGTTAATTGGAAAAACACCTATTACTTACCATTTTTATGTACAATAGAAACAAAACTTAGAGTGTTCCAATTTAAACTGCTTCATAGAAGAATAGCTATGAATGATTTTCTTTGCAAGATAGGTATAAAACAAGTGGATTCCTGCTCATTTTGCAAAGAAACACCAGAAACCCTTGTTCATCTGTTTTGGAATTGTAAACATACCCAAACCTTTTGGAAAAATATGTCAAAGTGGATAACTCAAAACTTTACTGGAATGGAGGACTCTTCATTCTCCCCATCTTTTTGTCTTGGTTTAATTGACGACATAAAAGATTTGCTCTTCCACCACTTACTTCTTATAGCTAGACATTATATATACACATGCAAACTTGGGAATACCTTACCTGAGCTGCAGGTATATATACAATTACTTAAGAACTCTATGGAACTTGAAAAACAAATTGCGTTTGACAACAACACCATAAACTCCTTTCAAAAGAAGTGGTCTCGCTTTAAGAAAAACCCCTCACAAAATGAGACGACATAATTACCATTGTAGTATTGTGGCAAAGCAATGTATAACGTACTTGAAGTGGATAGCTTTTAGTTCTCTGTATGTGCTCTTTCTATATATATATATATATATTTACTATTTCACTTATAACTGAGTGTTCATTAAATTATGTTATGTTAATTATAAGTATTGCATTAAATGTATGTAACACTACGCATGTATGTGGAAATATTAATAAAAAAGACGTTGCATTAAAAAAAAGTATCGTATTGTAAGTAGCGCAAGTATCGTATTGTAAGTAGTGTAAATATCGTATTGTAAGTAGTGTAAGTATCATATTGTAAGTAGTGTAAGTATCGTATTGTAAGTAGTGTAAATATCGTATTGTAAGTAGTGTAAGTATCGTATTGTAAGTAGTGTAAGTATCATATTGTAAGTAGTGTAAGTATCGTATTGTAAGTAGTGTAAGTATCGTATTGTAAGTAGTGTAAGTATCATATTGTAAGTAGTTTAAGTATCGTATTGTAAGTAGTATATGTAGTAATAAAACCTTATTTAAAAAAAAAAAAAAAAAAAAAAAAAAAAAAAAAAAAAGAATTCATGAAGAACATTCCAATGTTTGGAATAAGTCAAGTTTCCATGTCAAAATCAAACTGGGGCAAATAGATGTATGTTAGGTTGTTTCAAGCCCCTTGGTAATGTAGAGTTTTTAGCATTCTACTGGTAATAAAAACATTTAAAATATTATTATCGAGTGAATGAAAATAAAAGAATGAGTATTGTTCATTCCAGAATAGTCCCTGCATGCAGGATGATACACACCTATCAGACAAAGATTTTTGACTCCTAGTTGGTTGTGGTTTGTCAGACACTAATGTTTGAATAGTAAGCTTTTTCTTTGTTGGTGATGGTGATGACTCGGGATCTCGCACAGGACTGCTAGTGCCGCTTGCTAATCTCTGGCTGCTGATCCAGTGATCCACCATGCGGCTTGCAGCTGAAACAAAACAAGTTATATAATAAACTTTGGCAATGTTGGATTTCCAGCCTAGTACATGTAGATCTCCATACTTGTGCCAGTGCTCCAGTATTACACGTAGTAGGGTCACCATGTACTGTATGTTTAATTGAGCTCACAGAGCATGAGCTCTGAGTCCAGGGACCCCCAAGTGAGGTCCTATGAGTTGAGGGTACCATAACCTCATATATATGAGGATATATATGAGTCACAATCAAATAATAACCAATACTATAAATCATTACATGCATGTAGTTCAAATTAGGATGTGGTGCTTCTTCATCACCTGCCACAACACAAAAAAAAAAGTTTTCGAAAGGCAAAAGCCATTATTAAAGAAAGTGTCTAGTCCATGCAACTGAAGGAAGGGGTTTTCATTGTCGATTAATTTGATCAGATTTGTTATTTATGCACAGTGCTCTTGTTTTAATACAGTAATTTGAAGTTACAAGCAGCTTCATTTTTCAGAGAGTATGGTGACTTACTTTATTATAACAATAACCAACTTATTTACATGTACATGTAAGTGTCAACTTTGTCTAGCAAATGCTACATGTACATGTAGTTGGACACACTGTCTAATTTCTACAATAAAGACACTATTTTACAATATGAATAAATTAAGATTTAAAATGGGCTAACAGCGTTAACTAAGGCAAAAAAATGCTACAAACTTAACAAAATAGTATAAAATATAAGAGATGCATTTAACAACAGATACAAATATATACCGTTTTAATAGAACACTCACAGAGGTGGAAAATACCACCGCAATTATTGTTGATGATATAAACAAGGTTCCTGACAGTTTCTAAATAAAATTAATATTCTTTTTAAAATTGTTGATGAATAGGGCTTGCCTTGTCCATGTCACTTACATGTAACTTGGCAAGGTCCAAAATATAAACTGAATGCTTCCTATATGAAACAGTGTCAAAACATGGGATATGGAATTCTGCCTTCTAACGCCCAGGGGTTTCAATAAGAATTGAAGTAGGCGGCTGGCCAAGGTATAATAGGCGGCTGTGACAGATAATGGGCCATAAGGCCCCATCCCACCAGGGCGGTCTGGTAACCGGCAGTGAGGGGCAAATTAGGCGGCGGTACACCACCGGTAGCCAGCTTCTATTGAAACCCCTGAACGCCCTGGCTAAACATTCTAACATTGTTGTAAAACATTTTTGCTGGTTGTCAACAATGTTAGAACATACAATTAGCATTTGCAAAAAGATATACATTGGCGAAACAGAGAGAAGACTAGGGGACCATTTCCATGAACATTTACGAGACGTTGAAAGAAAATTTTGACATATCTAATGCAGTCACTCAACACTTTCATCTCCCCAATCATTCTAAAAAAACAACACATGGCAATCTACGGCATTTTCCTACACCTGTGCAACACAGAAAGCCACAACAATCATTATTGTTTTTCACATGACCATGTTTCCACTATAATTATTTTCAAAACACTCTGATAAAGGAGTTAGCACTTGAAATGTCAGCTTTTTAAATCTTTTAAGGTGGACAATTTGTAATTAGCTTACCAACTCATAAAACCAATTGAAAATAATATATAGTGGCTTGATAAGTTAACTACACATCTTTACCTGTGGATTTACGTTTTGTACCAATAGCAGCTTGATTGCCGGGTGATGATGATGCTGACGAATCAGGATCGTCAGTGGCAGCCATGTTTGCTGACTTCTCCCGCTCACTCTGCAAATTCATACATGGACATTAAAAAAAAAACTCTTTCATTCCTCACCTCACATACATGTAGAAGCCGAGTTTGTCTTAGTTTTTATAAATTTTAGAATAAATAACTTAGTTTGCAATGAATTAAGGTCTCCCTAAAGTGATTCACTGGTATTGCATCATGCATCACTACTGCTCATAATATCTGCATCATTTATGCATGCACAAGCACATGAGCATTCTGAAGCAAGAGGGTTTCACTTGGGGATTCAGTTCCCTTAGAAAATACATGTGGCTGTTTCTCGTAAACGAACATGGTCCCTACCTCTTTTATTGCTGCGGAACGAGCGTAGCGAGTGAGCAGCAACATAATCAGGATTTAAGAGAAATATATGAGAAAAAAATATAAGCTACGAAAAATCTCGATTTGATCGCTTTTTACCAGAATTCACTGCGCCACGCACACATTTTTGGCCAGAATTCATTGCGCCACGCACACATTTTGGGCCAGAATTCACTGCGCCACGAACAATAGCACCACAAACAATTGCTGCTTCAAGCTGTTGGCTGCGAGATTTGTAATATTTTGGTCCAACATGTGCCAGTCGTAATCGGAACTGAAGTGTCGAAGACTACCGCGAGTTGAGCGAGGACTGTGAGGCATGGTGATAGGACCATTGGATAGCAAAGATTTTCGAAGATTGTACGGAATAAAAGACAAATTTTTTTTTGAAATCACTCTGACAGCGGTCGATGAGACTGAGCTGAGCGCGTGGGGACGCGAAACCTGAGCTGAGCGCGTGGAGACGCGAACACGATACGGCTAGCTAGTAACGCAACATATTCATTATCAATAATTAAGTTAAACCTAAATTTTCACACCTTCCTCGTGGTGAACGCGTCCTTTGCTCAACAATATTCTACAGACATTGCAAGAACTTGCGTGAATTACAAAACAAAATTAGTCTTATCAGCTGGAGTTTTCATCGATTCATCCCGGTTACATTTGCTTTGCTTCCCCTCAAAAAACGAAAGAGAAAATTCTGTAATACCAGCGAGGCGATAAAACAGCATTATTACAACAAATTTACCGCAGCAATTACTATCTTTTGGATACACTAGTTCCATATATTTAAATGAAATACTACTCTATTAAATATCCAAAAGTGCAGATTTTTTTTTCTTTAGTAGATTTTGAAATATTCTAATGGAATCACTTTTTCAAACTACAGTAGTTTTTAGTGTTTCACTGGAAGCATGCAGATATTATCATTAATTTCTCTTTTTCGGTAACTTCAAGGCTTTTCACAATGATATTGTTCTTCTATCATAATAATAATACTAACATTTCATTGCTAATATTTATTAACTTTCTGGCTGCCTCTCACTCAAAGCTAGGATGGCTGCCTCTCACTCAAAGCTAGGATTTTCAATATTGCCGTCACAAGCTACAACCACTTGTAAAAAGACTTGAGACACTGCATAAAAATGGTAATTCTACAAATTTTACTTTTTAAACATTGGATGTTCCCCCTCCCTTGTCAATGTTGTCTGAATGTCGGAATTCCATTCAATTCATAAGCGAAACAACTTTAAAGGGGGGAGGGGTCAGAAGGAAACTAAGTTGTTTATTTTTCAAATTCTTGTACTTTTTTAAGGAAAACACTCTTTTTTGGGAGACTGTTCCAACCATTTTGTAACTGGTTGTAGCAAATTAGTTAAATATATACTACAGAACTATATTACATGAAATTGGGCATGGTGACCCCCTCTTAAAACCATATTTGTTTTTTATACATACTAGATGTAATAAATAACTGTGCAATGTTTTAGACAAATTTCCTTTTTTGATGGAATCTCCTTTGTTGCTGAGTACAAAAACAAACAAACAATAAATGGGGCTGATGTCTGTACAGTGTACCTGCGCATGAACTTCTTTGCTGTGCCTTAAAATGGCAATAATATCACCCATGACTGTAATTCCCATGTCTCGTAATATCTCCTGAAATACAAATTAAAATCTTTATTTATCTTTTGTTCTAAACAGCAAGTTACAAGGATCTTGACTTATGATAAGCTAGCCTGTTATTATGTAACATAATTAAGCACACAATCCAACCCTAAAATGTTGAAAATAGGGAGACTCAGTGTGCCAAAGGTTAACGCTTGTTTTCATATCTCAAACTGATTTTTCTTTTTCACTTAATAAAATTACATGTCTGAAGTAAAACTTATTTCAAACTTTAGAGTAAAAGAAGGAAAAAGATCAGAATAGTGTATGCCTTGAACCCGAGTTGTTCGCTTCATAAATGTAACTAAGATCACTGATACAGCATGTATAGAGTTACATGTACCGATAACAAGAAAATAAATTAATTAAAGCTACATGTAGTAACTGTTTTCAAATCAATGCTTAAACCCTAAACACTGTAGATCAGTGCTTAAAACCCCAAAGCTCTTTCTTTGCTTATTCTTAAGCAGAACTCTATTTTCTCAGTTTTCTGTCTAATAAATGGGATGTCAGTAAATTGTAATATAACCTTACGATAAAAAAAAAAATACAATTATGTATACTAAACTGTATAACATGTCTACATGAAACGTCAATTTGAGAGATAGAAATGAGTGTTAACCTGTACTTAAGGCACAAGTTACTGAGGGGGTTCGGGCCCTTAGCCTTTCTTAGTCCAGGCTTGCATTTCTCGAAAGTCTCAAGAACTTTTCGGGCATGAAAAGCTACATGTATGTTATGTGCAGAATGTTTAGCAAAAAAGATTTGTTTTTTGTTGATTTTGAAAGCTACAATCCAGGTCAGAAGGTTTGGGACACTTCACCTTTTTCCCGACAAATTGTCTTTGTCGTTACCTCCCCTTCCCCACCCCCAATACAATGTTGAGATTTATGCAATTCATATAACCAAGCCACAATGTCTCAACTTTGTATTGGGGGGGGGGGGGGGAGGCGGGACCAGGATATGGAATGCTAGTTTCTCTCTTCAAAAAAAATTGTCATCGTGTAGTATTTATTTTAGTGTCCACAGCTATTTTGTCCACGGTTGTAGGCATTAAAATCATATGTTTACCACACGAGCTGGGCTCGGGTTTGCGGGCTAAAAACTTCAATGCCATAACTTAAAAACTGAAGCTAAAAAATAGCTTTCAGGCTCAAAATGTCTTTGGGAGTTTTAAGAAACGCACGCCAGGGCTGCACACAGTGCTGATGGTACTGGGACTTCGGTCAGTGAATCAGGAGTCAAGTGATTGTGCCTTGGTTGAGGGAAATCAGTGTTTATGCAGTCATGTATTGTTAGTAGTTTTAATACTAAATAAATTTAACCACTGAACAAATGGATTATTTGTGAATTGTTTCTGGATTTTCTTTTAAAGTTTAAAATTTCATCAGAAATCAGGAGAATCTTTAAAAAGTAGGGAAGCAGGAGATGGCAATTCTGATTAAATTGGGAGAGTTGGATTGTTACATGAAAGAACATGTCATGGTAGAATATAACATGGGGATTATACATGGAGATTATACATGGGGATTTTACATCGGGGTCATACATGGGGATTATACATGGGGGCCTTTGTATAGGTTCTGGACCTTTAATATTTTGAAGCAGCAGACTCTGTTTTAAAAACCTGCTGCTAACACAAAGTCCTTGAAAAGAAATGAACCAACATGTAAGAACACAGCAATATTATTTTTAATACATATTACTATAATTCAATAAATAAATAAGAATTTCAGTGAAATTTCGAGGCCACTCTTACTTCCACTGATTTGGAATTAAATTGGAATTTGGAAATGTTGGTTTTTGTGGAGGAAGGAAAACCGGAGTACCCGGAGAAAAACCCTCGGAGGAAGGATGAGAACCAACAACAAAGTCAACCCATATATGTCATCACCTCTGCGAATCAAACCCTCATATTAGCATAATGACTTGTAAATAATCCTGCACACCTTTGACAGATCTGGTAACATGTCCTCTTGAATCCTATTGTCATAAAATATCACGGCATAACTGAGGAAGAAATTGACAAAAAGAGTTTTAAAGATGCTCAAATTTGACTGAAGACATGTATGAAAATTCAAACTCTTGTTCTTGTTTGGTCTCAAACTCTCATGCACTCTCAATGACTCCCATATGCTATGAAAATACATGTATGGTCAAAGCTCTCTAAGGGAAAACTCTCATTTTTTATAAGCAGACAGCTCTATTTTATACAGCCGCCTTGACAAAACCCTGTTTGAAATCTCTGCTTACGAAAATCATTCCTGTAAGTGGCCAGCTCCAGTTTCAGACACTTATTTTGTTTGTCGAAAGTGTCCATGAGCTTCAACCGTCAGTAGTTTGAACTCTCACTCACTCTCAATGTTGAATGCAGGGGTTTTGATAGAAGCCGGCTACCGGCGGTGTACCGCCACCTACTTCGCCTCTCACTGCCAGTTACCAGACCACCCTAGTGAGATGGGGACTTATGGTCCCTTATCTGTCACAACCGCTAATCAAACCTTGGCTAGCCACCTACTTCAATTCTTATTGAAATCCCTGTGAATGTACTCATTTCTCGAGGATATTTTGCAATCAAGCTTTTCCAAGCCTGAAGGTAGGCGAAGTCTTCACAAGCCTAATGGCTCACAACTGCCAGAGCTTAACCCGGTTTCGGTAGCGTGAAGCAACTACTCCCCTCTTGATGGGATGCTAGTCCATTGCAAGGTTAACCCCAGCATTATGTCACTGGTACCCATTTATACACCTGGGTGGAGAGAGACATAATGGAGCAAGGTTTCTTGTCTAAGGGAACAATGCAACAGCAGAGACCAGGCTTGAACCACCGACCTTCAGGTTGAAAGTCAGATGCGCTAACCACTACACCACCGCACCTCCACCCAATACATCCAACATTGTGAAGATAAATATGGATTCACGTTCAAACATTGGCTGTCAGAAAGAATATTGAATGCAAATATCTCAACTAGACTAAAACATTTTGATCCATTATTTACATGTAGGCAATGAACAATGTTTGAACACAAAACTTAATACGTAGCTGGTTCTTGCAAGGCTGAGTTGAAATTGTTTGATCGCCCAAGAGCTCTGATTGATTGTGATATTCTTAAGGTATAATTGCTTGCTAAAAAGTGATTTACAAATCAGGTTTGAGATCAATGAAAGAGTGAATAAGGTGCATAAATTATAAAGCAACGTCGTTTGTTTACAAAATCGCGCGAGCAAAGACAATGCTCTTAGCTTGCTTGCTACCAAACATGCATCGCTTCTAAGAGAATGAAAATCTCTAAGGTTTAAGTTATTTTCTTGATAAGTGAATAGAGAATGAAACAGTCTATAAGATTTCAGGCTTACTTGTTTGCAGGACCGCTTGGTATACCGGCTTTTGTGAAAAACTTCGTCCATTTCGAGACTGGTAAAGAAATACATTGTAGTACAGTGAGCAAAAATTGATACGATTAGCCGCACATTCCACTAACATAATACATACGCAGATGTGTTAATGTGTAGCCATACCTTGTACACTCATTTCTCGCGGATATTTTGCAATCACGCTTTTCCAAGCCTGAAGAACTGGTATAAACTAAAACAAGGTTTTGACAATTTCCACTGCATAATCAAAGGATCAATGGGCTTGGGGGATCAACAAGAATCATGGGAATCTTATAGGAATCTACGTCATATATGCCACATTTTAGTGTGTGCATATTAGAAAACAAATACGTTTTCGCATGATCTGCGAGAGACCTTTCCAGCCAAAAAATGAAAAAACATACAATGAACTGCAGGGCTGATCTGACTACGTAAAAAAGTAGACTTTGCGAGACACCATCACGACAGAAACCGATAAAGTAGGATCGGGTCATTGTGTATATGCGCTGGCATTCTTGCGGGGCGTCATTTAGTTCGCTTCACCGTGCTGAAGAGTTGCAATAACAACGAAACAGCTGTCCACGGTTGCGATAAAAATTGCCAAAATTACTTCGCTGTAACACTAATACAGCTTGTTCTACCTGTGGGTATAGGCATTGACTGATTGTCTCAAATACCTAAGTCACTGGTACTGAGAAGCCAGCGCGCAGATGTATCCGATTTCCTTGCTAAAAGAATTCGGACACGTCTGCGCGTAGGCTAGTACTAAGTGGAATCGAAAATTTGATTAGTGGTAGTAGTATTTTTATTTCTCCAAAGATTAACAAGTTTACAAGAATGAATAATTAAGAAATAAAGAGAAAAAACGGCAAAAAATAGTTAAACTAATACCTTGCCCTCATAGTTGGCAAGAGATCAAAGGCCATTGTCAGTCTGGGCAAAGGACAATTTGGATAGTTTGCACTTTGAAATTACACTGATAGAAAAGCTGATGACGATTATCAGATTATACCATTTTAAGCTGACCAGGCGGTGTGCGTCACGAAATTTGACCAATAGTCCTCGCGCGCGGCAAACAAAATGGTATTTGAGCACGTGGAGTTGAAAAAAAATGTTCCTTTTCAAGGATTTCAGCGATGGCAATTAAAAATGTTTTCTGAGGCAGAATTAAAGAGAAATATCCCTTCTTCCTCATGGCTAACATGGCTTTATAACATTCAAGTTCAATGACCGCGTTAGCATTGCAACTCGCGTGACGCACACCGCCTGTAAACTGTTAGTCATGGATATTTATAGAATAAAACTGACCTTTATAGGTCTGATTCATTTAGAGTATCTGAGCGCTAAAAAGCTATTATATGGGCTCTTGAGTGAACATAACAATTTTTCATAAACGAGTGATGACGATAAAGAGTGAGAGAAAAGAATATCGAGGTTATTTCATTTCCATATCGAGAGTATAAAATTCTACCTTCCCCACCCTGGACGGGAGCTATCCCTTGAGCAAAAGGCGCGCATATCAATCGGTGCAAAGGTTGCCGAATCTGATTGGCTAAAATAATCGTATGTTCTTTCAACTGATTTACATTTTACAAAAGCCTGAAGTTTTGTCTCACATCAGTTCACTTCATCAGTAATTTGCCGACGATTTTGCAGGATAAAAGAAATTCGATTTCTACCCTTTCGCAAGATATAAACCCTACGCATCGAGGTGAGTTCGCAAAAAAAGGTTTATCCGTAATTTTTCTAAGGGCATGTTTTCGTGTTGCTTCCCTCGCTGAAGTATTTTCACTCGACCAGAACAACATGCAACAGTTTGCTGGAGTTTTTCCACGTTAGCTAACGCAGACAGCTTTAGACACAGTGTGAAGGCAAGGACATTTCCTACGAAATTCATACGAAATTATTTTCCAGGTTGTCAACCTTTGCACGAAATGTCTTTCGTCAAATTAAGGAAGTTTCCAAAGAATATAGACTCGCAATGTAGTAAACTTCAATATTGTCGTTACACGTGTCTAACATGTCATTAATATGGTAAAGAGAGAATTATAAAGAAGTTTATTTATTGCAAGAATACGTGTACTAGTCCAAAATCTATATTAATCTGTTCTAAGATAGTTAAAAAATAGAAAGCGTTTTCCTGTTTCCTGCACGTGTATATAAAAATAAAATTAGTGTAGGTACTAGTCTCGTCAGCTACTATCAATGGCAAATGTGTATTCGACTATGACCGTGGAATTATTTGCCAAAAATAGCGGTTTTCGCTTATAAATACTGCACTTCGTGAAGTTTTACTTAGTCGTACAGTCAGTCGCGAAGATTTCAGTCTGGAAAAAAAAGTCCTTTATACAAGATTAGCACATTTCGAAATGTTCAGCTGATCAGATCTTTGGGGGCGCTGCCTTTACATCGATTTTTGCATACTAATGAATGGTAACGAAATAACTCGTTCAAAAACAATAAATAATTTCAATATCATGGCTGATTATTTCGTGTCACGAATTGTTAAAATACTTCTTAAAAGTTCACTCTATATTTTTAATAGATATCAGTTACTGGTTCTGTGAGTAAAACTAATTATGAGTGAAATGATGAAATACCGTAAAATGCCGCTTTAAGCCCCCCGCTTATTAGCAAATCAAAACATTATTTTCAGTAAAACAATGATTCACAATCAATTCTTTTGCTTGTCAGCACAGAAAGCCTTACTGCAAAGTTGTTTAAACCCAGGGCATTAGCAGCATTTTACGGTATGTGAAAAATCGTGAATGCCAAAAATATTTCAGTTTAAATTGTTTCCAACTGATGAAAGTGCTTTTTTGCAATTTCTTGCTTTTTTCTTTTACTTTTGCTTTTTTTTATAGTGATGACACAAAAACCAAATTTGTGAAATTATGGAATTTGATATAATTAATGTATATATTAGACTCCATATAAACCCTTCTAATTTTGCCTCTGTTCCTAATGTAGAAATTAGAAGGGTTTGTATCGAGTTATCAGAGTATACATGCTCATATGTCACCCCAAATTGCAATAAGATGCTGTATTTTGGTAAGCGGGCATTTTACGTCATGCTGTTTCCAAATCAAGGGTCACTGGTGGAGGTTATAGGTGACGAAAATGAGGTCAGCGGCAAGAACATTAGGACAAAGGGTATTGGTTCAGTGACAGCCTCTTTCCTCCCTCACCCACTCCCTCACAGTAATGTCTGCTACAAGCATGTCAACGTTCTGTTCTGACCCCACTAAGAGTGATTGTCGTCTTCGTTGTCATTGCTGCTTTTTTTAGGGGGGGGGGGGGGGGGGGGGAGGTGGGGTGGGGGGTATTACAGTAGTTATGATTGACTTTTTTAGGCTTGATACATGTAGCTTGGTTCACACTGTATTGCAACATCACAACAATGGCAAGGTCATGCAAACACAGAAGACACCCTCTGTCAACATAGAACATATGACATGGCGGGAACATTGGCATAAATGTAACAACATTAGGGAAAACTGGTCTTGTCTTTATGCCGTTATGACCCTGTTACAAGTTATGTTGCTTCTGTGAACCAGGGGTCAATTCAATAAAACTTTTACAAGTGTACCGGTAATAAAAAAGTGTAGCTATTGTTTTCAACCACTGAAACAATGGCTACACTTGTAAATTTCACTTGTAAAAGTTTTATTGAATTGACCCCAGGATTATGTCTGTTCAACTATATAATTTCGGGGAGTGTTCAATGACTACATCTGTATTCTCTTGTATTCTGCTTTCATATGAAATTAAATGCATTGTGTGATGAAAACTTGCTGTATTTTTCTTACCATAGGTCCCATAAATTGCTAACAAAATGACAACATTCAAAGTTCAAAGTCCAAATGTTCATTACACTGCCGACTATATAGAAAGTAAATACACATATGAAACTACAAAGGTTGAGTGCAGCTCAAAGGGAACCTACACTGTGAGACCAGTTGAAACATTATACACTTTTCGTACCGAGAGACGAGTACCGAAAATTGGATGTATGTTGGTTGGCTGGGGTGGCAATAATGGTTCTACCATCACAGCATCTGTACTAGCAAACAAATTAGGTTTGTCCTGGGACACAAGATTTGGCGTTAAGGTAAGTTTATCATCTAGCTGAGATAAGCAATTTCTTTTTGTGATTTTATAATTTATCTTTCAGTGAAAGTGGAGGGATATTTAGTCGAACCTCCTAATGGACACCTCCCTTAAGCAGACACCAAACCACGGTCCCGTCGATTTATTCTCTTCAACACTACATTTTTAACCTCCCGTAAGCGGACACGGACACCTATCTCGCGGTTTCCAAATTATCATCACATTTGTAGGCGTAGACCAAATTACATACAAAAATGGCAACAAGAGTAGCTGAACGCACGCTAATCAAATCCTTCTTTCTCGCAATCGGGCCAAAGCAACCCCCTCACTTTTTCACACACCATTTCAAATGGAATCAAACTACTAAGAGATGAAACTGCATTCCCATCGCGCATCATCTTTTTTAGATATTAGCAATTTATGTCCATAGTATGTTTTTCACTGTAATTATAATCCCCAAAATTTCATCCCTAACAATTTCAAAAACGCTCTCATACATTTCTTTTTAAACTTTGTCCAGTTGAAGCCTATGGTCTAATCAATTAGTCTACTAGCGGGTTTTACAAAAAATTCTCTTGATCTAGCGAAACTCCGCAACTTGTGAATTTCGGAGGATCACCATTCCATTGCAATGGAAGCACCGATGTAAACAAATCCTATACTCCCATAAAGTTTAATATATTGTGTTTGCATTCAAAGTAGCTTGACTTTTTATGCGCTACAACAAAAGATATGGTCCATTAAAATTGAAAGGGTGTGGACTTGAGAAATGGGTACGAGCCTCCTTAATTTAGTTGATTTCCTGAATAAAATATGTTATGTTACATGCAATGTACATAATATATGTACTTCTTCTGTTCTGTTCACCTCTGAAACATGGTGGATTGAGTGTGCGTTACTGTTTTAAAATGGCTCATGCCAGTTCATGTGACGGCAATGCGAGAGCTTCACATATACTGGTATGTGCATTTATTTAGCGAAAAGTCTTTCAATCTCGAACCGTACATGTAGTTTTTAAATTAGTGTTAAATTTATGTGTGATATAAAGAGCAAAATCCAACAACCCTGTGATGGATAATACAATTACAAGTGGTCTTTAAAGCTTTAAAAGACATTGTACTGGTACATTATACGCCCTCTAGTGCACTATGTTTCTTTTTCAACCTTCCGTAAGTGGACACCTCCCGTAAGTGAACACTTACCCTAATGGTCCCGAGGGTGTCTGCTTATGGGAGGTTTGACTGTATAGCAGTTGGTCATTGGATGTTGTCTGACAAAATTCCTAAATTATGGTCAACTAACTTTCAGTGTGCTTGGAAGTAATAATGTATCACAATTATGAGCACAAAAATGACTTGGCTTTTCAATGTCTTGGAATCCCTGTTAAGCCATTGCATTTGCTTAAAAAAAAACATTCCAAATAGCGTTAAATATTCATATTGTTGCGTCATCCTTTATTTCACTTGAAAGGCCACTCCTGATTTGAAAAAAACTTGAAAAAAGGCTGTGTACAGCAGTAATTTGAAACCACCCTATGTCATGCATTGTAATTTTGTTACATGTATATATTTTTTTCAGTCAATAAAAATTATTATAGTTAATGTGATGTGCATTTGATCATTTACATGGAATATGCACAATATAAGCGTGTAAATTATTATCATTACTAGCAGTAATCACAGATTATGGAGACGCGTTCGAAGGAATTTCCGGCAGAAATGAGACCCTGAAAAAAACCAATAGGGGCGGCCATTTGGAAGACCGTCTACCAAAAAATCTCAAATTTTACTGCACATAAACCACAGGACAACCAATACAAAATTAGAATTGCGTTCTTCGAACACGATTATTAACTGTTTTATTGAGTACAACATGTATGTTGTTGGATTGTATGTGACTCAGGTAAAAAGTCCAAGATGACAGATGTCAACCAATTTTGTAAGATGTCTGATCAATATAAAGGTGACTGCAGCTCAGACATGATGTCCTGCCAAGCTAGAAAAACTATTTCCAGCCCTTAATATTATGAACCTGTAGGGATGCAACTAAATGACTATATACATGCAAATTTCATAAGCCGAGAAAAAGTCATAGATGGCATAAAAATGTGATGTTCAAAATGTAATCTTCTCAAAGAGTCTGTAGTTTCCCCACCATTTAAAAGTGCATTATTTTTTGTTCTTTCTTCACAGAAAGCAAACTATGTTGGCTCTCTGACTCAATCCTCTACTGTTTGCCTGGGGACTGGACCTAATGGAGATGTTTACATCCCACTGAAGGATCTGCTTCCAATGGTCCACCCCAATGATATCATCTTTGATGGTAAGTGATTGGTTTAAAAATTTTTAAATCAAAGAAAAAAATTGAACCACAACACATACTGTAAAATCTCTATTGAGCCACCCCTCTCAAATAAGCCGCCCCCTCTAATAAGCCACGCCTCTTTAGAAGAAGAAATTTATTAAGCCTCCCCCCCACCCCCACCCCTCCCCCTTACTTAAATACTCTTGAACCATGATAAAGTGGCTTTTGTAATTGATATAAACCATTATATAGGGAAAAAATAACATTAAAGTTTAAACCTGAGATTATGATGCTTGAATAATGTGTATATCATATGATATCCTGATGGTGTACATCGTGCTGCATTTTGCTAAATCAGTAAGCCCTCCCTCGCCTCTCTTATAAGCCACTCCTCTAATGTACCTTAAACAAATAAGCCACCCAGGTGGCTTATTTTTATTTTTATTTTAGAGTAGCTCGTAATATGCTAGTAATCTCACAATGTGGAGAAACAAAAAAGTAAAAAAGATACAAATGGGTTATTCCAGAAAAAATCCACACCCCCCCGACGGATGGCAAGATTTTTTTACCCCTCCCCCCGCCCGGATTTCCTGGCCCGCTAGACTCCCCCTCCCACCTGGATTTCCAAGCCCAGAGACCCCCCTCCTGCCCGGATTTCCAATAAATTTTTGGAGGCCCTAAATTTACAGACAATGAAAAAAAAAAATACATGTAGTCGCATTCAGTAGATCGTGTTTTTATATTTTTCTAAATTGTGGTGATTAGTGCTATAAATTGGTGAAACATTTTTTAAATAAATATTGCGTGACACATAAAAAAAAAACCCGTGATTTCAAGACAAAATCGAATGAAATGTTTCTTTAAATCTAGTTCCTTAAATAACTGCTTTGATTTTGGTATGTTTTAATTTTTTCCAGGCTTCACAGTCTCTTCAAAGTGTTGTTGCAAATACACAATTTTGTTTCATGCAAATTTTGTGTAAAATGTAATTTGATCGCACCCAGCTTTTTCGTGATCATGAATCCAAAACATTTTTTCTTAAGGTCAAAACTTTTGAATGAAAGTCATATTTCCTTGAATAAAAATGTCTTACACTTGTCAGAATTCAGTGATTTTCTGCTTCCGGAAGGCTTGGCGATTTATTTATGACATTTATCCTAATTGCGCGCCGAGCGCTTGTGTCTGCGAAATATTGTAAACATCACAAAATATTATTTAAATTCAGCAACCTATTTTTATTACATCTAGTGTTTTCTAAAATTTCCGACTTTTCCTGTGTATATAGAATGCCATTCTTATCCGTAAGAATGATTCACATAATGTTTACGCGAATCAAAAAAATCTTGAAAGCAAACAAATTCAGAAAGCGCTATTTAATTTAATTATATTTACTAGCGCCTTTACCGTGATTATTGGCTTCACGAAGAAAACATTCGAACAAGTTTGATCGCAATTTGCCTTTAAGTATTAAATTGGAAAGCTTCTTCCAATTATTTTATATTTCCTTCAAGGTTTAACGCATCAACTAAATAGTACACTAGGAAGAGCGGCATAAAAGTTTGGACATTTGCGTAAGCCGTATATTACTAAGCTTATATCAGATTACAGGGAACGTGCACGAAAGCAAGCTGAAACAATTCTACAAATAGAAAACAATGCGTACTTGCATAACGGTACATTGATTGTTTTTGTTAAAAATCTTTTGTCTTTTTTCAAATCGGCTGATACTTTTTAACCTTTCCCTGACAATTTGTTGCTGGCAAGAACTCGGACACGAGCTTTGTTGCAAGGTACCGAAGCACACTTCCGGTTACGTTAACCACTGACTTTCTCCATATTTGAGTTGTATTTACGGGCGGTTATGACCCATTGACACCTGAACCGCCCGTAACCGCCCGTACAAGACTCCACTGCTTTAAAAAATTGTAACTTTCTCAATCGTGCGAACATTGCCTTAACTAGCAGTTGTGAGCATTGACTAGAAAGTCTTTCAAATTGAGATACCCAATAAACACAAAAAAGTCAGCGATTTTTGCAGAATATCAGCGTTTGAATTTGGACAATAACAAAAATTACCGTTTTTAACGTCATAGAAAAACAACAAAAATCACGTTTTTGCCTTTAGTTTTTTTTATTCAAATCATCATGGCAAACCCAAAAATCAACATTCACAGCAAAATTCAGTCCTAGTCCTAGCTTAGCAGTGAATTTTTTTGCTCTTATTCGTTGCTCGGGCCGAGCTCTAGCCTCTCGTTCTAATGCATACTGACCTTGCCTCAATTTTCAATATCACCACCGCACTGCATGCTGGGAAATGGCCAAGAATTTTGACAGCGTTCGTTTCTTTCCGCACACATTTCATATTTATACTAAGTCCACAGCCACTCCGACCCACCGCCGAAATTTCGCGCTTGTTGTGTTCTCCTGTGGTCGCAACTTCCAAAATATGCCGCAGTAGGTGGAGAAATTCATCCAGAGTCGAGTCCCAAAGCTGCTTCGTTTCCAGGCGGCCATTTTTCCAGTTCAACGAGCAACGAGCCAAATTCGCAAACGAAGTACAACAACTAACTCGCTTCATTGAGAAGTGGACTCTGAACTACCTCCAAGCTTAATGATGCTCACCAGGCAGCTACTAAAGATGAAAAATGGCTGTGAACTTACCAAAAATCGTAGATAATTCATATTGGACCCTTTATTGCAAATCAAGCAAGCAAAATGAGATCGTCACAATGACGTTTCCAGTAAACTCGAGCCTTCAGTGTTTTAGAACAGCAGCACTTTCAATGGTAACTCCAAATATGCAGTCACGAAATCCTATGGGGCGTGTGTATGCAGAAAATCACTCAAAAACGTAAAAATCCTCAGGTGTGAATGGGTTAAGAAATATCAGAAACCCATAAGTGTAACGTGCATTCACAGCTTCCGAATATTTGTGTTTTGCTCAGCACCATATTTGAAAACCCCTCGGTCCCTCAAGATTGGAAGCAAGTTGTTCTGTGCGAATTGATTGGTTAATATTTTTATCTTGCTTTTCCAAATATGGCTGCAACAACTTAGCAAATTGAATAATCGGAAGCCTGCTTTGAAGTGTACAAGAGACAGTTGCACGTTTCAACCCACTTATGGGTTTCTGGAAAGATAACTTGTCTATGACATTTTTGTGAGGTTCAGCATTTATAGTTGTACTTTCAACATGACAATAAAGTAGATAATTGGGGGTGAAACTTTCAGGTCACAATCAGTTTTTTGTTGTTGTACAGTGTATAAGAAACCTGCCTTAACCATGCTGAGACAATGAACATAACCTTGCCAAACAACCTTGATTTCTCCCATAGAGGCAGAGAAATCAAACTTGTTTGGAATTTAACAATTTCAGAATGTTGCGTTCCCCAACCCCGATGAACTGCGAGTCGGGTAAACGATTCTCACAGTTACTAGACTGGTCTTTATTTTAATAAACTCTCTTTCATAGCATGTGGTGGAAAAACTACAATTACAATGTTAAAAAACTTTGGCGGAATTAATCTACCAAAAAATCAAATGAAAATAACATCTTATACTGTCCTACTCCAAGCTTTACAATGTCTGTTTTGTGAACGGTTGACTTTCACAGAATAACGATAGAAATAAGTTCAACACTCCAAGTACAGTACACTCCTATTCTCCGGCAAGCTCTTGTTGATAATGGAATATGTGCGGCGGCCAATCTCCTTTCTTGTCCAACTATTAAGAACTGGTATAGCTTTCTTCGTGCAATAGAGAAGCTTGTTGTATTCGCCAAGTGGCTCGTCAACGTAGAAACTTTTGTGGGTATGAAGTGAAACGAGGAACTTGCTCGCGCAATTTGCAACTTGCTCAAAGCAAACTGTCAACAAAAATACCAAAGTTGCAGCGGAAGTTTGCAAAGTTGCCCGCAAAAGAACATCCAGTTTGACTGTAATCTTAACCAGTGATTGCAGTCTAAGTAAAGCAGGTGTGAGTGAAGGAAGCAAAGCAGATGTGAGTAAAGCATTAAGGCAACGTTTTCAACAGGTTAAGAAAAACAAAGACCTGTGACCAAGGCAGTGATTGGAATGGATAATTAACTATTCTCTGCAAGAAACTGTTAAATTTTTTTAAGAGAAACACACTGTGTTATATATAACACAGTGGCTATTAATTTTTACAGGTCAAAATTAAATTCAGGTGCATGATTTTTTTCAAACTAGGTCAAGTTTTATTTACCTTAAGGTTATTTTTTTATATCAACTGTCTGAAAAGGGATTTCTTTATGGGGTGTGGCTAAAAAATAGGGGCGTGTATTTTTAAGGGGTTTCTAAAAAAAATATACATTAAAAAAAAATGATACATTTATAAATGGAAAAATTTATTCTGCTCTCAATTTCTCTACCAACCAACTTCCATTCCCCAATTCTCACCTTCTTTGGCAGTCTTGGGAATTAAAGCATTAAAAGGATGTCAATTATGGTGTGTTTCTCTCCTCAGGATGGGATATCTCATCTCTCAATCTGGCTGATGCCACAGAGAGAGCTCAAGTGTTGGATTGTGGGCTTCAGCGACAACTCAGGCCTCATCTTGAGAAACTGAAACCACGCCCTTCCATTTACTGCCCTGACTTCATTGCTGCAAACCAAGCTGATCGTGCCGACAATGTGATGTCAGGGACCAAGCAGGAGATGATGCAACAAATAAGGATGGACATTCGCGATTTCAAGGAAAAAAATAATCTTGACAAGGTGTTTTTTTTGTCTATACCCTAAAGTTGTTTAGAGTAAGCTATAAGAAAAAAATTGGGGGGGGGAGGGCAATTAATTTAGTCAGGCCCTGCACAGTAATTATAAGCTGTTGTGGCATCCCTGCTAAGTCTGATGGAACTAAATAAATCAATTAATCAGGTCATGGAAAACAATTAAGAAAAGGTCATGTGTATTTACCGGTATACATGTATAAACTGGCATTTCTCAATTGACAGCATTTTCCTCTGTCAGGTGATCATTCTTTGGACAGCAAATACTGAGCGGTTCTGTGATGTGAGTGAAGGCCTCAATGACACAGCTGAAAACCTGTTGAACTCCATAGCACGGAATGAGGAAGAAGTTTCTCCATCAACAATCTTTGCTGTTGCTAGCATCCTAGAAAAGGTGATCTTGTTCTCTTCAGTGTTTGTTTATCAAGTTTCTTTGCACTGAATCCATTTTATCTTGAGTACCGTAAATTAATTTGTATTTTTTTGTGGGCATTAATGGCGTGGATTTGATGTGCTATGAATAAAAACTAAACTGTTATCCTTTGACCACAAATAGAGTACTTGGAATTTAGTTAATATGTATTTAGTTCTGTTTTAAAAAATCTGTGTTCGATTGTTGGATAAACTTTACATTACTTTATTGTGACAATGCACACAAGAAAAGTTATTGTTATACCTCTCAACTCAAACGCCTTTTATGATTGGACAAGAACATGTCACATGTAAAAAATAAACATGCCATGGGTCAAAACAGTCTAACTCCCTATGGCAAACAAAACTCACTAACTCCCTAGGGAAACAACAACTTGAACTTTCGACTCGCACGTGATCGGCGCCTTGAAACTGTGGCAAATTTGTGTCAAACACACATTTTTTCTCATCTAGCTGAGCCATTCAGTGGCTGCACATTATAATTTTTTCTATTTTTGGGTTGGGAGGTATAACAAAACACTTTGTCTCAGGGAACATTGAGGGTCTTGGGGAAACAAAACTCACTGTGTCCTATGGGGCCAGTCATTAAAGTGCTTATTGTTCTCCACTGCTGCACCTGAGCAAGGTCTCTTAGGAACCCTTAAATCAATAGCCCATTTCCTTGTTGCTCTTAGCCTTCTTTTTAAATCAAGGCCAAGTGCAAAACCATTCATATGGATCAAGAGAATTTTGTTTCACATGCAAATATTTAACAACTATTGATCAGTAGCACAATTATGGTGTACAAAGGCATAACATTAGTGAAAAATTCAAAAAAATGTTTAAAATACAACTGATGCTTCAAGTAACTCACAAATACACAAAAACTGATTATTTAGCCAAAAAAATTTTATTTCAATAATTTCAAGCACATTTAAAGCTATTTTTCTATTACCCATAGTGCATTGTGGCCACGCCTTTTTAAAAAAATAATTAATGTTCTGTTTTAACTTAAAGGTATTTTTTGGCAAGAAATGGTAATTGCAAGTTATTTACAACACATAATAGCATCTCTCGCTATAAACGATGACTGAATGAAAGGAGTAACTTCTCCATATCGGACATCTTCTTATCATGTTTAAAATATAACATAAAACTTTCTTATGCATGCACATGAGTATAGACTGCTTGGAGCCTCTTGTTCAGAAGCGAGAGAAAGAGACCAAACGGCCGGAATATCGCGCTAGATTTTGCTTGAAATTTGATCGCTAACCTTTTGCGGGATCAAAATTACTGTTTTGGTGTTTAGAACAAACTCAAATCTCAATATTTTCGTCAGCTTTGAACGTATTCGATTGATTCTGGTACCTAAATTTTGCTTGTTATTTGAGCATTTTGCTCATGTCAACTCTGACACACTCCAGTGCACATGACAAAATCAGCACGACGGGAAAACCCGACAAACGAAAATATTGCGTGCCACATCACAATGTCTTCTCACTGTTTAGAACGCAGAAAAAACTCAAAATCTCCGAAACGGTTCATTAAAAACACAAGACACTTCAGGAAAGTTAAAATTAAGTCATGAGCATTACATTTGATTTCAAATTGTGCTGTTACTCAAGAATTATGAATCCCACAGTGAATTGAAAATGTGTTGTCTCTGTAAAGCTTTCAGCGTGACGCTTCAAATAGTTAGTACCTCGGTCAATTTTGTAATGGACTTAATAACAATTTTCACGCTTTTATTTGAGCAACTTCTAAGAAAGGGAACATTTTCATCATCTGTTTAATTTTAAGGCTTTAAACAAAATAGAAGTTGGCGAAAACAGATAAAAAGTTAGGAACGACTATATGCGTGTGTTACGCGTGATGCTATGTTTTTGCTGCTAACAACGCAAATCAACACCGATTATATTTTTTCAGATACCATACATTTCCCCAGTTTTTAGCAGGAAATAATCTTTATTATATTATTAACTACCATGGAAAGTTTCAAATGAATCCAAACGTTGTGGGCCGAGATATTGTGATAAGTTTGATGGAAACCTGTGATTTTTCCTTGTGATCGTCACAACTGTGCTACTGATCTATTCACCGAGGTGGAGGTGGGTAGTGGTGGATATTTACCGAGCCGCGAAGCGGCGAGGTACCCACCTTCACTGAGGTGAATAGTTGTTTTAGTATATACTGAAACAGTGAGATCATATAATGAAAATGATGCTTTTTAACTCATTTATTCCTGTCAACGATTACAATTTTCACGCGCAAATTGCTGGGAGTTGAATAGCACGTGCTAATCCCGAGTTTCAGTAGCCAATCAGAGCGCGCCAACAATGCTATCCACTGTTTCAGTATATACTAAAACTTGATATCCATATGAAAGGTCTTGCACTTGGCCTTGGTTTGAAAAGGGGGCTAAAGAGTGCTCAGAAATGGGCTATTGATAGTAAGAGTACACTTATTCTTCTTTTCTTGTAATCTTAACCCTCTAATCTTGTGCTTCACCCTGTAAGAACTATTCCAGAGTACTGTATTTAACTCAAATAATCACTGCTCTTGACTCATTAGTGCTTTGCTTAAGGAATGAAGCATCCTTGGAGGGTAGTGCCTATAAATTTTTTTTGGTGATTTATATGCAGCACTTGTTTTGGGCTAGCACTCATTTGAGGGCAGTGCAAAAAAGTTTGAGTAAATATGGTATGTCTGGTCTTAGTAAAACTTAAACATATTTTCTCCACTGCAGTGTTCATACATTAATGGTTCACCTCAGAACACAAATGTTCCTGGAGTCATTGACCTTGCTAAGAAGCATAGCACATTCATTGGAGGTGATGATTTCAAATCTGGACAGACAAAGATGAAATCTGTGCTTGTTGACTTCTTAGTTAGCGCTGGCCTGAAGGTATGTACACACACTGTGTTTCACCTTGATTTCTATGAAGTTATAATTTCGCGTGAAACTGATGTATGCCTTTTTGTTGTTGTTTTTATTGCAGCCTGTTTCCATTGTCAGCTACAATCATCTTGGGAACAATGATGGCAAAAACTTGTCAGCACCAAAACAGTTTAGATCCAAAGAGGTAACTTGTTTTTCAGCATATGTACGTAATGCTTCTGAATGTACAGCAGTAATTTAAACATTAAGTTATTTTTCCTCAGATATTGTCTAACCAAAATTCTTAAATTACCTAAATGTCAGACTAATTATATGTCAAGCACAAAAATTACTTAGCTTTTGTCTTGAAAGTCTTCACATCTATTCCAAAAACTTTTAAAAATAAGAATAATTTACTGTCTATACTGTTCATTTCGCTGTAAAGACTCTGTCAATTTGAGAAAACTCTGAAGAGGCTGTGTGATTTGAAATCCCCCTATGATGCATGGCAAATCACAAGACTCCCTTTAGTATGTCATGTTTGTGAACATATTGTGTCTTGAGGAAAATCCATTATGGTGGATGTCCCACCAATTTTGTAAAATGGCCTATCAAAAAGTTTAATGGAAGTTTGAACCGGATGCATGACCTTCTAGCTAGTAAGACATTATTCCCAGCACTGCGTGAAGAAGATGAAAAGGTCTTCAATTGATTTCAGCTGCACCAATTATCACTCCTTTCCTCTCTCCCATTTTTTTGGCAGATAACCAAGACTAATGTAGTAGATGACATGGTAGAATCAAATCACATCCTCTATAAGAAGGGTGAGAAGCCAGACCACAGTATTGTTATTAAATATGTGCCATACGTGGGGGACAGCAAGCGAGCTTTGGACGAGTACACCTCGGAAATATTCATGCATGGACTCAACACGATTGTTCTGCACAACACTTGTGAGGTATGTCTGCAGAGCCCCACCTAAATATTACCATAAACTTTGATGATTTCTGCAGAGCCGGCAAATACTTGGGCTACTTTTTTTATTAAGCAGCTTATCTCATTTAGCCTGTATGCATACGTCTCCTATTTCCTTTCCTTCACAGGGAAAAAGTTGCCTTGGTTTAGTAAGAGCAGACTAAGAAGAACTCAAAAGTACTTTTGGCGAATCTTTAGTTAACCCTTTAAGCCCTAAGAGTGATCAGCATAAAATTTCTCCTTGTAATATCAATGCCTTATCAATCAAAAGGGTCATGAGAATTAAGGACATGATCACACAAGATGAATTCTCTTGATATCCAAACAATTTTTTCCCACTACTTCTATAGGAAATGTGTAGGACTAGAAATGATAATTTAAATTTTAATATTAGGGCTTAAAGAGTTAACTTCCTTTAGTACCAGTTATCCAAAGTTTATTTGCATACTGTACATTGAAGGAAAGTGAGGTTTTTTGTGCTAGAAATTCTCTACAATTTACAACCGCTATTAAACTGCCATGTTTTTCCAGCCTAATTACCAATAGGCCTTTTCGATATATTAAAATTCTTACTTACTCTGACGCTTAGGCCCAGTTCAAACGTCGAACTTCACATGTGCCGAATCTAATGCAAATGAGCAAGAACAATAGTTTTTGCTTATTTGCATTAGATTCGGCACATGTGAAGCTCAACGTTTGAACCGGGCCTTAGGGGAATAAAATAAAAGAAATCACATTGAGGTTTTTTGTGTTATTCCCCTCAGCCTCACAGACAAGTTAGGATTTTAATATACTGTAACGAAATTGGCCGAATGATAGTTTCCAATCGGACCATCCATACAAGCACTCCAAATCACTTCCCAAGAAACTGAAGAACATTTTTGATCCTTGATCCATGATCCTCGTTTTCCAGGAAACCATTGTGATTTTGATGATTTTTCCACAGGACTCCTTGCTGGCGGCACCAATCATCTTGGACTTGGTTATCCTGTGTGAAGTCTGTGAGCGAATTAAGTTTAAAGTAGGAGGTGATCAGGAGTTCCAGTCGTTTCATCCAGTTCTTTCTCTTCTCAGCTACCTTCTTAAGGCTCCACTTGTGCCTTGTGGCACTCCAGTTGTTAATGCTCTCTTCAAGCAAAGAAGCTGCATTGAGAACATATTTAGGTAAGTCTGACTGTTAAAACCAGCGAGTTACAAGGTTCATAGTTATACAAGTTATTGAATGGTCGTACCTTGAACATTATTGGGTTTTGGTTATTTTTTCCCGGCAAGACTTTAAAAAATAAAGCATTCTGGCCTAGTGTAGCGCGGACTTGAGATTTCAGCACTTAACGTGTTTTGTTCAGTGGGCTCAATAATTTAATCAACATAGCGTCGAACGTTCTTTGGTATGAAACGTAAAGCGAGCAACATTAAGTTTATTGATGACAGAGAAAAGATGAGGCCGTGACGAGATGATTCGTGCCATCGATGACAGACCGGCCGGATTTCGTCACCTTGCGTTCGCATACTCGGGAATGGCAGGTGTCCGTGAAAAAGTGTTAAGTTTAACGCTGTAAAAAGTGTTAAAAATGATTTTAACACTTTTTAATGATTTTAAAACTTTTTACAGCGTTAAACTTAACACTTTTTCACGTAACTACAATTAACGCTGCGCAGGATACATATTAATTTATCGATGGCAGGTGGCCGTCGCTCGTGGGAACCAACCGTTACGTTTCACGGTCTCCGACTCTGCTTCCAATTGACCTTTATCACGCGGCGACCATGTTGACTCCCCGGAGAATAAAATGCTTTGTTTTTGCCCGCCTAACCTCGTTTTCAACTTTTTCACTGCGAGGCTTAGCGGCGTAAATCTTTTGTTTTTATACAAAATGGCGGGGAGTGATAAAGACCTATTACATCGCTTGTGGGAACCAGCCCTTTATGCTTCCCGCTTATGCTTATGTTGCTTGTGAAAACCAGGCTTAATAGGAGCTTTGCATTTTTTTTCGTTAATAAAAACGAAACAGTCATTGGAAATTTAGGAGCTAAAGATCTAACGCATGACATGTACTAATTTCAGGGCCTGTATTGGTTTAAAGCCCCAAAATCACATGACGCTGGAGCACAAACATTCACGAGAAGTTAGACAACCCTTGATGGAGAATGGCCACGCTGATATTCTTCCTCATCTGGAAAATGGAATAAAAATGAATGGCTTCATCAACGGAGAAACTAAGGACCTCAAACACGGCTTCATAAATGGTGACTCCAGTTGCTTTTCACAAGTGAAACAAATATTATAGTAACACTCTAAAATGTTGTTATACATAAAAATCATTATCAAGGTCTTGTTCAGACTTGGTCTCGTGTCTGCTTGTTATTTCGAGAAAGGTTGTCTACCGAAGCGTTGAAGTGTACGCGGCAGGCAGGCAGGGCGCACTATAAAGAAAAACACGTTTTGACAAGTCTGAAAACAACATAATAGCTTCAATTATTTAAATTCAAATTCAGAATATAAACACGATTTGGTACGTGAAATATTCTTTTACCCTTTATTTATCGATATCGTGACAAAACGCATAGTCT
This sequence comes from Dendrophyllia cribrosa, assembly GCA_024195265.1. Lineage (NCBI taxonomy): Eukaryota > Metazoa > Cnidaria > Anthozoa > Scleractinia > Dendrophylliidae > Dendrophyllia > Dendrophyllia cribrosa. Next base: position 16,312,751 of record JAJLRJ010000006.1, on the reverse strand, counting down.
AGCATAAGTATGTAGATATATCTTCGTCATGTTTCTGTTTTCAATAACCCAATATAATGCGTGCGTCTTTTCTCGTGTTCTTCCAATATTAAAGCGCGTGGTTTATTGAAGCGATGAACCGTAGAAATGTGTATCTTTTGCTTAAATAAAACCCAGACAATTTCGAGGTGCTGTCTGATGCACTTAAAGGAGCTATGTCATGGTGATTTTGAGGTTTATGGGTCAAACTGCCCCAAATTTAAACTAAGTACCTTTGTCGTACACGAAATGCTTATAGAACACAAGAGGAAGATATCAAGTGAAAATAAACCATAATCAGAGTTTTAGCGAGTTTTCTAAGACACAAGCGATGAACTTGAAAAAAATGGTCCAATTTTTTTCAAGATGCAACCATTTCTATCCTGGTCATCTGCAGCCCAAGACACTTATTTTTACTCTTAGAGCACTAGTAGAATAATTTGAAACAAAACTGGACCATTATTTTTGGTTTTCACTGATATAAAGATGTCTCTTGGCTTTTTAAAGTGACACTTAAATGGTGACATAGCTTCTTTAAACGTTTTAATGTGACAACCTTTCTCGGATTATTCCAGTTCTTACATTACTGGGCCGGGTTGTTCAAAGCGCGGTGAAGCTAACCCAGGGTTATCATCAATTTTGATTCTAGTTAAATAATTAATGGAGATTTTTCCAAAGAATTTTGGTCCATTAGTTTCGTCTCTGACTTGTCTTTGCATGTAACTTATAATTAGCTTTTGAAAACACTTCTAACAAAAGGAATGGAATCCTCGGTTAAGTTTTGATCCTGGGTTAGCGTTAACCGGTTTTCGAACAACCGGTCCTGGTTTTTAAACTAGCTACGAATTTTTTTCTTATTTTTCTTTTTGTAACTGTGTAAGAAGGTCGAGTATAATACTCACGAAAGGGATATATTATCAAACACTGCTTCGGTCGTTTACCCTTCAACTTCCAAGAGTGCCAAATATCAAAATTCAAGCAAAAACCCAAATTTTATCTTGTAAAATAATGGAAACAAATTAATGCAAAAGAAGCGCCGAAGAGGTTTCATTTGAATGGTCACACCATAGGATTTAGTCGACAGGCTCATAAGTTAGAACTACACTACATGTCTCCATAATTGACAGGCAATTAAAATAGGGCAGTTAAAAAGAGGGTTTCACGGTTCGGCGCATGTGCAAGCTATGGCGTAACCCATTTAATTTCATTGTTTAGACCAATCAGAAGCGAGTAGATAACTCTGGCTGGAAATTTGCCCGTGAAAATGTCGCGGTCAGTCAGTTGATTGGATGGATGATAATACATACCCATGAAAGCCACCAGACCGTAGAATAAATCCTTCGGGTCGAAGGTTTTATTTAGTGTTGACTTTGTCGGTGTAATCCGTTGAAATTTTCTGTGAATTTTGGCATCCTTCGCTATGTTTGGACTAATTATAGTATTTGATTATTGAAGTAAATGCGAGTGGTTTTTTAACCGATTAAATTGGTAAGAAAGCGAATAAAGCATTTTAATCTGCACATGCGCCGAAGCGTGAAACCATCCTTTTAAAATCAAGTAGTATTCGATAATGATATCAGTTTGATATGGTGTGATAATTCTTATCTAATCTATGGTAAGAAAATGTTTAATTCTGTAAATAGAATAAGTATTCAGCATATTGTATTCAATCAGAGACAAATGCGGATAACGTACGTGTTTCTGAATCAATTCACCCGCGCAGCAAAAACTAAAAAATTAAAAGACAAACCGTCAATTTATTCTTAGCTGTTTTGCATGTAACAATGTATCCTCGTTGTGGTAGGAAGATTGTCTCTTAAGAATTTGCACGTTGCTAAGGAATAGGTCACGTGAGAACCCTTTTCTTTGGTCGAACGAGGATTTCCTCAAAACACTTTCTGTCGGCTGAATTATTGTCAAGTTAACTTTTGATTTTTTGTGTGTTGTTTTAGTTTTCTTTGCTACCTTGCATGCTTCAAAATGAAATATTTTGTAAATGTTTCAAGTAGTCGACAAAAGTGTATTGGTCAAAATAAAGTTGACTTTAAAGGGACACTGTCACCTATTTTTAGTATCACTTTGAAAAGCCGAAAAACATATTTGTTTCAACGGAAACCTTAAAATAATGGTCCAGTTTTGTTAAAAAATACTCTACCAGTGCACAGAAACTAGTATTTGTTATCTTTGGCTGCGGATGGCCAGGATGGAAATGGTTGCAACTTGAAAAAATTGGCCATTTTTTTCAAGTTCCTCCCAAGAGTCGTGGAAAAATCGCAGAAAAACTTATTATGGTTTGTCGCTTCCTTGAAGAAATCACTTGATATTATCTTTTTGGTGTTCTAAAAGCAATTTTATGGTTGAGCAAAGGTACTCTGTCATATATTTAGTGTATTTTGACCAAAACACAGCAAAATCTGCGTGACAATGCCCCTTTAAATTGCATTGTCCGAGATGTTGACTCGCGATAGCTTGGTGGTTTTTGACTAACAGAAACCACACAAAAATGAAAATTCCTTTACTCACCCAAGGTTACCAACCATAAAATATTATTCCTTTGTCAAATAAATTTATTTTTTTTAAATGGCTATGTCGTATTCTTAAGTGTGCAATGCAAGGTTTAATCAACCGCAGACAATGCCTCGCTACAAGGCTCGCGGGTAGGGGGAAAGCTTGATCACGACAGAGGGCGCGAGGAACTAAGGTAAGGCTCCCGCTCTCCGCGTGGAAAAAAGGCGGCGCGTGGCAACAAGGTAGCCAGAGAGACATAAGGTAAAGGCGTGTTGCGAGAAAAAAAATCGTACCTTCATTTCTTAAAGGCTGTTTCAAATAGTTTAAAACCATTTTGATGGCTTGATCGTAAACTCTCTAGCATCTCCTCTTTTTCATTTACAGTACTAGTAGAAACTCTACACAACGGCCACCCTGTGGCAGCCAGTGTACTGGTCGTTTTGGGGAGGTAGGGGTGTAATATGCAGGGGCGTTTAAGGGGGTGGGGAAGGAGGTAGGGGAAGTGTTTGAAAATTGATTGCGCGTACCTTTTGAAAAATTCAGTCCTGGCTACGCCCCTGATATGACGGCAGTCTGGTCGGGGGAGGGGGGGGGGGGGGGGGGGGGTGTTGGTCACCTAAGTATGACATGATTTCAGTGTTACTTTCTGTTCATGCAGTTTTGTGAAGGAAGAAGTCACTAGGATTTCTAGGATCGTTTGGATAACTGGCGTTAGTTGTAGTTACGATAGGTTATTAGTTTCCAAAGGCAAAATTAACCGTTTTCACTTGCAGTTGTTCATGGCGTATTCGATGTTTTCAGTGCCCAACGAATCTCCAGAACGATGATTACGCCGGTGTTAACATATTGTGGCCATAACAGTCTTGGATGGGCAGAGTCCCGTAAACGAAGATCGACTGCATTGAGAACAGAAGCCTCGAAATTACTTCCCCGAAATCCAGTCTGCGAAACTGTGATATTCGATTTTGATCAATCAACAACAGCGTGTTCTTTTGTCTTTGACTGCCTTCGAGGAACTGTTTGTTCAACGTTTAAAAATTACTTGGAACAAACACTAGAAATAGCGGAAAACTCGATTTCGCACGCCGTAGTTTTTATTTTTTTAGGTGCATCGATTTTTAATCCGCTACCTTTTAATGAGTTTAAAAAACGTTGACTCTAGAATATTCTTTGGGAAAGCGCTACACGATTTTTACTTCAGTTGTAAAGTTTTGATTTTAACTAGAGTATTCTTATTTAGTTCGTAACTTAGTACATGATTTCCCTTTTATGTATATCGTTTTGAGTTAGTAGGACCCCGTTGATAACAGTACTGTAGGGTTATCCTGCATAAATATTCGATTATTATTATTATTATGCAATTTTTCTCGCACGTGCGTTGCAACTCGCAAGTGCAAACGAGATGCAATTTCGGTGCGATTTCAGGGCTATTTGTGGCCGCGATGTCGCAGAGGTTGCAAACATGTTCGAAACTTATTGCAATTTTGAAGCGATTTTGGACAAATATGAATTTTTACTTGGAGTCCCCGATTCCCCATGGGTCGGTTTTGATTGGCTATGGACGTCGCTGAAAATAAAATGTCTAAGGGGAATAAAAAGAAGACGGCTCGCTCATCTAGAGACGAGAAAATTTTGCTGGAAGAGTGGCCAGAACATGAAAGTCTCTACAACTGCAAGAGCATAGGCGTACGGGCCGGGGGGGCTGGGGGGGCTGCAGCCCCCCCAAATTTTGGGGAACTCAATTTTTTTGGGCAGCAAGAGAAATTTGGGCAAAGCCAGTTTTTAAAGAAGTTTCCATGTTTTTTTTTTTTCGAAGAGATAGATATTTTTTATTTTAACCTGAAGTCGGCGTTGTAAAAGCCCTGCTCACGTTGTCTTCAGACAAAGATCCGAAAACCTACTCCGAGAGCAGAGCCTTATTGATCGCCATTTGTGACTTGGAGTTTATCTTCGGACTGTGTGTGCTGAAATTAATTTTGAGCAACACTAATAGTCTGCCGATATCTTCAGGGGAATACGGTCGACGTCATCTCCGCTCGTAGAAATTTGTTCAGACCCTACGCCAGTGTCGGAGTGAAGAAAGTTTCAACAGCGTATGGCAGATAGCATCAGCAATGGGTCTGAAAATGAAGAAGTGGTTGACCAATTCTCAGTTTGAATCATTTACGAGAAGTAAGGGCACCCAGACAAACGCCATCGCGCCGCCGTCAAGCCCTTGTAGATGAACAAGCGCAAAGACAAACGCAGCTGACACCGGAATCGCACCATCGTATTAAAGTGCCTATCACCCCTAGAAAGTTATTTTCAGAATCAATTCTATGTTCATTGAATAGTTGAATGGTAAAATATTTCTTGTTTTGAACGTCGTGTTAGTGAGTTATAGAGATTTGAATTTACAAAATGCTAATTAGATGACGTCAACCCGGGAATTTAATTAACAATTAATTTGATAATTAATTTGATAAATACTAAAAATAAACTGTGGATAGTCAATTGATTCGTAAAAAATATTACTTGGAGGTGAAAACAAGTAGTTGTATAATAAATGATTCCCGGGTTGACGTCATCTAATTTGCATTTTGTAAATTAAATCTCTATAACTCACTAACACGACGTTCAAAACAAGAAATATTTTACCATTCAACTATTCAATGTACATAGAGTTGATTCTAAAAATAACTGTCTATTGGTGATAGGCACTTTAACACTTACTATGCGTCCATCGACAAGGTGCTGTCCGAGCTTAAGGTCAGGTTAAGCGAAAATGACCAGGAAATACTCTGTGCTTTGGGAAATATCTGTCACGGTGAAACACCTGATAAAGAAAGCTTTTCCCGCGTTGCTAAATGTTACAAAATCGACGGCGAGATTCTGGAAGTCGAGCAGAAAATGTACGCGAGTTTTCGTCGTGTGCGCGGATTAGGCTACATGACTGTTTCAGAAATGCTGGAGACAATGCAAGAGAATGATCTATTTGATATGTTTCCAAAGTTTTCTAATGTGGTACATATCCTTGCAGTGATACCTGCTACATCATGTTCTGTCCCACTGTTCTGCAGAACGATCATTCAGTGCGTTGCGCAGATTGAAAACTTACCCGCAGTCAGTAACATCGCACTTATTAACATTGAAAGGGCATATGCCAACTCTGTAGTCAACAATGACATGGTATCATTGATATCTTTGACCGTCGAAATGGCAGAACAGCTATTTCTTTTAACGTGTTTTATGAGCTCATACGATAGATTCATATGTAAGAATATTTTCACTTCATATGTAGGCCTATGTTAGTGCATCGTATGACCCTCGTTTCTTTTCGACTGTTTCGTAAAAATTTGGGCAGCTTGCGAGAATTTTTTGGGCAAATGGTTCACCGCCCCCTCTGGCAAAAAATTGCCCGTACGCCTATGTGCAAGAGTGCAGATTATAAATTAAACGCTCTGACCGTTGAGCGGCAGCAATTGAGGCGATTAAGGTCAATTTAAATGCTAACTTTGATGAAGAAGAGGAGAAGTTAACCGGTGAAATATGCTTTAAACAGTTCCCAATTTGTTAAAAACAAAAATAAAAGCCTGTTTATGCGATATCGCGGCCACAAATCGCACCGAAATTGCATCTCGTACTTACACTTGCGATTTGGAGTTGCAGCGCGCGAAAAATTGCAAGTGTAAACCGGCCTTAATTGAATCGTCCCCAATGGGCTTTTCAGAATCAATCATTACAATTCCGTATAAAAACCCTACACACTAAAAAATTTAATATACTACATACTATAGCTAAGACTATATAGACTAGATATAAAATTTAAGACTAAACATAATACTAACAATAGCAATAAAATTACACTGAGTTAAAGATCGCCGAAAAGTTTTACTTTAGATCGAAGAGCGTTTCACAGAGATACGACACGACTAGTGGAAACTTCTCTGTCCAGTAGTTGTTCGTCCCAGATGGGGAGCTTAAGCAGCCACGACGACGCGACAACCGGGTTTTCTTTCGCGTTGTCGTCATGATTGCTTAACCCTTTCACTCCCAAGAGTGCCACACGTGAAAATTCAAGAAAAATGCCAAATTTCATTTTGTAAAATATTGAAAAACAAATGGTACCATGCAAAAGTACTGCTGAAGAGGTTTCATTTGAATGGTCACACCATAGGATTTCATCAACAGACTCAAAAGTTAGAACAAATGGTACCATGCAAAAGTACTGCTGAAGAGGTTTCATTTGAATGGTCACACCATAGGATTTCGTCCACAGACTCAAAAGTTAAAACTACATTACATGTCTCCATAATTGACTCTGGGAGTAAAAGGATTAAAGGTGCCCTGCAGTCCCTTCTGCGCATGCACGGTTTTGCGAGACCCACGATGGAATGTCACTTTACCTTCCATGCACTTTTATACTGCAGAAAACATGCATTGAATGTGCTGCTGGTTATATTATCTTTAACTGTACGATCTGTAATTGCTTTAGCACCGCTTGTTTTGAACTCATCCACAGTAGAATAGAAGCTTACTTTCGCAAGCTTTCCCATTCATAATGGCGGACATTCAGCTTCTAATAAAACTTGAAATTGCGTCATGTGAGTAGTCACAGAATGTAACGAACGTCAAAAAAATGTTAACCAAGTACAAGCATGCGCACTAGGGACTGCAGGTTCTCTTTAAGCTCTCTAATTGCTGTTCGCCAATGGAGAATTATTCTCACCATTAATAAACCAATCTACTACACCATACTCTTCACAAAGTTTCACATAAAAGGGAACTTTCTCATATGAATCGTAATGTTCTGTTAGTTCTTCTCCTTTGTGTACGTCTCTTGTTGTGTACGTATATCCATCTTGATCACTTACTACCACTGTTGGATTGTCAGAGTGATTGACCATTCCACCATCGTCAACGTTTTCATCATGCATGGCTATCTTTCCGTCTTCCCCCCAAACATGTTCTAACCATTTTTTCCTTTCCTCGTCATTTGGTAACGATGCCAGATATTCGAGAGTTTCTTGTTCATCGAAAAAAATTAAGTGAAAATCATCCACTCGTGTGTTAGCGGGAATGAATTGGGCGGCAAAGACACCAATTCCTTTACCCGGAGCCAATTTCAATTCGGCGTCGATCTTGAATCCCTTAGCCTTTCTTGGAAGTGGAACTGGTTTTGTTTCACAGGAGTTTTCCATTAACCTCGGTTCTGTTATCGGAGGGGCAGAGGTGCTGCAATTTGTATTAATAAAATGTTAATAACTAGACCTTCGACTGTCGTCGCTGTGGCAAAGCCTGTGGAAAATCCAGGGAAGGAGACTGCCATATAAAAGTGACGGGGTGATCGTCAGTCGTACCTTATAAGGCCCGTTTACACATGCGATTTTTGATGCGATGTTTTAGCGCTCTCCAATGCAACTTTAGTTTTGTCGCCAGTGTAAACTAGCGGCGATTTCCTGTGCGATTCGGGTGCGACATTTGATTTGACTGATTTGCTGTGATTTCCCAAAAATCTCCGCCAAGTTGCATCAGGTTTCGAACATGTTCGAAACCTCTGCGACATCGCGCGCGAAAAATCGCGCCCAAATCGCACTGAAATCGCCGCCCGTTTACACATGCGAATTGAGGATGCAACTTGCGCGCACCAAAAATTGCATCGACAAGTGCGACAAAAATTGCACAAAAAATCGCCTATTTAAACGGGCCTTTAGGGGTTAAAATTCGTGGTTTAGTACCACTTGGGGCATTGAAATCGAAAATGACCACATCAGAGTTAGTCTGATACCTGTTAGGGTATGAAGGCAGAGAACAACTATTCAGAAAGTTTAGAGGGTGAGGGGGGTGAGTGAGGGTGAGGGTGAGGGTGAGGGGGGTGAGGGGGGTGAGTGAGGGTGAGGGGGGTGAGTGAGGGTGAGGGGGGTGAGTGAGGGTGAGGGGGGTGAGTGAGGGTGAGGGGGGGAGTGAGGGTGAGGGGGGTGAGGGTGAGGGTGAGGGGGGTGAGTGAGGGTGAGGGGGGTGAGTGAGGGTGAGGGGGGTGACGGTGAGGGGGGTGAGTGAGGGTGAGGGGGGTGAGGGTGAGGGTGAGGGGGGTGGGTGAGGGGGGTGAGTGAGGGTGAGGGTGAGGGTGAGGGGGGTGAGTGAGGGTGAGGGTGAGGGTGAGGGGGGTGAGTGAGGGTGAGGGGGGTGAGTGAGGGTGAGGGTGAGGGTGAGGGTGAGGGGGGTGAGTAAGGGTGAGGCGGGTGAGTGAGGGTGAGGGAGGTGAGTGAGGGTGAGGGTGAGGGGGGTGAGTGAGGGTGAGGGGGGTGAGTGAGGGTGAGGGGGGTGAGTGAGGGTGAGGGTGAGGGTGAGGGTGAGGGGGGTGAGTGAGGGTGAGGGTGAGGGTGAGGGGGGTGAGTGAGGGTGAGGGGGGTGAGGGTGAGGGTGAGGGGGGTGAGTGAGGGTGAGGGGGGTGAGTGAGGGTGAGGGGGGTGAGGGTGAGGGTGAGGGGGGTGAGTGAGGGTGAGGGTGAGGGAGGGTGAAGGAGCGTGAAGGGGGGGGGGGGGGGGGGGGGGGGGGGGGGGGGTGAGTGAGGGTGGGGGAGGGGGGGTGTGTGACACCGAAAATCCTTGCCTTATCCCTGACTTGCTATATATATTTTTAGAACTGTGTTGCTATTACAGTTCTATATACGCTTATTTAAACGATATCTTACGTCACATTAAAAGAATGCTCTCAAAGGTTTATTTTTAATTGTTCAGTTCTGTATGTTATCAAGTCGTTGACTTCGGGTTCAACTTTATATAGGTCTCGTCACTCGCCACTTGCACCTCGGGCTTTTACGAGCTCGTATTACGAAGTACAATGAGCTATTAATTAATTAACTTATTTTTAGTCTATACTGCAGTCACCAATTTCCGGTTGCATGCTGCGAGTTAATGATTTTTGCCAAGAGATTATAATTGTCCAATTATTTTCTCTTGTTTTTGCATATCTGAGCCTCTATCAAAAACAGTGTTTTTAATAGAAAACCAAGTGTGTACAATGTTGCCGCGATAATTTTATTTCCGTTTAGGGTTCCGAGTTTCAATTCCTATACTAGACTTAATTCTTCATATCACTGATATGATACTCTATTCTAAACCAAAACTCTCTGATTTCTATGCCTTATCCCAGACTAACACGAGACTAAACTGCTTAAAAACCATACCCTTCACAGCGGCACATACCGATATAGCTTATATATGAGAGTATCCTCCACCAGCGTTAACCGGCTTTCGAACTTAGTTGAAAGACTGGAAGAAGCGCGCAAATGACAGGTCTCATTTACAGACGACATTTTAGAGAAGGCTCTTTCTCTTCCGAGTTTCAATTCGTATTCTAGACTTAATTCTTCATGCCACCGATCAGTTTCCCGGCAAATGATACCCTATCCTAAACCAAAACTCTCTGAATTCTATACCCTATCCCAGACTAGACTTCTTGAAAACCACACCCTTCACAGCGGCACATACCCTTAAAGCTTATACATATGAGAGTACCCTCCTCAGAGGGTTAAGTAAAATAAAAGCCAGCTACCTTGAAGATTAAGTTTGCCATTGACCCACTAACAGAATAGCTTTGAATCATTCATTCCTCGCATTAAAAAGTTCATTTTAAAAATTAATGAAACGTTTCTTTAATTTTTCTTGAAAATGTTGAATGAATTTCTGAAACCAAAATGACAGCAAAATACACGAGTCTACAGCTTTGTAGTCACCTGACTTGAATTTACAAAAAAGACTGGACCCAAGAAAAAAAGGCGGGAAGATTGACCAATGAAAGAGCCGCATTTACGCGGCTTCCGGCAGCGGCTGACGAGATCCTGAACTGAATTTTTTTTTTTTTTTCGCGGCCGCAAACTGGAAAGAAAGTGACTTTGAAACAAGTTTTTTTGCCACATAAGGTACGTTTTTCTTGATAAAATTTAGTTAAGAACACTGTCCACCAAATAATGAACGTTCCTGCTAATAGGAAGGTCTTTTACTTGACTTTTTATCTTGTGAAACTAGACTACAAGAAAAGGACTTATTTTGCCACAAAAGGTAAGCTTAAACTTTTTTATGGATTAAATTTAGCTTAAACGTTATATCACGTTATTCAGTAAGTTATATAATTTGCCGTGTTTATGATAAAAAGAACTAAATTAATTTTATAACTTTCTCAAATACTTCATGCATCTTAATAATATGACTGTTTGTGCAGTTTGAAAAATCTTGTAAGTAAAGCTTAGATCAGCTTATGTATAACCTTAAGCTTAAATGTGTGTACTCCCTCTCATATTTATAAAAACTTCATGAATATTCAGGTCGAATTCTAAAGAAAGAAGTTGTTTAAAAAATGTAGACGAAATCCAACTTTATGCAGTTAATCATTAACAATCAGTAAATTATTTAAAATTTATATGACTTGTACATTGTCTTTGTAAAAATGTAAAGATCATGGTTGGTTAATGCTATCTACAGCTGCTAAGGAACCAAACAACATACTGTGAACATGATTTTACAGTTTTTTTTACAGTGTATAGCATGGGTTTTGACCCTGTGAAAAATAACCGTGGGGGGCTTCCCTGGAAATCCAGGCCCAGTTCTGGGGAATTCATACAGTTTTACCCCAGGGGAGGGGGTACTTTCTAGTAATAAGCTAATTGGATGTGTAGCTGGATAGGGTAGTGTTTTCATGAATGGATAAACTATAATCGGGTTGCATTTTCTGCAGAGTTACTAAAATGGCGTTGCACATTTTTGGGATTTTGGGGGTATAAGCAATAGTGTAATGGGTATGTGCTGCTGGATGGGGTCATATTTTTACGACTGGATTGACAATAATGGATTTGCATTTTCAACAGTTACCAGAATGACGTCGCACATTTTCGAGATTTCTGGGGTATGAAAATTTTGGCAATTTTTTGGGGGTAGTTTTATTTAAGGTGACTCCATATAGTTATTGGCCAGTCTTCCAAATAAAATATACACAATCTTATTGCTGTCTTTCGAGAGTTTTGTTTCACAACACTAGGCGTAATATACACATACACGTAGCTTAGGCTTTCTCATTTATGGAGAAGTCTAATAGACCATTTTCGTATTCTCGGTATTGAACTGGTACTAGCTTGCAATGGAGGCTCACGCGGGGGAATCTTTTCACATGCAAATATTTTTAATGATATTCCCCCGCATGAGCCTAAATTGCAAGCTAGTACCAGTTCAATACCGAGAATACGAATATGGTCTATTTGGCAGTCTTGTATCATTACCATGGCAACCAATGATTGAGTTGTTGGACTTGTTGTTCAAGGCTAGCAAACCTCCTATCGGATTTTCTCGGTTTTTACACGGTAAATATTAATTATTTTTGGTGAAACAAAGGAAACATTCATTAAGTCTAATCTAACAAAGCCATAAAAAAATTGGTACATAATTTTTGGCAATTTACTCACTTTTCATTTTTTATGTTTATTGGGTTCATGTATGTACAAAAATTGTTGTCTTTTTTTGTGATCGAGAACCAAGAAAATCCTACCAATTTGTCACTTTTTATAAAAATTTACCACGTGGAATGTACGCAATAAAGGATTTTAGTTACCGTAAAAGCCGCTTTATTTTTGTGACATCATCAAAATAAACAAACACTGCTCGTGCCATTTTCAAGCCCATGCCCCATGCGCCTAAAAACTATATAGAGCCACCTAAGTGGGGATTTGAGGTAATAAAGTGACTAAGTTGGGATCGCGAAGTTTATATTTTCACAACAGTGATTAAAATGAGGTCTATAATTGGCCACAGAATAGACTATAATGGGGTAAGGGCTCTGAGATGCTAGCGGCACATACCTAGCAATAGTTGATTTAAGTACCCCCTCCCCCGCGGAGTTTTACTCATTGTGCTTCCCTGGAAACCATGCAGCTTCTGGTACAATGGGACCCACGAGCTCACATTACTGCAGTACCTAATATACTGCACTAATTGAAATAGGTTGGGGAGTGGTGGGCTTATTACCAAAATCACCTGCAAAGAGGGCATGTATTAGTGAGAAGGGACAAAATTATTGCAAGAAGGCCACTAAACAGAGTCTTTACAGTATTTAAAAAAATACCTCAAATCCTCAATAAGCGCCTCCCCTTGATCAAGCATCCCCTTTGAACTGGGATAAAATGACCCACTTGCAAAGCTGTAACCGACCGACTATTTGTTAGTTATTTAGTTGTTGTGTTTTCTATGCATGTACACGTAGACACTATGCTATCACTGGACTGTCACTGACAGAAAGGTTGTTAATCAAAAGTTTGTTAACAGGAAGTTGTTAACAATAGAACTGCCAACAGCAGAATGACAGCTGTAACAATGATGCAATCCATTTATCACCAAGCAACTATATTATAATGAATTTGTATAATCTATTTTAGAAAATAATCTATTTGACGAATTTAAAGTTGTTCACTGAAGTGCATATAAAGCACTGTACAAAAGTAAAGCATATGTCAATGTCATTGGCTTCCCCTGGGGGGTTGACCCCCAGGACAACCAGGGGAACATGTTGGGGAATACAGGGGGTTTGAATATATTTTTTGCCCCAGGTGGGAAGGGGAAAATTCTTGGCATTGTTATAAGTTAAAAAATAGGGGTAGGAAAATTGCAAAAATGTATAATCATAGATCAAGCCACCATGGAAATAACAAGGGGATTCAACCAACACCTTTTAGAGATACTGAGGCTGTTAATCTTGTTTACTGTTGTTAGCAGCACAAAATTAGATTGAGAAAAAAAACCTGGTACTGTTAATTACAAACACATGTATAACAAGATATGAGAATAATACCTCAAAAGCCATAGTTTTTAAAGAAAAGTACAAAGCTTAATTGGAATTTCCAGAGGGGTGGGTTTTAAGCAAAATACCTTCCATGAGGGAGGTATACATATTTTCTGGAACAACGTAATCTCCCTATTTGTCACATTTTCAGACCAGACCCATGAAGTCGTCTCATTCGGATTCTTTATTGATTCTCAGCACAGCTTTATGTGAGTGCTTGGTGTTTAAAAATGAGGAGGGGTGAGGGGGTAGGGGGGACTGCTCGCAGTCTACTGACGTAGTACTGTATTTTCTCAATTAAATGCCGTGTGTGTTTCTTTAAAACTCAGCCTTGCGGACCCGACGTTTATTTGAACCCGGTATTTATTAAAGTGCCCTATGATCAAATTTTTGATTTTGATTTTTTTACATTTTTGTGTACTATTAGACTTTTTTACTCATCTTGCCAAATTTCAATCCATTACGAGCATCAGAAGTCATTTTATTTTAACATTTATTTCCGAGAATTTACGGCTGCCATTAATCAACCTTGTTCCAAGGCTTGGTTGCGAATGGGAGAAAGTGACGTCAAAGACTCAAACATACCTCACGGGTTGAAATTATAATAACAATCAGCATAGAAAATTGCACGAAGAACAAGTCCAAAGTTTTTGTTGGTTTTCGCGTGATTTTCAATACTTATTGTTATTATAATTTCAACCCGTGAGGTATGTTTGAGTCTTTGACGTCACTTTCTCCCATTCGCAACCAAGCCTTGGAACAAGGTTGACTTCTGATGTTCGTAATGAATTGAAATTTGGCAAGATGAGTAAGAAAGTCTAATTGTACACGAAAATGTAAAAAAATGAAAATCAAAAATTTGATCACAGGGGCACTTTAAACAGGTAATTTTTCATCATTTTCATGATCACATTTTATGTTTTTCATTCCTAAATTCCTCAGTAATATCTTGATGAAACAAAGAACAAGAAGTCTAAAAGAGAATAAATGTATATCAGTCAATAAAATCTTAACCAGAAATGCAAGAGATGTTCCCTGACCTTGAGACTTTTGTCTGTCTGTTCATATAAACCATCATGATAAAGATGACGAATTTTATATCCTGACAAAAAATCCAGCAAAATAGAGACTGCACAGTGACGCAGCTGTAATGTAACATTACTGTGCCTTTCAATAACATGCGGAATTTGAAATTAAAATTTCCACCAACGGTTGCGTTTTACGCTGCCGTTAATCATCTTAGCTTACCTCTCAGGAAACAGATCTTCACTTCAATGAGCTCAAAAGGTCATGGTCCGTTGGCTTTCACATTAATTATGATTGATGGCAAGGAATAACGCAACCGTTGGTGGAGATTTGAATTTCAAATTCCGCATGTTATTGAAAGACGCAGTAATAAAATATTTTGACTGAAACAAAGCAAACAGAACGTATCATTAGGTGGAATGGCCGCTGAAGTTTATTTCACCCAGTTAATTTCATGGTAACAATCAAATGTACAATACCGAATTGCAATAAACGCCAGACTTTTAATATTAACGCCGGGGGCATTTATTCGCGGCCCGGCGTTTAATTGAGAAAATACGCTACACACATAACTATACATACGGGATGAAAAAGTTAAAGTACGGTAGCGGAATGTATCCTTTTGGAAGGAGGGATGTGGCGACTGGGAAAGCACTAAAATTTGGATACATTTCACAGCAGACGCCTGGCAAGTTCGTCCTTTAGTGCATTGATTTGACACGAAAGCGAAAATATATCTTATAACAAAAAATGTGTGCCGCTTAGCCGACCTACTCACAGCTCTACTGTTCACTGCTCATTATTTAAAAGCCGGAAATCGTGTGACTGAAATGAAATCGCAGTGATTATTCATCTTCGACTGCAGTTGCTGCAGTTGGCCACAATTCAAATGGCAGGCTGCCACGCGGACAAAACATCTTTTTAAATACATCATCGTACATAGTAAGAAAACAGTCCAAAAAGAAAGAAAATGTACCTGATAAATTTGAGGTTATCTTTTGGCAGGTGTATTTTGGCTTTGCTTGGCAAACTACATGTAAAGAATTATCGCGTGCGTTTCGAAGAACGCAATCCTTATTTCGTGTTGGTTGTCCTGTGGTTTATGTGCAGCAAAATTTGAGATTTTTTGGTGGACGGTCTTCCAAATGGCCGCCCCTAGTTTTTTTTCAGGGGCTCATTTCCGCCGGAGATTCCTTCGAACGCGTTTCCATAATCTGTGATTACTGCTAGTTATATTGTAGTTTATACATGTACTACGCGTGCTTTCAAGTATTACACGACAGTCAGATCAGAGGGCCAATAACTGATATTAACCAATCAGAATTATTGGAACGGGCATTTTCCCGAATTATCCCGCGCGATAATTTTAAATCAGTGATTATGGGTGTTTCTTGGTGTTGCGGAAACTATTGTTGGTTAGCTTTTGTGTTGTGGTGTGGGTATTGTTTACTTTCTTTTGAATCTTTTGTTTTACGTCATTTGGTGATCGCAACACCAAGAAACTGCCGTGATTATGGAGACGCGTTCGAAGGAATTTCCGGCGGAAATGAGCCCCTGAAAAAAGCAATAGACCCTTTTAATAAATACCAGATTGCATCACATTCCGCTATTGATGTCAAATGTATTCTTTTGAATTGCAAGAGAATTCAAAAGAATATGTTTGACGTCATTAGCGGAAAATGATGCATCGTAGTATTTATTAAAAGTGTCTATAGGGGCAGCCATTTGGAAGACCGGACACCAAAAGATCTCAAATTTTCACGTTCGAATTTCGTGTTGGTTGCTCTGTGCCTTGCATGCAGTAAAATTTGAGATTTTTTTGTGTCCAGTCTTCGAAATGGCCACCCCTATTGCTTTTTTCAGGGGCTCATTTCCGCCGGAAATTCCTTCGAACACGTCTCTATTATCTCCGATTACTGCTAGAACTGCGTGCAAGGCACAGGGCAACCAACACGATATTAGAATTGCGTTCTTCGAACGCGATTTAATAATATTGGTTAATAAGAGATTAAAAATCTCTTATTAACCAAGCTTACTCGGGACCGTACTAGGAGAATATCGGCCCTCGTTCATTTTTGTATGGACCTCGCTGCACTCGGTCCGTCCTGTCAAGACCTTGGTCTCCCAGTAGGGACCTCGAGCTTGGTCAATATATATATAACGCCGACAATTTGTCTGGAAGTCTGGAATGTTTATGTCTTTATGGAATTACGGCCAATCAGATTCAAGAACCAGCAAACTAAAGCCGACAAATTGTAAACAGGAAACGGCAAAAATTCAGTTTTATGACTTTTTCTTTAAAAAGACGTCCGAAGTCTTCTCTCAGTACAGGCGTTTTTTTGTTTTTTATTTATTTGTTTGTGTTTTCAGTTGGGAACTTTGAAGAAATGTTAACTGCAAGCGTGTGCAGACATCGCGTGAGGATAATGTTTACGTGTGCTTTATACAACATGCAGGCTTCATTTTTTGCTTTCATCAAAGTAACGCCACTTACGCGAGAAAAAGATGTATTGTTTGCGGCTTGCAAAAGTTAATAAAATTACGGAGATCTCGTTCATTTCTTACTCGGATAACGCTGCTGCGGCTCTGGCCGCCTATGGAAGCCGATAAGGGTCACACGTTGTCGCTTCCGAGTTGTCGCTTCCGAGTTGTCGCTTCCAAGTTGTCGCTTCCAAGTTGTCGCTTCCGAGTTGTCGCTTTTCCAAGTTATCGCTTCCAAGTTGTCGCTTCCCAGTTGTCGCTTCCAAGTTGTCGCTTCCGAGTTGTCGCTTCCAAGTTGTCGCTTCCGAGTTGTCGCTTCCAAGTTGTCGCTTCCAAGTTGTCGCTTCCGAGTTGTCGCTTCCGAGTTGTCGCTTCCAAGTTGTCGCTTCTAAGTTGTCGCTTTCCAAGTTGTCGCTTCCGAGTTGTCGATCCGAGTTGTCGCTTCCGAGTTGTCGCTATGAGGTTAAAAGAGGTTGACAGGCTAAACACGACTAGTTCCCACTGTTTCGTGATGTTTCGAGATTTTCCTCTTCTGTAAGAGATGAGAGGTGGTTCTCTGTATATTTCTCTCAGCAGTGGTTGATTTTCGAAATTTCAAAGGAGAGAACGAAACTATTTGCAACATAGAAACGTGGCAGAACCTCACCATTCACAGACTTCCACACTGCCTTCGAATCTCTCCCTTAGTGTCTGTTCTTGCTCTTCGCTGGCCTAATCTATCTCTTTCTCGTAATTTGCCGTCCATTCTGCGTCGGCAAGGGGGTCATCAGCATACGCTGCAGCTTCGTCGTCACTCGAACACGGCGAATAATCAGATGGCGTTGTGTGCGAGACTTCGTGATCCGCTTCAATCTCGTCGAGAAGACTTTAATACTCCTGAACCTTCCGAATCGTAACTCATCTCCGAATCCGCTTCAGTGGAAGACATGGTATTTTTTTAGATTTTCGGATCTTAATATTGTGGATATCGAAATTGTGAATTATCGAGACTCGGCACAAGCTTAGACGCTGTAAGAAGAATCACTTGCAAACAGCTGGCAGCCCACGATTTGGGTTCTGCATATGACGTCACGGCTTTCCCTCCTCCCAGGTCCCCGTTTTGCGCGGACTTGAATCAAAGCTTGGCCGAATTCAACTGATCACGGAAAACGGAGGATTTAACCAAATTAAAAAATTTCTTGGCAGAATTGCTCTATAGATGTTCACAATTTATTTAGGCAAAACTAAAAATTGGGGTTTCGGTGCACTTTAAATGCCACTTGCACTGCTAATTAAAATATTTTTAAGATTGGACCCTGATGGATTGTACTTACTTGACATTAAAATGTCTCATTTCATCCTTTAGGAAAGAACTTAAGAATTTACTAGCATCCTTGAGATTCATAAAACAGCAACCATGCTGTAGATTATCTGTTGGATGCCAAATCAAAAGGGTATTACAAAACAACGGAGGTTTATCCTAGCTCCACTGAGACACACTACTCAACTACAGAACTAACTAAGGAGCTAAAAATTATTACAAGAATTCATGATTTCGATTGCCATGGAATTGTATGCTCCGCCCGAAAGGGGTACCTTTTTTAGGCTGGAGGTATAATATATGAAAGGGTAGGGATTTCACGAGTTGAAGTATATGAAAGGGTAGAGATTTTACGCAGTATAGGAAAGGGTAGGGAAAACACGAGTCAAAGTATAAAAAGGTAGGGAAAACTGCCATTTAAGTATTATAAAAAGGGCCTTTCAAAATATAACAAACAGACGCACGTAAAGGCTATATGAAAGGGGTACTATTTTCAATGAAAGGTATATGAAAGGGGTACCTTTTCTGTCAAAAACGGTATATGAAAGGGTAAGGGGCGGAGCATCCCCGTACAAAACTTTGTTGAGTCGTGCAGGCTTATGTTTAGATCACGCAATTTATACCTTAGAAATCATCACAGCAAGGTCCAACAAGCATGCGTTAATACACACTTACGAAATGTGGCGTTCGACACAATAATAGCCGAAAATGGCAAAATTATAGCTTATTTGTCACGAAAAATCCTATTGAGTACGCTAAAACAGATTTTTTGAAGATCTGTTTTTACTGTAGACTGATCTCCATTTAATGAGAAAAACATTCATCGCTTGATCCTCGCTCGTTATAGCGGGACTGTTACCTGGCTTTAATAGGAGATAGGATTGTTAGAAAGAGGTTTGTTAAGTCAAGATGTACTCTACCGCTCTTACAGTTTAGTATATCCCTGGGAAAACTGTTTTAACTGATTCTACGTTTTTAACTGTTTTAACTGATTTAAAAATAATTTTTTTCATAAAACAAAATCCGGTTTCAATTAATCGACTAATCAAACAGTTCCTTTTGTTTGAAACACAACATAATACAACATCTCTTCTTAATATAAAATTCCAGGCCGAGTCAGGGGCTTGATTTTTAACCACCTTCATACTAATAAACTTGTCTAGCGAAGGCCGAAGGCCGGTTGACTTAATAATTTTATTCACTTTATCAGTGTCAGGAAAGGAGCCTTTTTCTGTTACAAAACTTGAAAAATTTCACGAGTATAGATGAGAAGGAATCTCAGGCTCGGTTCGAACGTCGAACTTCACATGTGCCGAATCTTTAATGCAGAAGAGCAAGAACAATAGATTTTGCTCATTTGCATTAGATTCGGCACATGTGTAGTTTCGACGTTTGAACCGGGCCTCAGAGTCTTAATGACATGTTAACAAATGTTCAACAGATTCAGGAAACGAATCAATCTCAGAGTGCTAATGAGATATTAACAAAAGAACGGACGGTTGAAAGTACAACTCTCGCAGGAATGACACCTATTTCAACAACAAACATTTTGCAAACCCAGGCAGGCCTGTTGCAAACGGCGTTCCAAGATCATGATTAGACAGATTTAGCAAAGACAACGTGACGTGAGATGAGGACAGCGCGCGCACAAGGAGTGACAGATTAAGACTGGGTCGACAACGCCGTCGTGTTGCGGGTAAAAGGGATTAAGCAAGCTGAAAACAAGGCGGACAGTGACGCCGATTATGTTCTCGAATTCGATTTGTTTCCCGAACAATCCACTGTCTCCATTACGTGTATTTTTAGTCTGTTGATCGATAAATGGAAAAGGGAAATATAAAAGAAATATGTTATAAATTTTGCACGAAAGACAACAGTCCTCAGACTTTGAAATGAGCTGATGTAGAACGTTGTCCGTTTGGTAAGTCAGTCTTTCCCTATTCTAAGTTTGGGCGTAGGGAAGGTGCTGAATGTCGCACTGAATAGGCCATTTCCGAGTTTCTTTTTGTCTCGTTATCAGAGCGAGGCTTAGTGCACAACCTTTCATGTGAAAATTAGTTTTATTTACTGTGAATGAAAACTAATTTTCATATGAAAGGTTGTGCACTAAGCCTCGCTTTGATAATGAGACAAAAAGAAACTATTGCGAGTTGCAAATACGATCTGCAGTTACTTTTTGATAATTTGCAAATCCCACAGGATATCATCTGTTCACATTGACACCGACTTGAAAACTAGGACATGAATTTTTATTAAACTGATCTCTTTACAGCTTACAATGGGTGCCAGAGGTTTTTATTTGAGGTTTTAATTTGAGCGGCGAAGCCGCGACAACGAGGCGCAATACGCCGTGAAAAAATAAAAACGCGACAAAAATCGTCTACAGACGTACGCAAAGTTTTCAACGGAGTTTTGAAAACTCCAGTGAATGAACTCGCCATTCGAAAACAAACACTCGAAAGCTACAACATTTTCGCGGAATATTGCTACGCATCGCTGCGCCACGTGCGTTTTAAACATGTCAGCTGTCAGATCCGCCGGCAGAACGCACTGCGCATGAGTAGAAAACTGAGCATCCGGTGAATAACGCATTTCCGGTGACATACTGTAATCCCATGTAAATGTTGTAGTTAATTTTTTTATCTCAGGTAATTTTTATTTTTCCATTGTTTTTGGGTATGGTAATATATGCTGATGAATTTGAAACAAAGGAAAAACAAAAATTACCTGAAATAAAAAATGAACTACAACATAAACAACATAAAACTCCCGTACCGCGAAGTTTGAAAACAAAAAGTAAGAGTTATAAAACAAAGGTAGAGAAAAAGTTTGTTTCGTTGAAAAGTTTTTTCATCGTTCAAGTTTCAAGCGTTTGCACCAAGGGGTTTGGTGTTTGCACCAACAACGAAATATGAACAAATAATTTTTGCATCGCATTTTTTCACAAAAAACAAGTCTTCACTCCATCTCGAAATGTATTCATGCAAGAACCGATCGTGTACGTACCATAATTTTCTTCGGTTTTGGTCCTTTCATCATTGCATTTAGAAAATCTAGGTCTGTTGGTTCATGCAGAAGTGTTGTTTATGCTGTTCGCATCGATGTTGACTGGTAGTTTAACGGACCGGAAGTTTACGCATGCGCAAACGTTTTGCCGCGGTGCCAGATCCGCCTTGTGAGCTTCTTCTAACCGTTTATACGGTTAATTTCTCTCACGATTTTCAGAGAACAGACCTCTGGATCCAGGGTGTTTACAGCTCGATTATTGACACAGAACTGTGGCGAACTGTTCAATTTGCTTGCCACACCCTGCTAAGCACTGCCCCTTTCCCTGCCTTCGGGTTTACTGATGAACACTCCTTCCCTGCCACTTCCTTTAACATGACAAAGTCTTTTTGCTCAGTCCACACCATTACTGATCTAGAGTAGAATGAAAATACCAAATGTTAATAATTTATTACACCTTTTTCAGATAACGAAAACAAAAAAAATGAGTTTTCCACGATTTTTGATTATAGTACCACTTTAAGTAAGTTTATGATATGTTATTTGTATTGCAACTTAAACCTATCTTCAGATAAACACTTTGGGTAAACATATTTGTCATTTGTCACTGAAAAGTGACGATCCTAATTTTAATTTTGACAATATCTTTTTTCAACATTAAAACCATGAACGGCTTTATAAGCGCGAGGAAATATTGACCATTCCTTTCAAGTTTGTTTTCGATGCCGTATGAAAGCACACAAAAACGTGACTTATCGCAGTTTGTTTTTCCACCTTGCGGAGTGTGGAATATGCGGAGTGTGGAAAATGAGGAGTGTGGAATATGCGCATTTTCCACACTCCTCATTTTCCACACTCCTCATTTTCCACACTCCTCATTTTCCACACTCCCATTTTCCACACTCCGCATCTTCCACACTCCGCATTTTCACACTCCGCACTCCTCGTTTTCCAACCCTTGACCCGAGAACGTGAACGTAAGGACCAAAAGTCGGGTCCAGACTATTCCGCGCGGTGTCGCGTCCTTATTTCACGTCGCGTTGTCTTTGCTAAATCTGTCTATTAAAATCTCAAGCACGGGGTTTATTATCCGAGAGATAAGTTCCGGCAAATCTACTTTTTGACAAAAACCTGGAATAAGAAAAGAGAAATGACAGGAAATCAGCTTCTTGATTTAGTTTTTTACACACTTACAAAAGTATGCTACCTTTTTATGGAACTTGATAAAGGTTGATGCCATATACGGACATGCCCCATTACATCCGGTTGAGGCGCTAACAGTTTCCGCTTCCTCTGGACTAGTGTTTTTTTTTTTCGATGTTAATTTTTCCGGTTGACTGCACTTTTGCGTCAGTCTTATTTTTTTCGAAACTCGTCTCGACTCAATTTTTGAACTTAAAACCACATTTTTTATTTAATTGTGGACCATTATTATTTTTTGAAGTAAAAATTTATTTATTCGACCTCATTTTTTTAATCTCACTATTTAGTTTTTCGAAGTACGTCACTTCTTTTTGGGGGGGTTATTTTTATCCGCAACGAAACGCCATACCTGGGTCGCAAGAGTAGATCATTTACAGTCCTTTGATTAAACGTTGTCACTGATCAGTCTCATCCCTACGCGACCAGACCGAAAAGGATTATGGAGAGAAATCAATTCAGCATATATACACCTTATTCCAAAATGGCGGCCATTTTATTATTCTTTTATATCCATGTAAATTAGCCCTCTTGGCCTCGTCAGCATGTGCAAAATACAAAAGAATTTTTAATTGAAAACGAGGCCAAGAGGGCTAATTAACATGCATATAAAAGAATAATAAATTGGTCGCCATTTTGGAATAAGGTGTATTATCAAACACGTCTTGAGTTCGCCTTGCGGTTTCTGTTTTGCCGAGATATGCCTCGAGCATACAGTGAAGACCTACGGTGGCGAACGGTTTGGATGACACAAGTTCTCGGGATGAAAACTGAAGAGGTAGCAATTTACTTGTCGATATCTCCTCGCTCTATAAAGCGGTTTATCTCGGCAAAATAGAAACCGCGCGGCGAACTCAAGTAACTGATTGTTACTTTTTTCATTATTATTATACCACAATTATTTATTACCTTATTTGCACATATTTATTTATTCATTTATTTTTGCACTTTGCACTGGAATTTTCTAGATGTCCTTATACGATTTTGCAAATAAATTATGTAGATGTAGATGTAGATGATAATACATGTAGCTATTGAATGTGAATTGATTTCTCTCCATAATCACTTTTCGGTCTGGTCGCGTAGGGATGAGACCGATCAATGACAACGTTTTTAAAGTCAAAAGACTGTATATGCAAGACAAATTAGATAGATAGATAGAAACTTTATTTAAGTGTCAAAAGACCTTATAGCCTGGGTAAACCCATACTAATTGTATTGTGGGTGTGAGTACAGTATAAATGCAATTGCGGAATATTGGATATTGTCTTGTCTTTCGGCAGATCACCATGGCAGGCAAGAGTTATTTTACTCCTGAAGTACCAGACATGGTGGTCAAAAGTCTCTTCAAGAAATATGACACAGATGACAGTGGACGCCTTGGGAAGAAAGAAATGCTTTTATTTTTGAAGGATGACTTAGGAATGAAAGACGACCAAGCACAAGCCTGTATCTTGATGGTCGACAAAGATGGTGGCGGTGAAGTCTCTTATGATGGGTTCATCTCATGGCTTCGTACCGAAAAGGGCTTCCAAAACATAGATGATAGTTCTAGATACCACAAGGTCCAGAAGGCTATCGAGCTTTTCAAGAAATATGATAAAGACGGGAATGGGACCATTGACAAAAAAGAGTTTAAGAAATTGATGACCGCACTCAAGGCTTGCAACAAATCGGAAACTGACAGCGCATTGCAAGCTTTGGATACGAGCGGAGATGGAAAAATTTCTTTCCCGGAATTTTTGGCCTGGTTGAACTGGCTACCAACCGATTAAGACAACTACATGTAATCGATGTTTGCTTGTAAGCTTATATTCAAATCCAATGTTGTGCAAATTGTAATATTGTAGTCAAGGACAATGGAAGACCACAACTCCAACTCAGAGTTATAAAAATTCTTGAGATTTTTTGTTTTGATGGGTTAGAGCTACAGGAGGATAAAAAAAATCATGTTATTATAATTTTAGTGTGATTTATGTAAATAAAGAGGTGTTCAAGGGATTTGTCTGAACGATCTCCACAAAGAGAGCAAGCAACTAAAGAGTAACTAAATACCATTCAGAATTGCATATTGAAACTCGTGTTTTTGCATCTAGTGCAACGTGGAGAGGCTGATGTCCACCTAAGAGAGGTGTCGGCCTTTACAGGGGTGTCCGCTTTGAGAGAGTAGACTGAACGGTGAAAACAGCAGTGGAGAGGCAACATATATATTTCTTTCCAATCAAGCTTGACATCTTCATAGAGAGTTTAGCTGTAGATAAACTAGTGAAATTTAGCCGGAACCAGCCAGGTACTGCTTCCACCTAAGATAGGTGTTCGCCTTAACACGGGTCGTTCTGAAAATTACCGAGGAAGATACGAAGATGTTTCAATCATTGCACACTACAGATCACTTGGACTCCACAAGCTAAAATTCTTGTCACATTTGTTGGGACACACGTGGATCTCTCTCCCTTTACAACAGCTAGTTTGACATATAGTAATCTCAGAGCCGCAAGATTCAACTTTGGGAGGAAAGGATGCCTACTGTAGGGTAAATACGTTTTGAGCGTGAGGTGTCCCAACAAAATGTGACGAGGATTGCAATTATCATCACATTTGTTGGGACACATGTGGGTCTCCCTTCCTTCTCAATGTTGGTTTGACATTTAGTGATCTCAGAGCCGCAAAATTCAACTTTGGGAGGAAAGGACGCCAACTGTAGGGTAAATACGTTTTGAGCGTGACGTGTCCCAACAAAACGTGACGAGGATTGTAGCTCATTTTACGACCCCGAGAAACTACCGGTTGAATACAACCCTTGGCATACCGCAGAATATGTAACGGTTTCTAACCTTCTAATTTCTTGAGCAAGAATTTTTTCCGTGTTCAGGTTGTGGAAGAATTTTTTTATCGCCTTAAACTTTTGCAATATTTTTTTCATTGGATTTTGTTGGTGGCCACTTGAGTGGAAAAGATACATGACGACATTCTCATTGTTGAGTGTCGATAAAAAGGAGAGAACGAGAAAACACGAGGTTGAGAAACAAGTGGAAGAGAACTTTGTAGTCTTTTTTTGACACTGGACCTCTTTATCCTCTAAGCCGACGGACCATTATTTTTTTGACGGGGGTGGGGGGGGGGGGGGTTGGAAAATTTTCACCTGCAAACATTTTTTTGATACGCGGCACTTGCTGCAACGGCAATTTGTTTTGTCTCCGTCCAACTGCCATACTTTCAGCAAACAATTTTTTCTTTATTTTTTGCTTGCATACAATTTATTTCAGTGTTCATAGCCTCTGCAAACAAGTTATTTCAAAAATTTCCAACTCCCCCCTCCCCCCCCCACCCCCCCCCCCCCCCCCCCCCCCCCGTCAAAAAAATAATGGTCCGGAGAAGAGCTAGAGAACTTCTGGCCTCGCAGCGTTGCGTGACGGTCTAAATATTTGATGTGGCGTTACAGCGATTATGTCACGTAAAGAATGTGGAATTGCACGTTCAGTTCAACGAAGTGTTCTCTGGCGTTTGTTTCTGTGTACCGGAGGACGGAGGACAGATGACGTAAAACAAAAGGAACAAAGAACGACAATAATACAACTGCAAAACAAGACCAAAAATACAATACCTGACAAACAATAGAAGACAATGAGTACCGGTACACGCAGAAAGACCCTCTCTGGCCATGCTACTTGCTACAAGTCCCTTTTCTAAGCCTCGAAAGACGAGAGAGGCGAGCAAATAAATCGTGATGAGATAGCCACGCTAAACTGCTAAATTCGCGTTAGATTTTTGGCTGTCAAGGATTTATAGTGTCCTGGGTCGCAAGAGTAGATCATTTATATGCAAGACGAATTGTATTGTGGGTGTGAGTATAAAAGCGAATGCGGAATATTCGATATTGCCAAATATTTGAGTCTTTCCAGCAGATCACTATGGCAGGCAAGAGTTATTTTAACGCTGAAGTACCAGACATTGTGGTCAAAAGTCTTTTCAAGAAATATGACACAGATGAAAGTGGACGCCTTGGGAAGAAAGAAATGCTATTTCTTTTGAAGGATGACTTAGGAATGAAAGACGACCAAGCACAAGCCTGTATCTTGATGGTCGACAAAGATGGTGGCGGTGAAGTCTCTTATGATGAGTTCATCTCATGGCTTCGTACCGGAAAGGGCTTCCAAAACATAGATGATAGTTCTAGATACTACAAGGTCCAGAAGGCTATCGAGCTTTTCAAGAAATACGATAAAGACGGGAATGGGACCATTGACAGAGAAGAGTTTAAGAAATTGATGACCTCACTCAACGCTTGCGACGAATCGAAAACTGACAGCGCATTGCAAGCTTTGGATACGAGCGGAGATGGAAAAATTTCTTTCCCGGAATTTTTGGCCTGGCTGAACTGGCTACCAACCAATTAAGACAACTACATGTAATCAATGTCTGCCTATAAGTTTATATTCAAATCCAGCGTTGTGCAAATGCATTGTAATGACAATATAAAATGCAATGATAATGGAAAACCACAACTCCAACTCAGAGTTATAAAAATTCTTTAGATTTTTTGTTTTGATGGGTTAGTGCTACAGGAGGGGTAAAAAAAACATGTTACTGTATTATTATTTTAGTGTGATTTATGTAAAGAGGTGTTCAAGGGATTGCATGATCTCCACAAAGAGAGAAAGCAACTAAAGAGTAACTAAATACCTATTTAGAATAATTGGTATATTTAAACTCTCGTGTTTTTGCATGTAGTGCAACATGGAGAGACAACATATATATTTCTTCCCAATCAAGCTTGAAATCTTTATAGAGAGTTTAGCTGTAGATAAACTAGTGAGCTGGAACAGCAGCCAAGTACTGATGTCCACCTAAGATAGGTGTCCGCCAACCTCGTTCCCAGGGTCTCTTTTCTCCCCGCCCCTTCCAGGTGAATAGTCAGCTAAAAGTAGTTACTTTATTTCTGCCAAATGGGAACAAAACTTGCATGTGCAATACAGCACAAAACCTGGAGGTTAAAAGAGCAAATACTATAATACCAATTTTAAGTAGCCAATCAGAGTGCATAAAAAACACTAGCCATTGGTTTAGTATGCATTATTAGTATATACTGAAACAGTGGATAGCATTGTTGGCACACTCTGATTGGCTACTGAAACTCAGAATAGTAAGTGCTATTCACCTCCCAGCAATTTGTACGCGAAAATTGTAATCGTTGACAGGAATAAATGAGTTAAAAAGTATCATTTTCGTTATATTATCTCACTGTTTCAGTATATTCTAAAACAGCTTCACGGCTCGGTAAATATCCACCACTACCCACCTTCACTTCGGTGAATAGTTGTTAATTATCCCACTTTCTGCTCTCCCTTTCCCACCTTCCACAGACTTCCCACTTTTCTCTCCATTGTTTCACTACACATATCAGTAGTAGAAAATTTGGCAGGTGGGCAAGGAAAGATGGAAAGGGGAGCCTGCCAGCCCCACTTACCAGTGGCAGATCCAGACTCCATTGTAATGGGGAGGGGGTGGGGTAGGGACTGGAGTGCTTGATGAAATTAGTGGGGGGACTGAAAATGTTAAGGAGCTGAAATGTTTTCTGGCCGTGTGACCTTATTTTTTACAAAAAGATAAGGCATGTAAGACAGACAGATGTACTCAGTTCTGATGGTGAAGTGTGAGATGTCTCCTGAGGGGTGCCTTCCATGATAAATTAACAGGGGCATGCGCAATCATCAGAAATTTTGGAAAGGACCCCTGAAATTTACCAGAAACCCATTTTGTGTGTGTGGTTCTCATTAATAGTATTTTTATTCCTAAATGGATACCAATTATTTCTGAAAAGCTGTGCTGTCAGCATATTTTTCTGGCATAATTGATCTAAAAGCATTGTGTAAAACATATTCAGAATTACTTTGACAGTGGTCGTTTTTTTTTAACACCCTTTGCTGTGCTGTATGTATTTCAGATTGAAACAGTTAAAATCTAGTATCTAAGATTTCAGTCATTTCAGACTAGTAGGAAAAGCATCAAAATAAAACAGTAAAATCATATATTGTATTTCAGTTCAAAACAGGAGTTTTTACATGTGGTTCCTTTGTCCTGACCCACCTAGGACACCTCAAGTAGATTTTACCCCTCCCCTATGAAACGTGAACTGATACCACAAAAAAAAGATGGCGGCCAAAGCGTGTTAACTGAAGCCGAGTACTGAAACTGTCCATCTTTTACAGCATTTTACCTCGGCCACTGCATATGCGGGAGTGTCTTTAAAGTAGTAGTTGTGAGAGTTATGGTGAGTTGCTTAAGATTCCTTCAGAAGACATTAAATCAAATTTTTGCCTTTGACACGTCACTGAGCCAGCGCCAACTCTGATTTCATCTGTCCCGATCTGTACGTGTCGGTGTGGAAGCTAAATCACTAATTTTTAGACAGCGAGTGACCTAAAGGAATCGAGTTTGCATCTTAAGAAGACGTGTGATGAGTTTGTCTTTGATTTTAAGGCGAACGTTTAGAGTTCGATCTTTCAAAAGAACGTTAATCTTTCTCGTGGTCATTCTTGTCCAAGTATGGCTGGCAATTCCAGTTCTCTTCAGTCAGCGCGGTAGCAAATGGCCCCAAGAGTTCAAGGTTGTTTTCCCGGAAAATTTCCAGTCACCTTTCGTTCCTCTGGTGATTTTCAGCTCGTACAGACCTCGATATTTGGAGAGAACGTTGGATTCTATAGCTGCATCCGGCAGCATTGTTCCCAGCACCCCATGTTTGTTTATATTACACCACACCAAGGCATCATCTATGGACGACATCAATGAGACATATAAAGTACTGGGTAAAATCACTTTCTGTAGGAAGCTTGTGTGGACATTTGGAAATGAGGAGGAAGAACGAACTCCCGAAGTTCTCAAGGCACATTGGTGGAACACAATGAAAAAAGTGTTTGATGAACAAGGTAATAAATAATGTAACATGGTGAATTTCGAGCTCGAAAAGAAATGACAAGATGCAGGGCTTTAGATTAAACTTTCCAGCTTACTAGCCTAGTGGCTAGTGACAGGTTTGATTTCACTAGCCAAAATAAATTTTCATTATCCAGACTTGTATGGGGCAGGGGGGTGGGGGGGGGGGGGGGGGGGGGGGGGGGGGGGGGAAGAGAGTTACAGCGACAGTTAAAGGGGTCAAAATAGTGAAGACAAAAAATCCCTGAGACGTTTAGTACTGCTATTGTTTTTCTTTTTTCAACCGAATTGAAAATATTTTACTTCGTTTTAACTCATTTTGAATATGTTAATATAAAAATCAAATCAATTTTAAAATCATTCAAACTCTTGAACAAGAAAGGTACTTTCTTTTTGGAAAAACATGTATGTGACCTCTTTGAGCTCATTGTTTATGCTAAATGAAACGTGATGCCTGGAAGGTCAGCATGATTTCACGCATGATAAATAAATGGCAGAAAGCAGTTTGATTCTTTCCTTCGTTGCTTTTGTGACAGAAAAAGAATATGATGCCATTTACAGTCTATGTTTTAGTTTCTGTTCTCTCAATTTACTTAAATTGCTATGTGATTTATCAGAAATAATTTCCAGTTTTATTTCCGTCTTGTGCATTACCATTTTCACTAATCAAAAAGGGCTAGTGAAAGCCAAAATCTGCCAGCCAAAACTGAATTTTTACTAGACTTTGGCTAGTTAGCTACCGCAAGTCTTGAGCCCTGAAAATGAAAGTGCTCATATGTCATAAGCGTGTGAACAAAGAAATAATCTGAGTTCCAGATGGGAATCAAACTCATGCCTATGCCCAAAAATACACTTTGCTTTCGTGCATCACTTGAACAGTCAATCAGCTGTTAACATTAATCCACTGAAAAAAATAAAACTCAATGAACATTGTGCTAGGATAAAATAATTATTGTTGTCGTTCAATAATATCCTAAATTTCACATGTGTATAATAATTAAACAATGAAATGTACAGAGTCAAATATGCTTTCTTGTACAGTTATTAAAAAGACTGAAACTGGTGAATATTGTACAAAACAACATGCCTCGCCCACAAAGAACCAAAGCTATCATTATCTTCTCGACCTTGCCAGCTGCCTCATTTGCTTGAATATTAATAAAAGTGTACAGTCAATCTGCATGTCAAAGATTTGGTTCATGGCGTCCTCTTCTTCTTGCTTTGCCATTGTCCAAGAACTGACGGTGACACTTCAATGTGCCTTTTGAATGGAGGTTAAAGATCACCTGCTAAATAGTACATGTATGTACAGTGTTGTGATAATTCACCCCAGTTTGGAACAATGCAATAAATCATTACTTAGCAGTGTCAAAACTTGCTTTACTGAGGCAATTTGTCAAGTGCTGTGACATTTATTCCTCAACAGCTAATTTACAGATGCTAAAGCAACTTGCACTCTTAGAACTAGACAATGTGGATATGTTTTTTTTAACGCTTTTGGATTTGTTTTGATTGGCAATGCTCAGCTGGAACAGAAAAATTTCACACTTTGCCCACCCTCCCTCAGATAGTTTATTTGTAATCTCCCAGATTTTGGGAGATATGTGATATGTGACCAGACTAGACTAGGATCATTCTCTCTTTTGCTCTAGGGATAAGGAAGAAGAGTGACCCAGGGGACAGAGTTGTAATAAATAGTTTGTTCAGGTTTTAAGTAGGCATAGAGCAATAAAAAGGCACAAAAGCAAAATGTTTTTTTTTTTTGGGGGGGGGGGGGGGGGGGGTTACCCTGATATATATCTTAAAGAGTATTTATTGCATTTCCTTACAAACTCTTATGTTTTACCAATGTTATTATATATACATGTCATGTAATACAAATTACACTGCTCTCATGTGAGCTTTGGCTGCCTGCAGTTTTTCTTGTTTGAAATTCTAATAATATTTTTGTCTTTAGATGCATTCCAGTTAAGGGGCAATGAAACCTTCAGTGGGGATGTCCTGTTTGTTGAAGATGATATAATTGTTGCACCAGATTTCATGGAAGTCATGTGGTTTTCCCTGCTTGTCAAGAACTCTGTTCCCCATATTCATTTCAGTACCCTGCAAGGTGTAGGAGAGGAGAATTTAGTTGATCATCAACCAGATGCTTTTGTTGTTAGCCAAGTACCACTTGTTCAAAGTATCGGCTATGCATTCAACTCTTCCATGTGGAAATATATCAAAACATTTCAACAAGATGCATTAGGTCATGCAGAAAAGGACTGGCCCCTGTATCTAGGTCTCATGTTGCTGTACAACCGCAATGCAACAGTCTTTAGGATTGCATCGCCAACCATAAGTCGTATCTGGCATGTTGGCGATAATGACTTGGGTTCTACTGGAGATCCAGAAAAGACTACTATTTACAAACCAGACATGCTTCCCCCATGGAAGCGTGCTCGGGAGCAAAGATACTTGAATAGACACAAGGCTAATGTGTTGCCTGGTGTACGGGATATACATGGCAGATTATGCCATCCATGCGAAATGGAGTTGAGAACATACAAGTTTTCAGGAGGAAGTTTTAATTGCCGTTGTCTGTGTCCAACAAGCAACATACAGAAATACGTCAACTGGCAAATGGCTGCATTTTCTTCAAATGTTTACCAAGGAATGCGCTGCACGCTTGTGTCTCATCTAATGACCATGGTTTTATTTGTGTTTGTTGGTATATTTTTGTTTGGATATCTTATGTCGTCACATTGATCTTGCTATGGGCCATTGACAGGTGAACACTTTATTTGTATAACATGTCTTTGTGAGAGTCATAGATAGAAAGACAGTTCAGGGTTTGACATATGTTCAGCTGACTAACTTAAACCACCAGCCTTGAGTAAACTTGAAAAATCTACTAGTGTACTTAATATTTCAGTAGCCCAAGCTTCCACGGCTATTTTCACCCACCAATCATTGCCCCTTGTGGAGAAGCTTTATAGACAAAGCCAAGTCCTGTGCCATGGGCATCTTACAGTGCAGAAATAATTTTTCTTACTTCAGCTCAAAATTTAAAAAAAATCCTTAAATCGCCTCTTGGCGACTAACTGGAGAAAAATAGTCTCAAGATGCAAATTTTTAGTCACCAGTTTGTATAATAAAAAAATGATTGGGGTTGATCCGAGCATCTGGTCGCATCAGACACAAAGAAGTATGAAAATACAGCAAAACTGCAAGATAAATATTTACCACTCTTCACCAAAACTGGGGTAAATAACTGTAATAATTATAAATATATTGCAAAGTTTCTTCCAAAAAATTAGTAAAATACGCCTGTTTAAGCATATCAAAACATAAGAATGATGTGATGAAATATGTTTTTTTTTAGGAAAATAGTATGTACTTATTGACTAAGTGGGAGGACCGGATGGGAAAATATGTGGCTCGAGCGCGCTCGGTATGTGCGCCATGACCGAAAGCCAAATAATTTATTTTCCTAACAAGCCCAACCTAACTTAGTCAAATGCATACGGCCCTCATACGGGTCTTTCATCAATGGTTTTGCAAAGAAAAGGTTCACATGGCCGTACGGGTCATATGACAATATACATGTATTTTATTGAAAATATTTACAGGTAGGTTAGTCAGGCATTTAGAAAGAAAGGGGGTGGGAGGGATAGGGGTTGGGTTGAGCGAGATTTGAGCCTTTCCACAAAGCAGAGGAAGAAGAGATCATTGAAATGTGGAGGACGGTGGAAGGTATTGCTACTCAAATTTTGTACTATTGTTAAACCCCTTTCCCTCCTTTTGTTGTGGCCTGTCAAAAAGTTTGAAATTTTGAAGACTTTTTGCATTCAGGTTGATGAAATCTCTGGATTTTTTTCTGTTTCTCACTTGTGCAACAATCTTATGACAAAATAGAGGATGTAATATATTCTCTAACATCTTTATATTAAAGGGATGGTTTCACAGTTTGGCGCATGTGCACAGATTAAAATGCTTTATTCGCTTTCTTACCAATTTTATCGGTTAAAAAAAACCACTCACATTTACTTCAATAATCATATACTATAATTAGTCCAAACAAAGCCAAGGATAACCAAAATTCACAGAAAATTTAAATGGATTACACAGACAAGTCAACACTGAATAAAACCTTTGACCCGAAGGATTTATTCTACGCTCTGGTGGCTTTCATGGCGCACATGGGTATGCATAATCATCCATTCAATCAGCTGAATGACCGCGACATTTTCACGGGCAAATTTCCCGCCAGAATTATCTACTCGCTTCCGATTGGTCTAAACAATGGGTCACGTCATAGCTTGCACATGCGCCGAACTGTGAAACCCTCCCTTTAAGAACAGCAGCTGGTAATCAAGTCTACTTTGATGGTGGCATTTATTTGAACCTTTTTATTTTAATGGCTGGATGGACAAATGAAATTTAGTAAAAAAAGAATCTAATATTATAATATATACAACATTTATATCCAATTTTATTAGTTTTACAATTGAATTTATTTCACAGAATAAAGATTTTGTTTTCATTTCTTATTCTTGAAAGTTTGAAATGAGCTGCCAAAGAATGCCTTGATGAATGCCTAGTGACATTAATTTGATTTGATTTGGGTGCTCAATAGGGCCAAAAATTAACTCCAGTGCTTGGTGGCCATTCGAGCCAGTTTCCTTAAATTCTTAGTGGTCTATCCCAAAATAAGTAGCCCTCAATTTCCTCTAGTTTAAAAACGAAAACTGAAAGTGAAAACATGTGCGACCTCGAAACCGTCCCGCACAGAACTCTGCACAAACCACCATTAAAACAGATGGAATTTTCCACTTCAGAACTAAAAATTCACTAAAATTGATGAAGTTAGAGTTGAGGAAAGTAAAGGAAGAGAAAGGTAGTTCAATTAAACTACATATTTAGTTTTTTATTTGTACTTCGCATAATTTACATTGCAACTTTTCAAAATACTGTAACAATTTAGTCGCACATCAGGTGATCAAACCTCAACTTTTGGTGGCCCTGCGGTCAGTTTTAAATCGTTTTTAATTTTCCTTTGTCTCAGATTCATTACCATAATATGACACAAAGGAAAACAAAAATCGAACTGAGAAAGATGTTATGTTCATCGAGTCACAAGCATGGGACAAAAATCTGAGTCCCCGATAAGATTTGAACTTATGACCCTCTGCAAACCGGTCGGTTATGTGGGCTTTACTTGTATCTAATTTCCTCTCATACTATACATAGAGAAAAAAAATCTAGCTAAGGCTTTTGGAAAGTCAAAATTACCCTAAAAGTTTTGTTAAAGGCCGGGGTGGGGAACTCCCATATAAATGACGGGGGTGCTCGTCGTACCTTTTAGAGGTCAAAATTTGTAGATTGGTACTGCTTAGGGCGCTAACATCTAAAATTACCACCATTAGAATTTTCACGGTACCTAATAGGGTATTGGGCAATAAAAATATGACAGAATATGACGTGTGATGTTTCAGAATTGGTTCCTTTTAGGAGTAAAAATTCATTTGAGCCACGCCCATTAAATGAGATTCTGGTACCTTTTTCTGGTCGATTTTTATATGGGAGCCCCCCCCCCCCCCCCCCCCCGGTTGAAGGCATGCTTCCAGATCATATGTTCAGGAAATAACATTTTCTGTCCTAAATTGTCCTATATATATATATATATATATTGTTTAATAATTATTCATTTCAAGGAATTTTTTGTGGCTTTCTTTACCAGAGTTTTCTTCATATTCAAAATGGCAGCAAGAGAAGACCCTAACAAATAGCAGATCGTATGGCAGAAGATCACGTGATCTGCTATTTGCCAGGGTCCTTTCTCGCTGAAAAGACCCTGGGGACGAAGTTGTCCCAGAAACGTTCAGCGTCGTCTCCAGGACCTTCTCCGCTTTCAAAATGGCGGGGCGCGAACCCAAGGACAGGAAGAGTCTAGATTCCATAGCTCAGAAGGAGGTTGGACACCTTATTGAGACTTATATAACCGAGTAACTGGTTAGCTTTCAGTTGAGGTTAGGGGTAGCAGTTTATATAGTTAAATTTAGGCCTAAGCAACCCGAGAAGCTAGGTGGCACTGTGGTACGGTAGGCTACGTTAGTCTAAGCCTAGCTGAGGTCACAGGTTCAATTTTACACTTAAAAATTTATTGAAAATAAAATTCTAAGTGTCGAAATTACGTTATATAATTCTCAATAAGTGTCCGACCTCCTTCTGAGCTATAGAAGGTAGACTCTACCCCAAGGACAAGGTAGCCAAAATACTCCAAATATCCTGCCGCAATTGAATTTGTCGTGTAAAACATCATGAAATGTCTTCGTTTCTTTGAACAACGGTTTCAGATTGGCAGAAAACAAACACTGCTGCCAATCGCTGGAAATCACCAACGAAAATGCAATTTTATCGTGTGTCAAGTGGCTGAGTATTTTGGCAGATGTCGCAGCTCTTAGAAGGTCTCACACCATTGGCTTGCCACCCTTAGAGATAACAATAAGACAAACAACACAACAATTATTTATTATTATTATTATTGTTATTATTATTATTATTATTATTATTATTATTATTATAATGGACCCTAACCCTAAAAACAATAGCAGCTGTGTTTTACAAGGCCAATGAAAATAGAGGCTTCTAAGAGCTGCGACCCTACCGCGCCCGCCTCGACATTTTAAAAGCGAAAATGAAATGGTTTTCATAAAGCTTACTTATATAATGGAGAAGGCCCTGGGAAGAGGTTAGGAAATGGTTTCCAACTGAACTGTATTCAGATCCCTGGATCCCACTTAAGAGCGCATGCATTGCAATATTTCTAGCATGTCATTTGCCAGCTTTTCTTCAATCATTTCTCCTTCATTTTCTCCATTTTCTTCAACACTTGAAGGGCGTCTTGACAAAGACTCCTGGCGAGCAGAAGATAATGAAGTATGTAAGGTTTTACCAGAAGATGGGGGTGGTCGATAGTGCAACAAGGTAACACGGGGCTCCCAGGTAATTGCCGCCCTAAAGTGTATGGATATGATTATCGATCCATTTTGATCGGAAATAATGGATCGATTTTGAACAATTTAGTCTGAAATATGGTTTAGATTTGGATCATTTTGGTCAGAAGTGAAGTATAAATTGTGACCTATTTAAAAGTCTAAAATTAAGAAATGGTAAACGTGCGGCGTGCATACATCGAGTTACGGATGTACGCGGGGTTTCTAAGGACGAAAGAAGCGTAAGAGTCGCCGAGAGCAACTCCAGCTTCTTGAGTGCTTAAACTTAGCAAACCTCCCGCGTGCATCCATAACTCGATGTACGCACAGCTGCGACATTTTCTATTTTCATAACAAAATTGCCGCCAAAACAAGTTGAGTGGCGTCGTATCAATTAATAAGAGCACGCGCTTTCTCGAGCCGTTTTTTTTTGTTTTTGTTTTTTTCGAGCCGTAGTTACTTATCGTATAAATGGGGTTAATTTCTAGAGAAACTGTGGTGCTGCGTCGGTGGGGGGATGAAACACGAGAATTTAGTTTTATCGACTGAGTCGATTGCTGGCTTTGGCTTGTCAAAGCACGTAATTAGGGACACACCCCCTCGCATGGTTTTCGTCAGTGTCAGGTTTCTTCTGCGTTCTATACATGTGTTTTCGTCTCAAAGGTCATTTGCGGTCTCCACTTGATTGTTTTAGCATCTCCTATCTTTGTCCGCTGACGATCCTCTCCACCGCGTCAAATTTTTTTTTCCTCCTACGATGGCAGCTAAATCTACTCGCCAGTCTAAATCGAAAACCTCGTCTGATTTCTTGCTTCCCGAGGAGATCGCCAATTTATCGGCTCTCTTAGAGGATCAAGAAACTGAGAACTACCACAAGGGGTGTCTCGAAAACTAAGACCCTAAGACCTAAGACCTAAGACCTCGAAAACTAAGACCTCGAAAACTAAGACCTCGAAAACTAAGACCCCGTAGGCTCCGAATCGGAGAGCCGATTGACCGGTCAAAACTACAAAACGAAGGTCTCCGCTTTAACGCTTTTTCTGTTTTGGAAATCTGGCCGTACCCATAAGTAAGGAAATACAAATGCAAACATTTTGCATTTTGCAGTATAATTTATTTGCGTACTGTTCCAAAACCTTCCTTACAAACCGAGTTTCTCTTACTCTTGTAGCTTCTTGTGCGCAAATCACTCTGTTGCTATTGAGTTGAAATATACAGAAATTAATGTTCTATTATAACCAAAACTTTAACTATGAATTTCAACAGTAACAACAAAAACTAAACATAACATAATCAAAACTTTAACAAATCTTTTATCTACAAGGCTATAAAGTCCGTAAATTTCACCTAGGATAAAAACTGGGTATCTCGAAAACTAAGACCTTAAGAGTCCTAAGACCTAAGACCTCGAAAACTAAGACCTCGAAAACTAAGACCCCGTAGGCTCCGAATCGGAGAGCCGATTGACCCGTCAAAACTACAAAACGAAGGTCTCCGCTTTAACGCTTTTTCTGTTTTGGAAATCTGGCCGTACCCATAAGTAAGGAAATCGGGGTCACCGGATAAACATGCATGCTATAAGCGCCGGAAGCTTCAAAACTGTCCTCGCTGATTATTTTTATACTGTTGCTATGGCAATAAAAGATGACATCATATCAGCATTTTTCGGTTCAATAGGCAAATGAACGTTACCAAAATTAAGTAATAAATTTTCAATGACTTGTTTCCTCAGCACTTCATAGTATACGGTGTTTGTAAAATCACAGCAAAAACTCTAAAATACTGGAAAAATGTTGCGAGCCACTGTAATAGAAATAATTCATATTACGTTTCGTTATAGTCAAGCTCCGATTTTAATAAATTCATATGTGCGTCCTTCAGGCCGGGATGGACTTCTGCTGGAATTTCTAGATACGAAGAGTCGAAGTAGGGAAATCGACTGAAAATACACGAACGCTTCACACAGTAAAATTTTGTTGTGAATTTCGCTGATGGAAGTTTTTCACCTTGTTTCTTGGGGTCTGGGTACATCCATTTCTCTTCATGTGAGAGAACAATGTCAAAAAGTATAACCGTTTTCTTCGTGGAAACTCTGTACGACACTGTTTACATTCAATCGCTTTGGCTGGGCTGTTGCATCAGGAAGCTCACAACAAAAGGCCTGTTGTTGTGATGGATAGCACTGTACGGATGGGTGGATCCAGCTTGAGGGCCGTTGTTGCTATCGTTGGAGTTGGCACGACGTGGCCGCCAAGGATTGCCATGGCTGTTACCCTTCTTTCCTGCAGCATTCTTTTGCGGCTCCACCAGGTTACTTCTTGAGGGCTTAGGGCGGCGAGGTGATTTATTTACAAACT
The DNA here is from genome assembly GCA_024195265.1 of Dendrophyllia cribrosa. Classification (NCBI taxonomy): domain Eukaryota; kingdom Metazoa; phylum Cnidaria; class Anthozoa; order Scleractinia; family Dendrophylliidae; genus Dendrophyllia; species Dendrophyllia cribrosa. Next base: position 16,274,139 of record JAJLRJ010000006.1, on the reverse strand, counting down.
GGACATGTTCCTTTAAAATGTTTGCCGTTTCTGCTACGCATAGACTGTGTTTGCAGCTGCGGTCTTTGGCGAAACATTTTGCAAAATTAAACGAGACCTTTGTTTTGTAGTTTTGACCGGTCAATCGGCTCTCCGATTCGGAGCCTACGGGGTCTTAGTTTTCGAGGTCTTAGTTTTCGAGGTCTTAGGTCTTAGGACATTGAAAATTTATTACTTAATTTTGGTAACGTTCATTTGCCTATTGAACCGAAAAATGCTGATATGATGTCATCTTTTATTGCCATAGCAACAGTGTAAAAATAATCAGCGAGGACAATTTTGAAGCTTCCGGCGCTTATAGCATGCATGTTTATCCGGTGACCCCGATTTCCTTACTTATGGGTACGGCCAGATTTCCAAAACAGAAAAAGCGTTAAAGCGGAGACCTTCGTTTTGTAGTTTTGACCGGTCAATCGGCTCTCCGATTCGGAGCCTACGGGGTCTTAGTTTTCGAGGTCTTAGTTTTCGAGGTCTTAGTTTTCGAGGTCTTAGGTCTTAGGTCTTAGGGTCTTAGTTTTCGAGACACCCCTACCACAAGCTCACCGGCGCCAAGCCTAAGAAATCGAAATCCAAGTCCTCCAAGTCTTCAACAAAGGTAAATTCTGCTGCCAGCTTGGATCAGTCCGCTTCTCACAGCGTAAATGATCTTATCGCTCTGGAGACGCTTCGGAAAGAAAATTTAGCAGCTGAGTTAAAACTCACTGAAGCTAAATTGGAACTAGCCAAGCTGTCCACGAGTTCGTCCTCGGCCACGCCGCCGCCGGTTTCGCCCGTGCAGTTGGAGAAGATTATTGCGCCTTCGTCCTCGCCAGTTTCTCCGGTAGAGCACCTTGCAACCTTAGAGCAACTACGTGCCAAGAAGAAGGCCAGCACCTCTCTTCCCAACTGTTATCTTTTCTCAGCCAAAGGTACGGTCGAATATGACAAACTTGACCTCGCGGAATTCGTCAGTGGCTTTCTCGAATTTTGCAAGGAGCAACCAGAGTCCCGCCAGCAATGTCTTTTTCGCCACTTGCAGCTGCTTATGGACCGAGCCATTACATATTCCTGGTCCAGCGTTCGTAATTTTCATCTTTCAGTCCACAATGCCGTTGATCAGGGCCGCCTAGCCTGGAACGCTTCCGATGCAATTCGCGAGCGGGCTCAAACGTTTTTTACTCATCAAGATCTTAGATCCAACACGGCAGCAACCTCCCGTTCAAACCCTTCTTCTCAAACCCGCAATCGTGCTAAGGAAAGTTATTGCCGCGACTGGAATTATTCCGGAAAGTGCAGCTGCAACCTGAGTGACACGTCATACAAGCTGGTTCATCGTTGCCGTGTTTGCGACTCCACAGATCATGCGATGCTCACTTGTGCAAAACGGAAATATCCAATTCCTACTGCTCAGTCTTCGTCCTTTTCTTCGGCGACAGAGCAAACATTCTGACTATCATCCTAGGTTTGTTTATCCGACGAAGTTCGGGCGTGTGGCGCTCCCAATGCTTTCGCCGCTAAACGCCCAGTTAAATCCGGTTTTAACATTGATTATTGGTTTCAATATCTTGAACATTATGAAGACAGAATCGTAGTTGATTTCTTGCGTTATGGATGGCCTATTAATTGTCGCGCTGATGTATTACCATTTTCCACTCTCCGTTATCATCCTTCTGCCGCTGCAAATGATAACTGTTTAAATTTGTACATAGCAAAAGAACTTGACCATCAGTCGGTGATGGGTCCTTTTCACTGTAATCCGTTTAATTCCGATTGTGTCGTTTCACCTCTTATGTGCGTGCCCAAGCGTGACTCAGATGAACTGCGCATCGTTCACGACTTGAGCTTTCCAGAGGGCTTTTCCGTTAATGACGGTATTAGTAAAGACTCTTATTTGGATCAAAGTTTTAAGCTGCGTCTGCCTGGAATCGATAGACTCGTGGAATTTATCAATGCGAAAGGCCGCGGGTGTCATATTTTCAAGAAAGATCTCCGGCGAGCTTACAGGCAGATACCAATCGATCCCGCGGATTATCGTTTGTTGGGCATGTGCATCGATGGTTCTATCTATTTCCACACTTCCTTGCCGTTTGGATTACGCTCAGCAACTCTGATCTGCCAGCGTACCACTAAAAGCGTCGTGCATATTTTGAACAATGAAGGTTTTGCGGTCGATGTTTATATCGACGACTTCTACGGCGCAGAGTCTCCAAGTTGTTCCAACCAAGCTTTCCAGCGTATGAATTCCCTGTTTACCGAACTTGGCTACTGGCTTCACCAGAAAAGGACGTACCACCCTGTCATCAAATGCTTTGCCTTGGTATCTGGATCGATACCTTAGACATGACTTTATCTGTTCCAGCCTTTCGCGTCTCAGAATTGCAACAAGAACTCCAAAAGTGGCTGTGTAAAACTTCTTTTTCACGACGAGATATTCAGCAGTTGCTCGGTAAACTTTCATTCGTGTCTGCATGCGTTCGCCCCGGCCGAGCTTTCATGTGTCGCCTCCTGAACGCTCTCCGTTCTTGTCATTCTCATCCCAAGAGCGCTTCCTTTCCAGTTACTGATGAGTTGCATTCCGACATCGATTGGTGGTTGTTTTTCCTCTCGCAATTCAATGGCGTTTCGGTTATTCCTTCCGAAATTGTTATTTCCAATCCGGAGTTGTTCGCTACAGACGCTTGTCTCACCGGTTGCGGAGCGGTGTGTTTTGGAGAATACTTCCACCGCGAATTCCCGGAGTTTATTTTGGCTAAGGGCCTGCATATCAACGAACTGGAACTTCTAACTGTCGTTATTGCTATCAAACTCTGGTCTCTCAAGCTTGAGGGCCTCAGAGTAGAACTCCTGTCAGACAACACCACTTGCGTCGCGGTTATCAATTCACAGTACTCCACCAGTGTTTTCATGCAGCGTTGTTTGCGGGAACTCTGGTTGCATCTTGCTTTATTCAACATCCAGCTGGTTGTTCGTTCCGTTCGTGGTTCGGACAATTGGCTTGCCGATTCTCTAAGCAGATTTCATGTCGGAGAAGTTAGCACAAAGTTTCATTCCTGGTGTGCCAATCCTCAATTGTCACAGCGTCACATTGATGATAGCCTGTTTGAATTCGCCGTTGTCTAATTTTTTTTTTCTCTATTGAGACAGTCTCTTTTATCTCTGCTTTTGCTTTTTGCAGAGCATTCAGAGCCCTTACTGGATTATGCCTTCCAGATTCAGTCTCGTGCCTTCCAAGAGTCTACTAAAAGGAACATGAGAACTCAATTGAACGCTTACATTTTGTTTTGTGAACATTTTAACTACTCTCCATTTCCGGTGTCAAAGCAGTCCTTTCTAGCTTATTTAGCCTTTCTATCAAAATCGTTATCTTGTTATCGTTCAGTTGTTAATTACATCAATATTCTTAAGCATATCAATAGGTCGCTGGGGGAGGATTTTTCTTTCATGCACGATTATGATGCATTCCTCACATTACGGGCCCTTCGTCGCGTCATGGGCGACTCTGTGCGTATCACTCACCCAGTAACTGTTGATATGCTTCTCAATATTTTCCATATTTTTGATTGGTCTAATCCCTTGCATGTTTGTATGCACGCTGCCTTTTTAGTGGCTTTTTTCTCCTTTCTCAGAATTTCTAATTTAGTGCCTTACAAAGCAACCGATATGGCTGCTGTTAATACATATTTTTTGAAGCGCGAAGATGTCTCTTTCTCCGCTCACGGTGCGGTTTTGCGCATTTTCAAGACCAAGACCATCCAGTTTCGTCAGCGCGTGTTACAAATTCCGTTGCCTGTCATTCCTAATTCTATTTTATGCCCGGTTGCTGCGCTAAGAGCTTATTTGTCGTTAGTCCCAGCACCACTTAGCGCGCCTTTATTTATGGTGCCCGTGGCAAATAGTGCCAAACCTCTTCTTGCTGCTCATTTTAATAGGTTTCTCAAAGCTTGTGCGTCCGCAACGGGGTTTGATCCCAATCATTTCTCCTCACGCAGTTTCCGTCAAGGTGGCGCAACCTTTGTTTTCAATTGCGGCGCGCCTACTGAATTCATCAAAGCACAAGGTGATTGGCAGAGCGACGCTTATTTAATCTATCTCAAATTATCTACGCAAAAGAAACTTGACATTCTTCGCTCCATCTCTTCTCGGCTATCTCACATTCGGTTGTGAGTCACAGTTTTTATATATATATTTTTTCCCCTATATATTTTTTTCTTTTCATTTATATGGGTTTGGGGTAATTTTCTTCTTTCGCCTGTCATCAAATAAGATTGTTTTGCCCCAAACATCTCTCGCTTTCTCTTGTGTGGTAACTAATTTGCTGGCTTTGGCTTGTCAAAGCACGTAATTAGGGACACACCCCCTCGCATGGTTTTCGTCAGTGTCAGGTTTCATCTGCGTTCTATACATGTGTTTTCGTCTCAAAGGTCATTTGCGGTCTCCACTTGATTGTTTTACCCTCCCCCCTCTCCCAGGGGGTAATTTTCTTCTTTCGCCTGTCATCAAATAAGATTGTTTTGCCCCAAACATCTCTCGCTTTCTCTTGTGTGGTAACTAATTAAGGTAAATTGACCACCGTAAAAAGATTGAATCTTTTTACGGTGGTCAATTTCAGCCTTATCGACTCAGTCGATAAAACTAAATTCTCGTACTTATCGTATAGATTTTTTAGTCGTTGGTCTAAAATATGTTTTGTTTTGTTTTACTGGTTCGAGATACCCGAAACGTGGAACGATATCAGGGTTAGATCTACAAACTCTGTAATAGAGGTTTTGCACGGCAGCCATGTTGCATGGCAGGAACAATAGATTCTTTTCCCTATGGGAAAGAATGTTCTTTCTAATGCAAAACATTTTCATTGTTCCTGCCATGCAACATGGCTGCCGTGCAAAACCTCTATAGGGTATGAAAAATCATAGATCTTTGGTCTAAAGTGGGGTCGAGCTTCCGGTAGAACTTCCGGCAACTGGAAACTCTTATAATGGAGCTTTTTAGCTTGGTTTGTTTGTTGTTTCATTTCAGGTCATGTGATGTTACTCTTGAGAATTAATGCCGGTTGTCAGTTCGGTCGTGACGGGAAAATGGGCGACAGTACTATTTGCATACTACCTTGCAGAACGACAATACAATAGAATACGATACCATAGAATATATTGGAAAACATAATTTTACCTAATACAATGGAGGTGTATACAATGTACAATGGAGCTGACACCCTAAATCGGGCATCATATGCTTGACTTGTAGGCTTTCATCCGAAAACGTTAATTGAAATAGCTTTATTTATACGAACACATAATTCAGTGTTAGAAAAAAAAAAGCTAAAGTAAAAAGAATCCAGACTTGTTCGTAACGGGGTGGGGATGAGAGGGTCATTCCCTAGATTTGCCATTAAAGACCACATTTAAGGAAAAGGTGGTGGTTTATGGAAGGGAAAGACGGAAAAGTAGTAGAGTTTTCTGGGACTGGAAGTAAAAAAATGTGAGTTGCGGCTGCCGGTTGTTGTTGTTGTTATATATTTGTTTGTTTGTCCTTTTTTTTTATATTTTATTATGTACACTTGCCAAAAGTCGACTTAGAAATATATGTTTTACGTAGTATTGTGGACCGTCATGTCCCCCTGTGGACTGTGCCTGAACAGACGGCCCGCCAAGCAACATTATCATTTTCATACTTGTTAAGCAATTCATTACCTTTCTTAGCGAGACCTCCTGACAATGATACAAATGTTCACACGAATTTTCCAGCTAAAACAATAAATGAACAAAGCTAAGACGATTTTTTGTCTGCCCTGGACAAGGGAAATTTAATGAAAACGCTACAAAATATACCCATTACTTTACTTTTGTGGAAATCTTACTTTGCCTGATTGTAACTTAACTTACATTTGTAGAAAAATTTGCTTCAATATGTAACGGAAAACCAACCATTCTCATTTTTTTCTTAATCAGTTACTCCTCAGTTACTTAATACGGAGGCTAGTTTCATTTTTAATTTATTTATTTGAGAAAATCTCTAGCAATTTTGAAGTGATTTCTGCATTTTACAAATGAAGACGCAAAAAATGGGAGATAAACTAAGAGTAAAGCGAAGATCCGAGCCAGGATCCGAGCCAAGATCAGAGCCATGGCCTGGTTAGCAGGACGAATTCTTTCGTATGTAAATGAAAAATCTCAGTCCGGTTACTGGGATGAAATTGTGTACGTGATAACGTGCACTAAAATATTAAGTCTTTGCTGTTATTCTGAAAATTCTTATATCAGTTACTCATTCAGTAGCCTGCAAATACAGCCGCCTCTCATCGCTCCCGGCCGCTAGGGGCATTCGCTCTCACGCGAATGCCCCTAGCGGCCGGGAGCGATGAGAGGCGGCTGTATTCGCAGGCTACTCATTCAGCATCGAGAAATCATTTTTGATAAAAGTAAAGTCTTAAAAAATAGGTGGAAATGATGCCAAGCGCGTCCTCCTTCGACAATCACCTTCGCTGTAAATGTTTCACCTGAGCACCCGTGCTGACCACCATTGCCGGATTAGCTAGCTGTAGGCAATTACACTAATTAAAGATTAAAGACAGAAACGCATGTACATTTGAAATTTTTTCATCCCGATAACCGAACCGGCCCGTTCATATGGGAAAACTTCCAGCCTGATTACCGAGATCTCGGTAACCGGACCAGACTGCCGTATGGCATATGAACACATCGCAAATTTTACGAAGTATATAGGAGTGAGGCAAGATCTCGTTAACCTGGCCAGTCCCGTCAACCGGGCTCATATGAAGAGACCCTAAAAGAAAACAATTAATCAATTTTGTACTGACCTGAAGAAGAAAAAATATTGTTGCTGTTTCTTGGCCGTAGCCTCTTTCTCTAATTTTCTGAACTCTTTTTCGGGCCAAGTAACCTCGATAAGCTATGGACAAAGAAATAAACAGTAAATGGTATTTTTCTTGTCCAAGTCCCAGTAGAGAAATTCAGTGAAATCCCAGTCCCATTGCTTTAAATCCCATTTCCCAGTGCAAACATAGGCAACTCCCAGTTCAATAGTCCATTTTCGAATTCGCTATGGTCGCTGAATGAAAACATTGAAGACGCATTTTTACAGGGTTAGCCTCAATCTGAAGTGATAAATTCACAAATTCAGGCGAGAAGTTGACCTGTTTAGAGCTTTGTCTATTGTTTAATTTTCAAATTCCACGCACCTTCTGCCGGTATTTGTGAATATTTTACATTAGGTCGAGTCTAACCAATCAATGAGTCTAACCAACCAGTCAATGTGTCATTGGTGTTTGAATTCAGCGGTAATTTTAAATACGAAAATGGCTTATTTTATCCGCTTCAGGGTCCTCGTTTCAGGCTTCCCGTGGACGACAAGACAAGAGAAAGAGCCTGGATACTAGGCTATAAACACGGTTGCTTAGTTACCAATATAGTTAATGGCGACTCACCTGATTGAAGGAACATGACAGCTGTCAGTCGTCGGATGCGGTCACTTTCTATTGACAGACAGGTGCAGGTGTTAGCATTGAAATAGGGGAGTAGCAAAGCGGGGGGCGGGGGTGTGTGTGTGTGTGTGTGGGGGGGGGGGGGGGGGGGTTAATATTTTTTGTTTTTGGATCCTCCACTGGTTTTAAACGTACAGAAATTAATTATGTCTGATAATGTTAATTTTCGCCTGCCAAACAGAATTATTCACCCTTTTCATAGCAACAATTTACTACAGAGAAAGCGATTCAAATAACGAATTTGGATAAATAAAATCCCTAGGCTGACTAACACTTCGAAAACGCCTTGAATTTCAATCTAATTCAGTGTGAAATTATTTCGAAATGAAGCATAGTTTGAACGGACAGCCGTAATTTTGTTCTATCCAGATAGGTTGAATACTACGTATGTTATCTCGTAGTTTGCAAGTTCTTTTCCACATGTGACTCAGTACACAGAACAAAAATATCTATTTAGTGGTATAGAAACATATCTTCAAGCGTCATGGTACTGGCTGTGAAAACGTTTTACTCAGCAATATATCTTAATGTCTCTGTGCAAGCCGATATATATAACTCTCTCAAATTTGCTAAACTTGAAGTGCTTTTTTCAGCAATCGATCGCTTTTTTTTTGTGTAAGCAATAGACTTTTTAAATTTGAGATGTAAAAAAAAAAAGAAAAACCAACTGAAGGTAGTCTGTCATGGCGATTAGTTCCATGAGTGTAGTCAAACGTCAAATAAGAAAAACCCGCTTGAAACCAAGATTGCGCTTATAAATTCTATAAATACTGTTTCAGCTTTTTAAGATTACTTACTTATTTGTCGTAGCACCAAACGAAAATCTTTGTATTTCATGTTGATCAGACGCAATGTTTCGAAGTAAAAAAAGGACTTTCTTAATCGCGTTGCACACGGAATCGGGCGAATGCAATGTCAAACTAATGAATTTGTTATTGACAGATGTCATTGCGTTTGAAGACAAAGTCTAACATGCTGGGTATCGGCTGATTAAGGCTGTTTCATAGCTTGAAGTTACAATGCACCTGCATGAAGAAAATGTTTTGTGATTAAATATTCATGTTCCAAGATGGCTGCATGTGCTGGAGACACGATGAATAGGACCATTGGCCGTTTTCACACTGGAGACGAATAACCCGTGCAGACGAATACTTTATCTTACGAGTTATCCATCCTTGTGTGAATTTAAGGCCCTGTCCACACTAATGCGTTTTCGTTTGAAAACGCATACTTTTTTATGCGTTTTTACCGATCGTCCACACTAAAACGATCAAAAACTGAGAAAGAAATCGATGAAAACGGAGGTTTTCGAAAACGCTTTTCAAGTGGAGACTTTCGAAAACGCAGGTCTATCGTTTTAGTGTGGACGGCAAAAACGGAGCTTTTCAAAAACGCTTACGTCACAACTAGTAACGCATAGTATTGCTGACGCTATTGGAGCATGCGTATTGAACAGAAAAACGTCCGAGCAGAGCCTGGTGATGAAAATGCATCTTTGGATCATCGTTTTTCAGCTCCTAGTGTGGACGCAAATCTTTTTATCCGTTTTCGGGGAACCGGAAACGGAAGTTTTCAAAAAAGCATTATTGTGGACCGGGCCTAAGACAGATAAACTCATTCAATGTTATTCGTTGAGAATTTAGATTCTGTCAGAGTCACAGAAAAACCAGCTTCGAAGCTGAAGTGCGGTTATATAAAACGGCGGCCACTTCGTATGTGCTAAAGCCCGGCTAAACGTTCAAAGGTCTTCTAACATTGTTGCGCCCAACAAAAGTTTGAGCAAAATGTTTGATCGAAAATAAAACATTCATCCATAAAAAAATTAACTTCTAACATGGGGTGCTAAACGTTCTAACTAATTGTTCAACCAACAAATGCTGTACAACAGAGACCATATTTGGTGGATCATGGTTATCACGAAGTAGTTTAATAAAAATACAGAGAGTAACACGTGACACATTCCATTTTTTCCTTGCGGTTTAGGGCACCATGTTTTCCATCCCATAACTCAATGCGCCCTTTGTGAGTGATTCTGCCACTGGACTCCACATTAGACGTTCGAGGGGCGGGGGGGGCAATCCCCCAGACCCCTTCGGCGCTCGGCCACAGCTCCATCTCAATTCTAATTTATCCCGATTTTTCATGCCTAAAAGATTGGACAGTCTGCTTTTCCAACATTTTTGATGACACGATGACGCTTTTTCCTCCGTCTCTGGTGAACATTGGCCTTTTTGCTGCTTCCTGTTGATTTGCTTTTTTCCACTCCTGGAATGCCCGAAAAAGTCTCTTTGCTTGAAACTTAGACATCCTAAAGTCAGATTTCGCATCTTCTTCTTCTACGTCTTGTACATGTTGCACCTCTGTGAGTGTCACTTTCTTTCATTGGAGTGAAAAAAAAATTTCCTGCAATGGAAAATCTCAAAAAAAAAAAATATCATGCACCGCTTTTCGACTAAAAAAAATATCCCCCTAGTTGGTCAGAAGGAAAAAAAAATTCTTTCCAAGGAGAAATCTACCAACCCCTTCCCCCCCCCCCCCCCCCCCCCCCCCCCCCCCCCCCCCCCCCCCCCCCCCCCCCCCCCCCCCCCCCCCCCCTCAAAAGTCAAATGGTTCGCCCCTTATATGATTTATCGTAACTTATTGTATCTACCACAGCCAAGGTAATTAATTTTACTTTTGTACAATTATTGATATTCAGGGAAAATAGATAAATGCGCCCGGGATTTTGCTGTTTTTTTTTGTAATGTAATTCATTTCTATTTTAGCCATGAATTGTAATAAATAAAAAATAAATAAATAAATAAATAAATAAAGTATGCAAGCGACTGGGAATGAGGCAGTGTAGGACGCGACAATTGGTGTATACTTACATGAATGGGTGACTATTGGCGAAAGCATGCGTCCATTGGAAAGATTCGCTTCTTTAGATTGTAACACATTGCTTTTAATTATCGATCATTGTCCATCTATTTCACGTTTACGTAGCTTTCTGTCGTCTTATTAACATGGCAGCAACAAGAAAGCCTGCTGAACAAGTGTTTGTTGTTGGCGTTGGAATGACAAAGTGAGTACGTACACAATGTGTCGTCCGGTCTCCCATTTTAGGCTTACCTTTTTTCTTTTTTGCTTATAAATTATGTGAAGCATGTTCCCAAAGTTACCATAATTTCCAGTGTATAAGTCGACCCTACACCCTGACCCTACTAAGTAGCAAGGTACTCTGTTTGGATTCCATCCTGTGAATTTTTTTCCTGCCCCTTATTTGGGCAAGTTCTGTCTATTTGTACTACTAGAAATAGTGTTCACTATAGCTGCCCCCGCTTTTGATAACCTGTTTATGGGATGTGTATTGAATATAAATACTGTGCATACGACTGTTGAAAAATTAACGTTTCAAGCATTTTATTGAGGTTAACATCCATGTAAGTAGTCGACATATTTATCTGTAAATTTGACAATGAAATCTATTAATTACAATCATATAGTATTGTATTTATATTCTGTGTAACAGCAACATATTGTATGTTATTAAATTCGTGTAATTCTTGAAAAAAAAACAGGTCACCAGAAACCATAATCTGACAATAACGATGCAACTCTGAGTTTTCAGTGTTTACAAACGTTTGAGTTGAGATTCATTATTCTGTTCTGAGATATTTGCGATCTGTTGGATCGAGTCTGTCGACCCCATTGCTGATTTGTGTCTGAAAAACCAAATTTATTCAGTACTGTTGAATGCTTTTGAATTCAAAGAAATCACTTAAGTGCAAAATACTCACCTTAAAATGCTTCTCGAAGATGGCGAAAAGCGAACTCGTAGATGCAAGACCTTCAAATGCTGCAAGATGTGGGTGTGTGGAAAACTCAGACCCCGGCGGAAAACTCAGACCCAGCGGAAAACTCAGACCCCACGAAATTACAAAAGAAATAAACTTCACTCATGATCAATTCTTTTCACCTCGCGTAAAATGTTTTATTGTCACGCAATCACCCCACCAGTGCAGATTTACTTTGATTCAATATGGCTGCCAGAACAATTCCTGTTAATTGGCAACTGAAATAACAAGATAACAGCGAGATATTTATCTTGCCCGGTTCATCGTTGTCGATCAAACAGGGAAAAACTATAAACATGGTTTAAAATAGCAGCCGGCACTTCGGTTACTTTTCACTGAAAAAATTAAAAAAAAGAGTCGCGAAAATTTTAGTCAAATTTAGTCAGTTGTATTCATTCATAGTTATGCATGGTGCAAGATAGAACGGATTTCCCGTGTTTGTGAGTGTAGAAGCGCTCAGATTTGAGCAAACACCTGAAGAGAGCGCCATTCAGGAATCGCAACAAAACATGTTAATTTAGATGAATTCCGAGGCTGATATTATTTTAGCACTTCTAAGCATGCGATGTGTCCAACAATCAGTTAATATTATTTCAAGGTTTCTAGGAAGAAAACTTCTTGTAATCTCGTGTGGTCTGAGTTTTCCGCTGGGTCTGAGTTTTCTGCCGGGTCTGAGGTCTCAGTTTTCCACACACCCACAAGATGCTGCTAGAAGATGGCGAAGCTTGAAGGTAACGAAATGCGACCTCGTGGTTGCAAGTACCCGACACCACCGTGCACGCTTGCTAAAATATTACCCGAGACCACCGTGCGCGCCTAGTTTCGTCAAATCGAGAATGCTTCGCCCACTACAAACACATTTTTTACTTTTTCAACAAATATTCTTTGTCCTTGTATGTATACACCCGGGGAATGCTAGGGTGCCTCCTCAGGTTTTGGCCTCTGGGCCAAAACCCTGCGGGGGCAATTAAAGTGGACATAACCTCAAAAAACATTTTTTGCTTAAAAAAAATCTATTTTTCTGAACAAATTGCTGCAAAAATTTTCGATTTTCCCCCAAACCTCAAATTTTTATGGCCCGCCAAAGTTATGAAAAATTGTCATTAATTTTACCCATTACCGAGTAGGAGGTCTGGGTCGAGTGACGTCACGGAAGGAGCTGGATGTTTATCATCTCAAGGATTTCCAGTGACTTGTTGCTGCGAAAAATGTAATTTCTGATATCTGAGTGACGTAGGAATGAACTAGTCAGAAATTTTCTCAACTTTTGAAATATAATGTAAGTGAAATGTAATTTAAAAGGGTCAGGAGAATAGACAGAATATGACTGTTATTAAGATACATTTATCAGATGACTGACTTTTCCTCTTGTTCAGTTTTGTATATTGTACAATGTTTAGGCTTATTTAGTTGTACCCTTTCCTCGGCGTCATGTGCTGCTGCATTAGATGAGGAATACGTTTCCACATATTTTTTGGCCACTTCTAAAGGGTGGTTTTTAGTGGTTTTTCGTATCTGGCGTAGCACAATTTCTCATTTTTAGAAACATTGTTATTCGTAAGGCTGTATTCTGTTATTGTAATTTGCATCAGATGACGGATCCATTTTGTATCAGATGACTGACTGACTCGTGCATCATCATTCATCATTCTATTAGGATACATTCATCGGATGACTGACTGACTCATTCTAAATAAACTATTTCACATTGAATGTCTCGTGTTAGTGGAATCAGAATTAGCTCTGCGAAAATGCAAATTACTTGTGTTGCCTACGGCTGCAAAATATTTCGAACCCAAAGGCAGATATTGGGCTTCATAAAATACCTTACTTTAATGGTGACCATGTTGAAGCCAAAAAGTGACGCAAGAAATGGGTTGATTTTGTAAACTAGATACCTGGCAGCCGGGTATTTGGTATTTTGAAAACCGTGCCATCAGTAGAGATTTTATAGTATGCCCAAGCTCCGAGAATTCGTCCATTACCAAACGAAAAAATCATTTATAATTGTTTGGCATTTCTGAACAAAGATCGAATACTCTTGAGAGGTTTCAGTGATAATTGTTGTGGAGATATTCCCATGAGAGTTGACTCGGTAAGTCAGAACGAATTAGGGATAGGGGCATTGTTCAAGTGATATATCAATTTATTGTATCGTTCGCCAATCACAGACATTGTTTAGACAGCTATGACCCCACTCTTAGTGAGGTGTGAATGAAGCTACTTTTTAGACATTAAAAAGTCCAATCACGTTTAGGCTAAAATTAGACCTCCCCTCCAAAAAAAATAAAAGGCCAATGGCCCAGAAATGTCTCTTTTTCTCAGCATAAAAGGTTTACATCAAGATAGCATTTGCAGGATACATGTAGTTCATGAATCCACATGTGTATCAACCCTAAAAAAAGTCCCTGGCAAAATCATTCTACCCAAAAAAATATTCTACAATGTAGAAAATTTGTAATCCCCCAAAAATCCCAAATTGCTAATTTAAACCCGTCACATCTCCCTGTGAAGAATGTACCTGAGTCCACCCCACCCCCTCCACCCCTGGGGGTATCAGTCAATTCCAAGCATGATCATCCCTCCCAACCCCCCTGGCATACACGTACCTTGGGCATTGACTTGAAGTTGTCTCTACATAGTGGGGAATTTGACCAACAACAACAACAACAACGTTTATTTGTACTGTAAAATTACAAAGATGTATACATAATATATAAATTAAAAATAGATACAGTAGCTGGTTACCCAAAATAACTAAAAAGCTAAACTAGTTGGGTAACCATCATTTATTATAAATATTAAAAAATATTTTAATAATATACACGCGAGTCAGAAAAGTGGCTTTACTTAGATTAACTAAATTTTAATGTACACACCTTAAATAGAAGTAGGGATGGACGGTTGGAGGGCCAAGTATTTATTAATAACTACAGTGTATATCTACAAGTTGTTTGACCGTCTTTATGGTGGCTTATTAATTATTCTAATCAGCCCTACTGGCCTCGTTAGCATGTGCAATAATTTTTACTTTCAAATGAGGCCAGTGAGGCAGCTTAATTAAGATACATATAAAAGAATGATAAATAGGCTGCTGTTTAATATGAAAAAGGTTTATTTATTGACAAGTCATCCCCTGTCCAATCCATCAATAATAGTATTTAAATTACATCAGACTGTTACTTGTCCTTCCAGAAAATGGCAAAGATGATGCTTTCAGAAGTTCCAATTCTGCGAAATTTGCCTAAGTACTTACTGGGAAATTTGACCAAAGTTTTTTGAAAAATTCAAATGCCAAGGGTTTGCCTTGGAAGGGGGGAGATTATTATCGTTTTTGAATTTTGTGAGATGGCAGTTATGGTACAGCGGTACTCTTTCAACCACAGCAGTACTCTTTCAACCACAATGAAGAGACATTTAATGTTTCTTCATTGTGTTTGACAGAGTACTGCTGTACCTTGTCTTCCCTTCTCTTTCCATTCCTGCCCCCCCTCCTCCATTCACCCCAAGTTCCTGGAAAAGCTTACTGGAGAAATCAATTTAATTTGTAATAGTAATTGGACTGAGTGGAGTACAATTCAGGGAGTAATCGGGCGAGTAATTTCAAATCGGCCGAGCGCGAAGCGCGAGGACGATTTGAAATTACGAGCACGATTACCCCTGAATTGTACGACACGAAGTGCAATTACTAATTAATCGTATCAATAACCAAATTTGAGATTAAGAAGTTATGTCAACTGTTTTGTACCAAAAACGTCTTGGATATTTTCTGTCAGTTTGAAAGTAGAAGGAAAACAGCGAAAACGAGCTCATTCAAATGCAACTGATTGACGCGCGCGCAACGTAGGTGTCCAATTACAGCTATCCAATTACAAAAAGTTGTAATTGGATAGCTGTAATTGGACACCCACGTGACCGCGCGCCAATTAAGTGAGAAATAGGCGCGCGGATGACCAATCACAATCGAGAATTTTGTTATTGCTACGATTAATTAGAGAATGTGATCATTGCAGTTATGCAGCATTTGGAGGAGTTGCAGTTAGAGTCTGAAAAAAAAAATTCTCAATTTGAGGGACTTTCTAGTCAATGCTCACAACTGCTAGTTAAGGCAATGTTCACACGATTGAGAAAGTTGCTTTTTTTTTAAAGCAGTGGAGTCTTGTACAGGCGGTTTCGGGCGGTTCAGGTGTCAATCGGTTAAGCAAAATCAAAATTTTTTGCAGCATTTTGTTCAGAAAAATAGTAAAAATTTTTTAACCAAAAAAAGGTTTTGGGGATTATATCCACTTTAAAGTTATTGCAAAATATTGCATGTGATATTCCATCAGCCCCTGCTATATCTGTAATGTAACAGCCCAGGGGTGCAGGGTACCGAGTAATATTAGTGAGGGGTAGTCCTGCACTTGTCCAAACGATGTCTGTGATTGCTAAGAAAACAATAGATTTTTGCCACTGGGATAGGGATAGGGGCATTATTCAAGTGATGTATCAATTTTATTATTGTATCGTTCGCCAATCACAGACATTGTTTGGACAGTTACGACCCCGCTCTTAGTGAGGTGTGAATGTAGCTACTTTTTAGACATTAAAAAGTCCAATCACTTGTAGGCTAAAATTAGACCTCCCCCCAACAAAAATAAAAGGCCAACGGCCCAGAAATGTCTCTTTTTCTCAGCATAAAAAGTTACATCAAGATGCATTTGTAGGATACATGTAGTTCATGAAGCCACATGTGTATCAACCCTAAAAATAGTCCCTGGCAAAATCATTCTACCCAAAAAAATATTCTACAATGTAGAAAATTTGTAATCCCCCAAAAATCCCAAATTGCTAATTTAAACCCGTCACATCTCCCTGTGAAGAATGTACCTGAGTCCACCCCACCCCCTCCACCCCTGGGGGTATCAGTCAATTCCAAGCATGATCATCCCTCCCAACCCCCCTGGCATACACGTACCTTGGGCATTGACTTGAAGTTGTCTCAACATAGTGGGGAATTTGACCAACAACAACAACAACAACGTTTATTTGTACTGTAAAATTACAAAGATGTATACATAATATATAAATTAAAAATAGATACAGTAGCTGGTTACCCAAAATAACTAAAAAGCTAAACTTGTAGTTGGGTAACCATCATTTATTATAAATATTAAAAAATATTTTAATAATATACACGCGAGTCAGAAAAGTGGCTTTACTTAGATTAACTAAATTTTAATGTACACACCTTAAATAGAAGTAGGGATGGACGGTTGGAGGGCCAAGTATTTATTAATAACTACAGTGTATATCTACAAGTTGTTTGACCGTCTTTATGGTGGCTTATTAATTATTCTAATCAGCCCTACTGGCCTCGTTAGCATGTGCAATAATTTTTACTTTCAAATGAGGCCAGTGAGGCAGCTTAATTGAAGGGCCGAGAGCATGTCCAGCCTATATGACTTTTTAGGCCTTTTTTTATTTTTTCTCGCTCAGAATAGCTCAGAATAGCCTCATTTTATCGTACAACGAATAATATCACAAGCCCTTGTCGAATTTGCACTAACCCTAAGGAATTTGACCAATTTCACCTGAAAAAAGCAGAGTTCTGGCCCTCCAGTGCTTTGACGGTACATTCAGAGCGCAATTTCGAAGCCATTTGAAAGCAGTTTGGCCGTGAGAATATGCGACTGCAATACTTCTGACCAGTGCCAACAACTAAACGAAAATACCGTTATTTACGCACGCCTGGCTCGCTTATCTATCGTGAGCTCACTACGGCAACACATCGCCTCTGTAGCGTGTGTGTAAGCCAACGTGTATGAGGCCCGTCCGGTGATTGAAAGACATCATTAAGTCCGGAAATCCTTGAGTCTCTAGCACTTCTCAAAGAAACGAGTCGTGTTTCTTGTCCTTCCTTGTGTCTGAAGCGCCATTTAGCGCTCGAGGTGAAAAACGGACCTTGGTTGGGAAGACGAGCCGGCGGGAAAGTCTGGAATCACTTCGGATCAGAAAAGGGGCAGCGTTGAGAGTTGTGGGCCATTTCCCATCCCGTGCCGTGGTCGAAATGCCCGATATCCGAAGTGCTTTAAGACTTATAGTATTTTGCGAAAACTTTGGGGCGGGAACTCCATTTCGGTTTTGTTGTAGGATTTCCCGACATGCTTTGCGACAGTGGTAGATGGGTCCGCTGTGCGTGGTCGGGCACTTGAAATACAGCTTTGGGCAGCTCGAAGTGAGTTGTTGCTGGCCGGCGGGAAGACGTTTCGCATTTGGAGTCTTTAATGCAACATTAAATTCAATCTAAAAGGATTTTGAAATCGAGATACGCGTTTTGATGCGTATCAAGCTTTAAGTAATAAAACTTAGCCAGAACTGAGCATGTGTTCCTCGGTGGTCTAGTGGTTTGGTCGGGGATTTCTACTCGGACGGCTCCAGGTTCGAATCACGCTCAGCATCTTTTTTTTTTTTTTTTTTTTTCGAACTGGACATTATGAAAGTGATTTACTTTTTTTGCGTTCGTCAAAATTCCTTACGTTTAATTTTAAAAAAATATCGAACTGTGTCAGTGTGAAAACAGAAGCTTACCGCAATATTGCGTTACAATAGGAGCCTTTGATTGATTGATTTTTTTTTTTTTGCATACGGTATTTCTCGAAAACGACGGAAAAAACAACAGAAAAAAATTCGGAACAATGTTTTGCAACTAATTTCTAGTTCACATGCCAAAATTGGACAAATCTGAGCAAGAAAAAATAAAAAAAGGCCTAAAAAGTCATATAGGCTGGACATGCTCTTGGCCCTTCAATTAAGATACATATAAAAGAATGATAAATAGGCTGCTGTTTAATATGAAAAAGGTTTATTTATTGACAAGTCATCCCCTGTCCAATCCATCAATAATAGTATTTAAATTACATCAGACTGTTACTTGTCCTTCCAGAAAATGGCAAAGATGATGCTTTCAGAAGTTCCAATTCTGCGAAATTTGCCTAAGTACTTACTGGGAAATTTGACCAAAGGTTTTTGAAAAATTCAAATGCCAAGGGTTTGCCTTGGAAGGGGGGAGATTATTATCGTTTTTGAATTTTGTGAGATGGCAGTTATGGTACAGCGGTACTCTTTCAACCACAGCAGTACTCTTTCAACCACAATGAAGAGACATTTAATGTTTCTTCATTGTGTTTGACAGAGTACTGCTGTACCTTGTCTTCCCTTCTCTTTCCATTCCTGCCCCCCCTCCTCCATTCACCCCAAGTTCCTGGAAAAGCTTACTGGAGAAATCAATTTAATTTGTAATAGTAATTGGACTGAGTGGAGTACAATTCAGGGAGTAATTGGGCGAGTAATTTCAAATCGGCCGAGCGCGAAGCGCGAGGACGATTTGAAATTACGAGCACGATTACCCCTGAATTGTACGACACAAAGTGCAATTACTAATTAATCGTATCAATAACCAAATTTGAGATTAAGAAGTTATGTCGACTGTTTTGTACCAAAAACGTCTTGGATATTTTCTGTCAGTTTGAAAGTAGAAGGAAAACAGCGAAAACGAGCCCATTCAAATGCAACTGATTGACGCGCGCGCAACGTAGGTGTCCAATTACAGCTATCCAATTACAAAAAGTTGTAATTGGATAGCTGTAATTGGACACCCACGTGACCGCGCGCCAATTAAGTGAGA
Organism: Dendrophyllia cribrosa; assembly: GCA_024195265.1. Taxonomy (NCBI): domain Eukaryota; kingdom Metazoa; phylum Cnidaria; class Anthozoa; order Scleractinia; family Dendrophylliidae; genus Dendrophyllia; species Dendrophyllia cribrosa. Next base: position 16,255,121 of record JAJLRJ010000006.1, on the reverse strand, counting down.
AATAGGCGCGCGGATGACCAATCACAATCGAGAATTTTGTTATTGCTACGATTAATTAGAGAATGTGATCATTGCAGTTATGCAGCATTTGGAGGAGTTGCAGTTAGAGTCTGAAAAAAAAAATTCTCAATTTGAGGGACTTTCTAGTCAATGCTCACAACTGCTAGTTAAGGCAATGTTCGCACGATTGAGAAAGTTGCTTTTTTTTTTAAAGCAGTGGAGTCTTGTACAGGCGGTTTCGGGCGGTTCAGGTGTCAATCGGTTAAGCAAAATCAAAATTTTTTGCAGCATTTTGTTCAGAAAAATAGTAAAAAATTTTTAACCAAAAAAAGGTTTTGGGGGTTATATCGACTTTAAAGTTATTGCAAAATATTGCATGTGATATTCCATCAGCCCCTGCTATATCTGTAATGTAACAGCCCAGGGGTGCAGGGTACCGAGTAATATTAGTGAGGGGTAGTCCTGCACTTGTCCAAACGATGTCTGTGATTGCTAAGAAAACAATAGATTTTTGCCACTGGGATAGGGATAGGGGCATTATTCAAGTGATGTATCAATTTTATTATTGTATCGTTCGCCAATCACAGACATTGTTTGGACAGTTACGACCCCGCTCTTAGTGAGGTGTGAATGAAGCTACTTTTTAGACATTAAAAAGTCCAATCACTTGTAGGCTAAAATTAGACCTCCCCCCAGCAAAAATAAAAGGCCAACGGCCCAGAAATGTCTCTTTTTCTCAGCATAAAAAGTTACATCAAGATGCATTTGTAGGATACATGTAGTTCATGAAGCCACATGTGTATCAACCCTAAAAATAGTCCCTGGCAAAATCATTCTACCCAAAAAAATATTCTACAATGTAGAAAATTTGTAATCCCCCAAAAATCCCAAATTGCTAATTTAAACCCGTCACATCTCCCTGTGAAGAATGTACCTGAGTCCACCCCACCCCCTCCACCCCTGGGGGTATCAGTCAATTCCAAGCATGATCATCCCTCCCAACCCCCCTGGCATACACGTACCTTGGGCATTGACTTGAAGTTGTCTCTACATAGTGGGGAATTTGACCAACAATAACAACAACAACGTTTATTTGTACTGTAAAATTACAAAGATGTATACATAATATATAAATTAAAAATAGATACAGTAGCTGGTTACCCAAAATAACTAAAAAGCTAAACTAGTTGGGTAACCATCATTTATTAATTAAAAATAATATACACACAAGTCAGAAAAGTGGCTTTACTTAGATTAACTAAATTTTAATGTACACACCTTAAATAGAAGTAGGGATGGACGGTTGGAGGGCCAAGCATTTATTAATAACTACTAACAGTGTATATCTACAAATTGTTTGACCGTCTTTATGGTGGCTGATTAATTATTCTAATCAGCCCTACTGGCCTCGTTAGCATATGCAATAATTTTTACTTTCAAATGAGGCCAGTGAGGCAGCTTAATTAAGTTGATAAATAGGTTGCCGTTTAATATGAAAAAAGATCTATTTATGGTACAGCGGTACTCTTTCAACCACAATGAAGAGACATTTATTGTTTCTTCGTGTGGTTGAAAGAGTACTGCTGTACCCTGACTTCCCTTCTCTTTCCATTCTCATTCCATTCTTTCCATAACTGCAATGATCACATTCTCTTTATTATTCTTTCTCTGCAGTTCATAGGAATTTATTTTCATATGTCATGATACAATTTTGTCCTTGGTGCAAATTTTATTTTCCTTTGTTTAAAACTCATTATCATACATTTCCATACCAAAAAACAAAGGAAAATAAAATTTGCACCAAGGACAAAATTGCACCACAACATATAATATATACATTATCAGAAATTAATTTGTTGAACAGTGAGGTTCATTTGTATTGAACTTGGCAATATTTTGATAATTCCTCTAGGTTTGAAAAGCCTCTCACCAAGAAATGGGACTATCCAGGTGTGTGATATACAATATAAGATTGGAACCTATAAACGTTGGCCCTTTCACTCTTCAGACGCTCATTTTACTGTAACTAAACTGTCTAATTAGTCTATTACTATAAGTCATGTCAACACCTCTTGCCCGTACAAACTATTTTTATTTTGTTTTTTGAAACACTATGAGCTAGTTATTTAAACGAAGTATAGACAGGGTTTCAGAAAACCGTAGCTTAAACCAATTTCAATATGGCCAACCCTAATAATAAAATTAAATATTGTTTACTGTTAACTGTAAACAGCGTTAACTAATTTATAGCACTTGAAAAGACCCACTTATGCACTTAAGACCCACTTAACAGATGCAGAGGTCCATTACAGTGCGACGCGCTTTACTGTGAGCACCCAACAAACTTTTTTACAAGTTTGCAAGATATCACCAGCTAATTCTTATTTTTCTGTACCTCATATACACATAAAGCAATAAAGTGAATAAAATCTGCATATTTTTTATTATAACTAACTTTACACTTCTGTGATAAACACGAAATAACAAGATTAGATTGGATTGTGCTCAACTTTGCAAGGAGGCATGTCTGTCAATTGAATTCGCGTCCTCTGATTGGCTAACTTGTAAAACAGTTTATTGAGTGCTTACAGTAAGGCATGTCGCACTGTAATAATTTGTCTTAAACCATGGTCTAAATTAGACTTACTTTTAATAACCGACCCTGTATTTCAGACTGGAACACTATACCATCGACAGTTATGTCTGCGCCCAGCTAAGCTGAGTCTTTTAACCCTTAAGGGCCCATTACACTTAGTCTTTCTTTTGGGGCTGTTGCTAGGGAAAAATCAGTTTGCTCTAGCTTAGCAAATTTTTGCTTATATTTGACCAAATTTGAACAGTAACCTTTAAAGGGATGGTTTCACGGTTCGGCGCATGTGCACAGCTTAAAATGCTTTATTCGCTTTCTTACCAATCCTATCGATTAAAAAAAACACTCACATTTACTTCACACACTATAATTAGTCCAAAGCTAAGGATGACCAAAATTTACAGAAAATTTCAACGTATAACACAGACAAAGTCAACACTGAATAAAACCTTTGACCCGAAGGATTTATTCCACGCTCTGGTGGCTTATATGGTCCACATGGGTATGCATAATCATCCATTCATTCAGCTGACTGACCGCGACATTTTCACGGGCAAATTTCCTGCCGGAGTTATCTACTCGCTTTCGATTGGTCTAAACAATGAAATGAAATAGGTTACGTCATAGCCTGCACATGTGCCGAACCGTGAAACCCTCCCTTTAAGTACACTTGTGGTTTGGGTTGTGACATCATCAGGCCACGCCCAATGTCACGTGACCCAAAACAGAAAAATGAGCATAACTTCAGAAACTTACAGTTTTATCCAAAATTTTTAGCATCGTTCCATTTTAAACACAATTTAAAAGGAGTGTTATAATTCTGCGAGCCAGCGAGCCATGCGAGTCACGGTGCGAGCCACGCGAGTCATGCGAGCCACGCGAGTCATGCAAGCCACAGTATAAATGTTAAGAATTTTTATTTCTTACATTCCATTTCCATTTATAAAACCACTACAATTTTTTAATAAGATAGTGAGCCCGCCGATATTTTAGCGTGCTGGAAATCCAGGGTCAAATAATTTTCGTAAATATTGAATTAAAAACAATCAGGAACCGGATAAATTTTACTAAAAATATAAAGGTATGAAGAAAGTACATTGTCGCGTTTTTAGTTTTCTTCCCTAATTTTCATAGTCATTTGCCTGTAATTTCGCCAGACGGCAAAATTATGTCAGCCAACAATGGCCGCGAATTTTCAAGTTCGAAAGCAATAATTTTAGAACTTCAAATAACACAAAGAAAGTCACACAAACAATAAAGAACAACGATAACTCAAGAATCTCAAGTAGGACAAAGGACAACATTTATTTTACAACGAAAACGCTGACAGAAAACACCGAACATCTACAAAAATAAATTCATTGACAAACATGGCATCAAAGCAATTGTTTCAGACTGATAGAAACCTAAGCAACCTTTTCGCATCTTCAGAATAAAATCGAACAAAAATGGCCACAACAAATCAACTACTTACATCGAACTGATGATTATTCAGGTACTCAAAGATGAGAGAGGTCAATGTTGAGGCACTAAATCCGATTTGAAACGAAGCGGCGTGGTAGAAACATTTGCCGTCAGCTGGTGGGTCGAATGCGATCTCAAATCCAGTCTCTGCCACTCTAGTGGCGAGTTTTGAAGAAACACTTGTCTGAGGAAAGATGCAACCACATGCGACAGTCAGCCTACTGTCAGAGTTCTGGTAAATTTGATTCACTAAAGAGCAAACCTGTTAAAATTACGCGATTTACTTACCATTCTTGTCGATTTTCCACGTGGATAGCAATGAGTGACAGCTGTCATTGGATACCCCTACGGTGGAGCCGTATGTTTCATTCTCTCAGAATAAAAAATGATGTCTTGAACTTAAATAAATTTTATCGAATTGTTTTCAATATTTTTGGCGGATATTGAGCGATTTTAAGAGAAAAAAAATTTCTTTAAATAACAAAGAAACAAAGAACAAGGAAAACATTGCCCAATTGAGCCATCACGAGGAACACTGTAGAGTATTTCATACTTCGCGCGCCAGCAACAGGGAAAGAGAGAGGACCCTGGGAGCGAGGTTACTCCGTTTACAAGATGGCGGCTAGGCAAGTCGCAGGTAAAACTCCAGGTGCGGGATGTTTGCTGGTGGAATAATCGACGACCTTCCCGACCAATTGAAGAAAAACGGAATTACTCACAAATGGCTCACAGACATGGCTCGCATGGCTCGCACCGTGGCTCGCATGGCTCGCTGGCTCGCAGATTTCGTAGACCCATTTAAAAGATATGAAAGCAAGTATTTTCCCTAAGGATGAAAAATAAAAATAATATGAGGAAAAATGTGTTCTCAAAACCACATTTTTGCATCTTAATTTTTTGTTTTTTGATTTTTCGCAAAAAGCATGCTTACGTTTCACGAAAATTCTTTTTTCTTTCAATTGAACTTTTAAAAAAGAAATTAGCCTCTATTTGCACCGAGTTAGGTTCGCCTTTGTCTTCACCGAAAATAGGTGGCCTGTTGTCAGCCTGGGCTTCCTGTGCTATAAATTGGAAACTGCCATTCTCTTGAAGTCAGACCTTCATTTTGTTAGGATTTGTTGAGTATGGTTATCGTTTGTGAAGTATGTTTCAACCTTTACTCGAAAAAGTTGCCTTTCTTTGCAGACAGGGAGCATTCAGCAAACACCGGTAACTGTGAACTGATCAGTTGAGCGTCCTTACTCGTTCAGTTAATTCATTCTTCGTTTTGAATCAGCTTGAAAACCTCTAAGACAAATCTTTCCGTAGCAACAATATCCAGCTTCAAATCTAACCAAGAATTCAGGAGTTAACGAGACGAACGTCAAATTTGACATTATTTAGGACAGTTTTGAATTTGTATGAACTCTCGCGCAAAGCTGCCTGTCACTTTCACCGGAAGTAAAATTGTACTTAATTTAGCTCCGCATTAAAAAAAGCAACCACATTACTAAGCAATGGAATAGTGTAATGGGCCCTTAAACCCATTATTTTTAGATTTTTGTTGATACAGCTATATCTTCTGGCTTTCAAAGTAATACTGAAACCCTTGTGACAAAGCCCCTTTAAAAAATGTATACCTTTTTTTTTCCGTGTTGGTAGATATGGCAAGGGAGGCTGGAACTGCGGCACTTAAGGATGCTGGGATTTCATATCAGGATGTGGAAGCTGTGATAGCAAGCTACTGCTATGGTGAACCAACTTCAGGTAAAATCAACACAACAAAAAGCCTCAGCGGATCGATCGGGGGGGGGGGGGGTACTCTGTACATTGATAATGGGGTGGGAGCGTGCTGCTGGGACTCTGAACCCCTTGCCCTATACCAGACCATGTTCGGAGCTGCATTTTGCAACCCTTCTTACTCATGCCCAGAGGTGGCATGAGTTAAGGTTTGCCTTCTGTTTTTCTTTTTATTATTTTTTGTGTCAGTTGTGCACTTCTGGTTCATAGCTTTGCCATATACACTTCCAGTTTCTTGACTTCCAGCTACTCTCACTTCCAGTTCTAAACAATACATAGCAAAACAGCATTACTGAAGTGTTATGACACCATCTCATACAACCCTCATTACATTGCTAATGTGAACATAAGGTATATATAACACACAAAAGAATCACTGGCTTCCTTGTGGTACAGCCTTATTTATAAAACATTCAATAGTAACAACTTAACATGGTTTGCAGGAACGATGACTGAATGAAAGGAGTAACTCTTCTCCATGTCGGACATCTTCTTATCTTGTTTAAAATATACCATAAACTTTCTTATGCATAGGCTACTTGGGGGAATGGAGCCTCTTGTCTATCCCAGACTAGGTAATGTCTTTCACTTTCCTATAGTCTAAAAACTAAATTCTTCCTACCACTGATCAGTATTCTGGTAAATGATTCACACCGGACCAGACCAGACCACAACCCTCTGATTTCTATACCCTATCCCAGACTAAACTGTTTGAAAACCATACCCTTAACAGCGGCACATACCCATATAGCTTATGAGAGTACCCCTGGGGAGTACCCCTGGGGAGTACTCCTGGGGAGCTGATTGTTAGTTAATGGAGCAGGGATTGTTAAAGTTGTTGACCCTGTTCTTTTGTTACCTTGTATAAAATTAACACATGTATCAACTGCTTTTAAATACTAAATATTAAATAAAGAGAATGTTTTGATTTTATACAACATTCTTATAATATTTCACTTTGCTGTTTGTTTTTCAGGTCAAAGGGCAGTTTATGGTATGTTTCAATTAATTATGTCGAGTGTTGGCATTTTTCACTCACAAATCACAGAGGTAGTGCTCCTCCATGTACATGTACATGTCTTTCAGCCATCTATGGCATAACTGAGCTCATTCACCGAACCTTTAAAAAGGTTTGGTGAATGAGCGCAGGTTAAAATGCTTTTGTTGTTATTTTTATTCGCTTTCTTACCAATTTTATCGGTTGAAAAACCACTCACATTAACTTCAATAATCACATACTATAGTTAGTCCAAACAAAGCGAAGGATAACCAAAATTCACAGAAAATTTCAATGGATCACACCAACAAAGTCAACACTGAATAAAACCTTTGACCCGAAGGATTTATTCTACGCTCTGGTGTAATCATCCATTCAATCAGCGCATTCATTTTCAAGGCAAATTTCCTGCCAGAGTTATCTAACTCGCTTCCATTTGGTCTAAACAGTGAAATTAAATGGGTTACTATAGCTTGCACATGCGCTGAACCATAATCTTAAATTTCTGCTGATCAGTTTTGATTGCCAACAAAAACCAGTCAAATATGGAAATTTGCAAATGAATTTGGTACTATTAGTGCCAAGGCCTTTGCAGAAATCACTATAAATTATGTTTTATAAACACAAACATTATTAACTGTTCGTAGATCTGCGACATCTACTGTTATGCTTGCCAAATTGTTGGTTCTCCGTTTCATATTTATTACTTTGTATACCCAATATTTGGTACATATATGTATTTATTTGGTATCCCTGTGTTTGATACAGACACTGGCTGCGGTCACATCTACGACGTAACTAAAGTTTAACTTAAGTTAGTCTCAAAGTTACGTGACGTCATACCTAACTGTAGTTAGTGCTTTCGGTCGACTTTGCAGTGACACCACGCAGTTAACTACAGTTCTAATTAGCCTATGGATGACGGCTTCGTGACGACCCTTATTGTTGATCCGTGAAATGTCAACATGGTTGACCGACGTAAAGTGTGTCTAGTTTTCTTCTTATTTATTTTTTTCGTGCGGCAAACCGTCGGAGAAAAATGAGAAATAAGCTGAGAATTTTAACGGATGCTCGACGCCGGGTACACGTGTTGCTACCTTGTTGTATGTAAATTTTTTGTTTGTTGTTTTTGGTTTCCCCCTCGCTTCACGCTTGGTTTTTATTTTGCATATTTATATATGTTCATCTCGCACGTGTGAAAAGAATTGTCACATTCTGATTGGTTGTTTGTTTGTAAACTTAAGACTAACCCATGAACCCTGCTTGGGTATAACTATAGTTAGTCTGTATTGTTTTGGATCTCCGAGGCGTCAATTTTCTAACTATAGTTAGTCGAGCGAACCGAGAAGCAGTCACATTACCGAAATAGCTAACTATTGTTATCCCCGTCTTAACTATAGTTAGTAGCCCAGATGTGACCGCAGCCAATAACTGCCAATCTGTGTCATCTCCTTGCATGCTTGCCAAATATTCAGTTCCTATTTAAAATTGTTTTTCATCTTTATTATATGACTAATCATTATTTCACAAGTATAATAGAACTCACAGTTGACCAAGCTCCCGTCTGGTAGAGCATTGGCATTGAAATAGTTATTGCAATGGGCATGGATTTAAATCCCAGAAAATGGAGCTCTAATAAACTATAGCAACTCGTTTAGTTGCTGTATATTTGCGATGATCACATTCTCTTTTAAAATATTTATACTGATTTTAGAGTTGGGTCTGACTGGGATCCCTGTGTTTAACACAAACAACAACTGTTCGTCTGCATCGTCTGCCCTTATGCTTGCCAGATTATTGGTTCTCAGTGGACAGTATAAGTGTGTTTTAGCATTAGGTAAGGAACGTATTATATAATTCATTTTTACATTTAAAGCAGGAGAAGCCTGAATTTGTTAATTGATTTCATTTGTTAGTTTAATATTAAGCCTCCAATTCAAGTGCAGCTTACCATACACTTATTGTGTAATCACGAATTCTCTATTTTCGAATTGCCCATAAAACACTTTGTTTGCCCCCCAAATTTTGCATAACCTATTGTTTTGAAATGCTCTTGGGAATATGCAGTCCTTCCAAGAGCATTTACAAACAATAGTTTATGCAAAATTTGGGGGGCAAACAAAGTGTATTATGGGCAATTCGAAAATAGAGAATTGCTTATATTTACTGTATAGACAAAGAATACAAGAATTGATGTTTAAATATCTGAAAAGCTTTACATCTGCGCCTGTTTTTCACAAATGGAAACTGTCCTCTTAAATCGTCCAGTAAAATTGAAGCTTATATCAATAGACCATATTCGTATTCTCGGTATTGAACTGGTACTAGCTTGCAATGGAGGCTAATGCGGGGGAATATCATTAAAAATATTTGCATGTGAAAAGATTCCCCCGCATGAGCCTCGACTGCAAGCTAGTTCCAGTTCAATACCACGAATGGTCTATTCATTGAAGTGGCATTTTTTGTAAAAGGACGAAAAGACACGCTTGAAAGATGTCTTCATTTGTACATTTGTAAGCCGACTTTTCTTTCCTGGCATCGCAATTCCCTTTGCACGTTCTCCTTTTAACGTTTTTGAAAGCAAAATGACAAACGATTCCTCGCTAGTAAGAGAGGAATGTAATTATATGCTTGATTTTTTTTGGCGCAGAGAGTTGTCATGTATTTCAACATAAGATTTGACAAAAATGGACTTACCATTTGTAGTATCAACTCAATCACAGTCGTTCCTACCATCTTATTAAACGCGCTCGTTATATTTGCTGTGAAAAAAACGTAACCAACTTCGAACCAACTAAAATATCCTTCTGGCTTGTTTAGTCGCCACGGATGTACTGACTGGGATGGTTGTCCAGCCTGTCTTCATTGTGGTACAACAAATAGCAACACGGTTACGTCATTGCCGTTTTTACATATCGTCAATTTTCTTGAACTCTAAACATTCATTTTCAAAATGGTACTTGTAGTAAATCTAATAGTCTTTAGGTGTACCTTTTTCATAATTTCTATCAGAGCGTTTTCAAGAAAGATTATAGGTTGTTGCATAAATAGACGAAAGAAATCGCTTCATTCGATTTCGACCAACATCAACCGAACGTACATATTTTGCCATAAATGTGCTCACTAAAAGATCATGATCAAAAATCGGTTGATGAGCCATAACGCTCTAGAACGGTGAGCCATTCCGAAAACCAGCAAGGAACGGATGAGGATATAACAATATTTTAAACGATTTTTTTTTTTTCTCGTTGAAGAAAAATGTAGTAGTGCAACAACATATGAGCGTCACGGCTGGTCAGTGCGATAGAGCCTTAAAAGATATCCGTGGGAGATATCCTTGGGACATCGCTTGAACGATATCCTTAGGGATTATCCTTAGCAAATTTCACAATTAGGTCAAGCTAATTGGCCTTATACATGATAACGTCACCAGCTCAAAATTCACCACCAAGCCCCGTTTGTACGAAATTCCTTGCAAACTTTTGACAAGTTTACGTTGTTTTTGAGTGGGTATTCTTTTCAAATTTGCTCCTTTGAGAATACATTGATGAGATTGTCACGGGTTTACACTTCGAAAGCGAGGCTTGGGGGTGAAATTAGCTTGTCTGACGTAAACGTGCATAAGGGCTATTCAGAATTTAGCAATTGTATTGTGGTCACGTCAGCATAAATTTTGTATTGTTATCAAATAACTCAGACAGAGCGGTTTTCACTTGAGTGTCGTAAAATTACTCTGGCCAATCACAACAGGCACAGATAATCCAATGAACCAATCAGAACTCGAAGCAAATTCACGTGGCCCAGTGCTGATGCACGTAGCCGGCGTCAAGCACGGGAAAACGCGTGTGAGTAATTCACGATTGGTTTAAATGGCGCGAGATTTTTAAGCCAATCACAAAGCGTAGCAATGCAAAACTAAAGCAATCGCGAAATTACTTTTGACACTTAATTGAAAGCTGCTCTATGTATTACTGTTAGGTTTCGAGAAGATGGAGCGGGGATTATCTGAAAGGTTTCATGACCGCGTGTCCCCTGTCAAACGTCACATGGATCACATGGTAGGGATTGGTGCAGCGCCAGGGCTTGTTAGTCCACAGTTAAACACTATGACATCTGATGTCATCAAGGTGAGGATAATACATTACTGTATTCATGTTTTGTTTTCTTGTCGATATAGAATGTGATCAGACATGGCACAGTTATGAGATCACTCATACTGCTCAGTAGCTTTCATTTGAATGGTCACACTGTAGGATTTCATCCACAGACTCAAAAGTTAGAACCGCCTTGTACAGCATAATAAACAGCACCACAGGAAAGTACTGCACAGCAGTTTTTATTTGAATGGTCAAACTGTAGGATTTGATCCGCAGACTCAAAACTGAGTAAGAACCACCTTGTCCAGCATAATAAACCGCACCATTGGAAGGTACTGCTCAGTAGCTTTCATTTGAATGGTCACACTGTAGGATTTCATCCACAGACTCAAAACTGAGTAAGAACCACCTTGTACAGCATATTAAACCGCTCCACAGGAAAGTACTGCTCAGTAGCTTTTATTTGAATGGTTTTTTCTTCTCAGACAAAAACGTTAGAACCAAATAGACCTTTTTCGTTAATGGCGGCCGATTTCATACATATAAAAATGCCTCATTTTTGAGTAAACATCTTTTGAATTTTGCACATGCTAATGTGGTCGACATGGCGATGATTTTCTGAAAGGCTAACCTCGTCTGCAGGGAGTCCTCCTTCCCCTGGACTAGTCTTTCCAATATCCAGGGCTGAATGTTAATCTTCTGTTACATATTACAGCTTTTCGCCTATGCTGCGCAAGAGCACAGTGCGAAATATGGAAGTACACTAGAGCAGTGTGCGAAGATCGCTTTCAAGAATCACAAGCACAGTATTCACAACCCACATGCGTGTCTGAGGAAGGAGATTCCTTTAAAAAGAATCAGTGGTTCAAAGACGATATGCAAACCCATTACTCTCGCCATGTCGGCGCCCACGGCAGATGGGTCAGCGGCTGCTGTTGTGTGCTCCAGAGAATTCATGGAGTCCAGGGGAATGCAGGTTAGTTTTAACGGCGAACTGCTTGGGAAATGTAACAATACTGTTGTACACGAACTTTAAGTAATGATCCGCATAAGAAGGATAGCGCTGAACGGCAATGGAATGTCAAACACGATGGAATGTCAAGATTTTTCATTGTTACAACTAGTGATCTCATTGGCCTAGACTCAAAAACCGCTAAAAAGTTAAGGTTCAAGGTGCATTTTGTCTAATTTTTTTAAGGTTTCAAGTAATTTGAGACCCAATCGCACAACATACAATTTTTAAAAGAAATTGTATTTGGAGAACTTCATCAAAGAAGCAAAATTATTAGCTATTGTCTTCTGCTATTCTGATTGGTTAAGCACGAACATTTCCTAAAATTTATTTGACGCAAATGGATTTTCTTTATTTTTATAATGAAATATAATTATTAACCATCAGCTCCTCCTCTATTCTTGAAATCAAAGATATTCTATGTGGGAAAGAGCTAATGCCGCAGAACAATGAAGTTTGCTATCGTTCTTATGTGGAACAATACTTAAAGTGGTAGGGCTAAATTACCCATACCCATACACACAGCCAAAATGAAAACCTAAAAAAAACCTAAGGGCTAAAGGAAAAAACGGCGAACGGTGTTAATCTTTTGTTGCAACATCAAACTACTCAAGATACCAATCACAATGCTCCTTTTAGAAAACATTTCCCGTGTAAACACTAGAGACAATTGGAGGGAGCCGACCAGCCATCTAGACCAGCCATTTTATTGGCAGTCAAAATATACAGTTATGTCCAGGATTGCAGATAATTAGATGCATGACAAATTTAATAAGCGTCACAAAGTGTCCTCTTGCTCTTAAACTCAACTTCAACATCACTTGTTTTCAAAAATTCAGACAATAAACGTCACGAAGTGTCCCCGAAATTCTGCTCTTTAAGTAAAGATAAACAGGTGCGTTTACCCTAACCTAAAAACAACACTAACACAAATGCTTACCTTACATTTTAAAAAAGATAGTTAACACTTAGACTTAATAGACCCTATTCATAAATGGCGGCCGATTTATTTATTCTTTTATATTCGTGCTAATCCGCCCAACTAGCCTCATTTTAGAGCAAAAATTATTTTGCATTTTGCACATGCTAACGAGGCTAGTTGGGCTGATTAGCATGAATATAAAAGAATAATAAACCGGCCGCCATTTATGAATAGGGTCTATGGGACACTTCGTGTTGGATATAAAAATTTGTCATGCATCTAATTATCTGCAATCTTGGACATATATGAAAATATAACTCTTACAATGTATGTCTGCGTAAGCACGTTGCAAACCATAGCCCGCATAAGTGAAGTCCGTTAAAACACGCACTATACAGTACATACATAACGTTGTAATGGCGATTAAGCCGGATGCGCAAAACCAGTAAAAAAAACTCCTAACTCGGTGAAAAAACTGTAAACATATTCTCCAAACCGATGCAGAATCACGTTAACCTCTGGAGTTGAAAGTGTATATGACAGATATTTTTTTATTTGCTTGATGGAATCTACATGGCGTTCTGATAAGAAAGTCGAAAAAAGTTTTTCGATATCGATTTTTCTTGTCCTTGATTTAGCCGTCTAAAAACGTGAAATTTCACTTCCGGTGGGTTACAAAACCGCGCAAGAAGAAAGACTGGAAATAGTCCGCTGTGACGTCAATACAAGAATACTAGTGTCGCGGTTTCTCATTTCCTCCGTTGTTTTGGTGCGTGTTGCTACAACCATGGACAACACACCTCAATAGAACCATGTTTCTTCCTCAGGGCGCACCAAAAAATGTTAGGAACCGAGAAACCGCGACACCGGCATTCTTGTATTGACGTCACAGCGGACTATTTCCAGTCTTTCTTCTTGCGCGGTTTTGTAACCGACCGGAAGTGAAATTTCACGTTTTTAGACGGCTAAAACACGGAAAAGAAAATCGATATCGAAAATACTCTTTTCGATTTTCTTATCAGAACGCCATGTAGTTTCCATCAACCAAATAAAAAAATATCTGTCATATACACTTTAAAGGTTGAAAATAACAACTATTTAATGCTGTTAGCAGTACACGATATTCGATAGTGGCTGATTGGCGTCAAGTGAATAGCGCAAATCAAGGAGTGGTATAAACAGGCTACAGCTGCGAATGCCAAGCATGGCAATGATATGTGTGCCCATGGAAAATCCATGTGTTTAGAGTAACACTGAACTGCTCAGCAGAATGTCACAGTCATAACAACCTCCTTGATCACAGCTTTATTGTTATTGTATTTAGAATAAAGCTGTGGAGATTGTTGCCCAGCAGATGGTCACAGACCTCCCATCTTCATTTGAGCAGAGCTTTATGGATTTAGCTGGTGTCGGCATGGCTCGTAAAGCTGCCGAAGACTGCTTCAGGTCGTCAGGTCTGACTCCTCGTGATGTAGACGTTCTTGAAGTACACGATTGCTTTTCCTGCAACGAGGTTAGTTGCGCTTTCCTGGGTTACCTGTGACCGGTGCCCTTTAGTTTGCACTGTTTACCAGCGTAGTCTATTAAACGTCTATTGTTGTGCCCTTATTTGATACTATTTCTATTTTTCCAAACACTGAAAAACAGCAAATTTATGTTCATGGCATCCAAATTACATGTAGATGTTTCATTGAAGCTTTGTTCAAAAAGCGAAACTTGAAAAATTTTCAAAATTGCAAATATAGGCCGTTGCTGCACTCAATGTACACTTTCTGTGCTTATGTTTTATTTCAGCTCTTCATGTATGAAGCTATGGGATTGTGTGAACAGGGGAGGGGTGGAGAGCTGATTGATTCAGCGGAGTGGATCACAAATAAAAATGGTAAGATACCCCGTGATCACTGACTGAGACGTTTTTAATCTGTGCAATAATGAAATAAGAACGAAGTATTGCAGACGTGAACGTCTATTTTCATAATAAAAGGCAACTTTGCATTGTGAATGAATAGAACACCTCTTGAAGGCAAACCAACTGCGTGATGCAGTATATAACTAAAGGCCGAGACATATGGTGCGACGTCCCGAGCAACAAAATGCAAGTTGTACCCAAATGTTATTGAACCCATTTATTCTTCTTCCCAATCTTTACACGAAACATGGCGCGCAACAATTTCAAAGGTGGACACACAATACAATGCAATTAATGCTATGCAATGCAATCAGAAACCCACAATACAATACAATGCAATGCGATGGATTGCAATGCACTGCAAATTATACATGTGAGAAACGCCGAAAAATTACAAAAAGATGCTTCTTTCCCCCACTCCTGAAAATAGTAACCTCGGAAAGTAACGGCAAATTTGGTGTCTGGTAATAAATCCCAAAAGCAGCGACCAGCAGAAAGCACAATGCCCTTCCAAAGTCGATAGCTCAAGTTGTGTGTAGCGAGCCTTGATAAGGACTGTCTAGTACAAGGGAAACGCCCAAGATAAACACTTATCGGTTAGATGCAAAGGTAATCAACCTCGGGCTCCGCATAAAAGGCTGCTAAACCTTAACGCAATGATGACCGCCATTTCTCCGTGTTTACAGTGCTAATATTCCAGTGCTTTATTCATGTATAGCAATGACTGATTTATGTTCCTCAATGTTACTGTATTTGTAGGTGGATCAGTCTGTCGAATTGGAGGCAGGTGGGTCGTGAATCCGTCAGGAGGTTTAGAGTCAAAAGGTGCGAGGTCAATTCAAGTTCTTGTAAACTCCGCTGTAATTCTTTGTGGCAGACGACTAGTGCCACCTTATACCTAGAAGAATGGCTGACTCACTTGGTGAAATTGCTATAGTATAAAGCGAGTATGCCCGCATATATCCAATGTTCGGCATTTACGAACGATCCATCATGTATCAACGCGACAGTTGATGAGTTTGGTCGACATTCCGACTTGGGATGTTTGAAGAGGAGAAGACTGCAAGGGCATGTGCCCTCTACAACTCGTCTCACGGCCACTGCGGAAAGTATATTATAGTAAATCCTACCTGCAGGATATCCAACGCCTTTGGGGGATAAAAATGGCTTCTGACACCAAGGCAAATTATTGTCGACTTCGTTGTCGCCGTCGCCGTGGAAGTAGTCGTCGTAGTAGTTGTAGTGAATTGTTAAGATCCTCTTTTATTGCTAGGTTGAAAAATACCATACGTTGCTTTTAAAAATAACAACACGGAATGATTGCGTAACCACCTCTCCCCCTTTCCTGATAGCTAAGAAGTGATTATCTCAAAATCAAGGCAGTATGCGACCAGCCCTGTGTGAACAGCCCCTTAAACTGATCTTTTTTTAGGTCATCCAATTGGTGCCACAGGACTGGCTCAATGTGCAGAGCTTAATTGGCAGGTGGGTTCCCCGTTCAATGTCCTCCGACGCTCTTTGCTACTTAAGGTGGCTCCTAGTAGTTTTATTGGGGTCACACTTCCCTTTTTGAATGCGCTTAAACATAATCTTACTTTAGCTCAATGAATCTGAATTTGATACCAGATGTTAGGCTTGGATGAAAGTTTTGAGCGATGCTCTTTTTATGCTAATCAGCGTTTCCATAGCAACGGTAAACGAATATGGCGAAAAACAGTTTTTCCTAAATATCTTTCGATTTTGGGGCTACCCGCAACAAGCGAATAAATGCGTTATAATCTACACAGTGTAGCACACTAAATGGGAAAATTTCAAACAAATTAAACTGTTCGATTTTAAATAAATCACTAAAACATTTTTAAGACGTGTTTTTTCATGTTTGAAATATAAGCGGTCAAAACATTCCATAGGTCTCACAAATTATCATTAAATTACCACAGACAGTTTCCTCAGACTTAAATAATTACTCCCTGCAAATAGCTTTGACTAACTCCTCGGCAATAAAGAGATC
This sequence comes from Dendrophyllia cribrosa, assembly GCA_024195265.1. Taxonomy (NCBI): domain Eukaryota; kingdom Metazoa; phylum Cnidaria; class Anthozoa; order Scleractinia; family Dendrophylliidae; genus Dendrophyllia; species Dendrophyllia cribrosa. The sequence continues at coordinate 16,238,340 of JAJLRJ010000006.1, read as the reverse complement.
GAGCTTTTCATTCAAATGCAGTTTTGCTTGACGTTTTTAAAGTAAGATTATGTATAAGCGCATTCAAAAAGGGAAGTGTGACCCAAAAAAAAACTACTTGGAGCCACCTTAAATGATTCAATTGCCACAGGCAAATTTTGAATCAATTAATGTGGTGCTATCTTCTGAGTCTATGGATGAAACTCTTAAGTGTGACAATTTAGTTGAAAGCTTCTGAGCTGTAATGAGCAATATTGAGCAGTACTTTCCTGTGGTGCTGTTTATTATGCGTAACAAGGCGGTTCTAACTTCTGTGTTTGTGGATGAAATCCTAAAGTGTGACCATTCAAATGAAAGCTACTGAGCAGTACTTTCCTGTGGCCTTGTTTATTATGCTGTACAACTTTTGAGTCTGTGGATGAAATCCTAAAGTGTGACCATTCAAATGAACTGAACAGTACTTTCCTGTGGTCCTGTTTATTATGCATTACAAGGTTCTAACGGGTGGTTCTAGCATCTGAGTCTGCGGATGAAACTCTAAAGTGTGACCATTTATTAGAAAGCTACAGATCTGAGCAATACCTTCGCGGTTCGGTAAATATCCCCCACAAGCCACCTACACTTCGGTGAATTGTTGTTACTTTCAAAGAAGAGGGACCTTGGGAACGAGGTTACCACTATTAAATCATTATTTTGTTTTTCATTTTTTTTTTTCTCTGTTGTAGCTGAGAGACGAGGCAGGGAAGAGACAGGTCGATGGTGCTTCAGTCGCTCTGCAGCATAATTATGGAATCGGAGGAGCGGCTGTTGTTACGATGTACAGAAAGTACAAGCCACAGGCCAGAGCACGACTTCATGCTAGGTTATAGCATTTGGAGCATAGCGGTTTCTGTTCACTGCTGTAAAATTAATTCAATCCGAAGAAACGACACTGATCGATCACAACATAATGTACAAATGAAACAATGAACCAATCATAACTCGAAGAAAAAGACGCAACTCGTGCCAAGCGCGGGAAAACACGTGTAATCTGTGCCAACGATGGCGGGAAAAAGTGACGCAGTGCGGCTGCCAGTACTGGGGAAATGTGTTACTAGTGCCAAGCGCAGAAACGTGTAACCGGTGCCAATGGCGGGAAAATGTGCAACCAGTGTTAATGGCGGGAAAATGTGAAGCCGCTACCAAGTGCGGTAAAACGTGTCATTGTAAGCGCAAGTCAATTCCTTGATTGACATTGAATTTTCTTTGTATGAAACAACCATGTGCTTTTTGTTAGTTATTGCTGCTTGCGAGGGACGACTTACTAAATTATACCAGTGCTTCTGTACTTGCAGATTCGTTTTTTGGATTGCTCTGTAGTTTTTTCCTGGATCTACATGTTAACCAACATGCAGAACCAACATTTCCAAATTCCAATTCGATCCGGAAACAGTGGAAGTAAGAGCCACCTCGTGGATTCCACTGAAATTCTAGTTTATTTTATTTTTTATTTAATGTTAGCAGAATCTAGTCCAATGTCAATATACGCGGGCACCCTTCATTAACCGTATTTTAATAGTGATGCGGCTAAATCGATCCCTAAAGCACGAGTCATCTAGGGGATCCGGGGGCATGTTCTCTCGGGAAAATGTAAAAAAAAATGTTTCTTCTCAGACTGACATCCCAGTTGGGGGGGGGGGGGGGGGGGAGTAGTAATACTCACAGTCACTTCACTGCTACGGAAACCGGGTTAAGCTCCGACAGTTGTGAGGCACTTTGCTCGTGAATACTTTTTTTTACGGTCAAGTGTAATGATAAAAGATCAATTTATGCCAACTGCCAAAACCCATTTTTACAGAATCAAAGGTAATCCAGGTATCCTCATCGACATTCTACAAATCTAATTAACGACAGCCACCCTTCTCCACCGTAAGCTTTTTACTGTCAACTGTACGCTGATTGTCTGGCGAGGCAAAACTGACTTATTTATTCAAGAGTTACATTCAACACTCGGCTTTCATGAAGTGTTAAAAATTGAATAAGCAAGTCTGAAAAGAAAATCAACAAGTTATCAGAACTTACGAGTTTTCTGGTAGAGTCAGGCCTTATCGATCATCAGTGAAGACCCTTCTGTCAATGGAAGTTAACTGTGGTGAGATCCTGCAGAACAAAGGAAAGCTGCAATATTTACATGGGGAGTTCATAGTTGCTACCTGATCGAGGTAATGATTTCTTTTTTGCAAGCAGTCGCGTTGTCTGGGCCAGCAAAAAATTTCGCTTCCGAGCAAACCGGTCCTCCAGTAAATGAAATGGCTTAAACAGGTACAGCAGAGTACGAAGCTACATAAGCACAAAAAAGTATGAAACTAAATGCTGGAAAGACCTTCAAAGAATTGTTCTTTTGAGCCCCATATTTAAAACGGCAACTTCCCGCCGAAAATCTAGCCTGTTCCGGGCTGGCTAACGTCATGTAATACTGAGGTAAAGCTCACCTCAACTTACCGAGCAACTCGGCACATGGGCTAGGTTTTTAGCAATGAGGATATTAATTTTATCGTCCAATCCACGTCACTTTTTATCTGGATATCTCATAAGAATGCGAAGATTGCGCGACATTTTTGTCCTATCTCTGTACCGTAAAATCTATACCCGGGCACCAAAAAGAATAAGTACTCCCTTCAACATAATCGCTGGAGAGTCGCTTAGTCCATTTCGCTGCAAGCGCCGAACGTTTTTCAGCGATCGTAGCGATCATATGGAAACCAGGCTTTAGGAGTAAAAATTCATGGGAGCCACACCCACAAATCAGGGTTCCGGTACCTTTTTGGGGCTCCTTTCAAGATTTCCGACCCCGCTTGAAACAATCAAACTTGTTTAACTGCAAAAACCGTGGACGAAGATCCTGCTGGTTTTTCGTTGGATCTCACAGAAGGAGACCTAATCAACTAAAATGAATCAATATACTAACGAGAAGTCCAAGGACTACTGCAAAGCTCTTACCCAGTTCGAAATGTGTAATTTTCCCTGGACCTGATCCCTGAATCGATACCAATTTTCAGACCTGATCACTTAATTGATAACTATTTTCAGAGACAACCATAAAAATTGTAAATGGAAGGTTCAAGTTTTTTTTGGGGGGGTGGGGCGGTGGGGGCGCAAATCTCCGAACCAGAGTTACTCGGCGTACGCAGCCAGAGGGAGACTAAGCATGAAAAAGAGAAATGGATTGGAACGAACGCGCACTTGCAAAAAGAAAAACAAAACATGGAGGAAGGGAGTGAACTTAGCGGTCGCGAGCAAAATGAATGTAACTTGAAAACACTCTTTCCCAAATCCTAGATCACGATGAGGAACTGGAAGATCGTACGATTCGTTCGGAATGTGACGTTGACCGCTAGTCGCCTTGTCGGTGGGACCGTGGTTCGGTTTTTGCTCTCGTGCTGTACCGTGTTTGTCATTGTTTGGATAGCTGTTTTGATGTACGTGAGCTTTTACTACGCTTATATGCCAGCAGTAAGCCATGTTAGACCGGTCTTTCTGCTGTTCAAGTAAGTTCATTTCCCCTTCTTTTCACTTGTCAGTCTTGAATGTGTTTGTTAAATTGGGATCGTCTTGAAATTCTGTTTATCTGTTTACCTGCTTTTGTATAGTTCGGATTGCGAAAATTCTCGCGGAAAAGAACTGTGTTCCTTCCCTCAAGCTAATTTGTCTTTGAGCACCGGAGAACGAGTGAGTATTTTTATATTTAAATCCTTAATTCTTCGTAATTTTTTTCGTGTAACTTTCTTGAGGTCGGCGCGTGATTTTTGTTCAATTCAAGGGCGTGAAACTTAATCCATTCATCACTATTGTGCAAAGGTCATGAATTGCAATTTACATCGATATGCTGCGACATGCAGCAAAGACATCAATGAAATTTCGTTCATGGAACGATTGTAGAAAAGCCGACAGACTTCGTCCTGTTTCGGAGCGCCGTTGTTGAACGAGGAATTAAAGTAATACATTGTAGAAAAAAATGAACTCCCCCCCCCCCCCCCCCCCCCCCCCACCCCCTAAAAATCTATTTATGGATGCTTTGTTTGAAATCAATTTCAGATTTCAGGTTAACGATAAGGAGTGGCTATGTCTGTAATAAGTATTTTTCAAATGGGCCCAATACTAGTTGAGGCTAAACTGTAGAATACTGGGGCCACTTATTTGCATGTCATTGAACATGAATGGTTTTTGTTTCCATATGCCTCGTTGGGTGTGCGGAAAACTCAGACCTCAGACCCGGCGGAAAACTCAGACCCGGTGGAGAACTCAGACCCAGCGGAAAACTCGGACCCAGCGGAAAACTCAGACCCCACGAAATTTCAAAACCTAGACCCGGTGGAAAACTCAGACCCAGCGGAAAACTCAGACCCCTTGAAATTACAAAAGAAATAAACTTCACTCATGATCAATTTTAGTCACCTTGCGTAAAATGTTTTATTGTCACGCAATCACCCCAGGAGATCGCTTAGAATACAGCGAGATGTTTATCTTGCCCGATTCATCGCTGTCGATCAAACAGGGAAAAACTATAAACACGGTTTAAAATAGCAGTCGACACTTCGATCACTTTTCACTGAAAAAAATGAAAAAAAAAAGAGTCGCGAAAATGTTAGTCAAATTAAGTCAGTTTTGTATACATTCATAGTTCTTTATAGTGCTAGACAGAACGGATTTCCCGTGTTTGCGAGTGTAGAAGCGCTCAGAGTTGCATATTTTATGCTTGAGCAAACACCTGAAGAGAGCGCCGCATTCAGGAATCGCAACAAAACACGTTAATTTAGATGAAGATTCTGAGGCGGATATTATTTTAGCAGTTCAAAGCATGCGATGTGTCCAACAATCAGTTTTTTAATATTATTTCAAGGTTTCTAGGAAGAAAGTAAAATTTTATTCCAGGGAGAATTTGGTCACGTGCTAGGCAACGATGGCAGTACTTACAAGTAGCACGAAATACTTTCTCAATTTAGAAAAAAGGAATAATGTTAAAAAACACATACGGAAGTTGAGAATTAGCGGTTCGATCACTACAGACCCTTTCAATATATTATCTGAACAGAAACGCTTTTATCAAAACCTGTATTCAAGTGGCAATAAAAACGCTGATCATTTACAAACAATTGAATCTTTCCTGAGAGATTTGAATATCCCTAGACTTACAGAGGAAGAAAAGCTATCATGCGAAGGAAAAATTACTCCAGAAGAATGTGCCTCGCTTCTGGGAAGTTTTAAAGAGAACAAATCTCCGGGGAATGATGGTCTCCCAATTGAATTCTATAGAAAGTTTTGGCCGGTAATCTGTGAGCCGTTTGTTAAATGTGCAAATGAATGTTTTGAAAAGGGCGAAATATCAGTCTCGCAAAAGCAAGCAGTTATCACGCTTATTGAAAAAAAAGGAAAAGATCGCTCTCTTTTAGAGAATTGGCGACCAATTTCTCTTGTCAACGTGGATGCAAAAATCATGTCTAAAGTTATTGCTTCAAGATTAAAAAATGTCCTGCCAAATATTATTCACCATGATCAAACCGGATTTATTAAGGACCGTTACATCGGCGAAACAGTAAGATCCATCTTTGATATAATGGATTTCACAGTTAAAGAGAATATCCCTGGTTTGATGATTTTTATTGATTTTCAAAAGGCTTTCGATAGCCTCGAGTGGGATTATCTTCTAAATTGCTTGGAATTTTTTAATTTCGGTCCGGATTTCACTCGTTGGGTTACGACTTTCTATAAAAATATCAAAAGCTGTGTCATCAATAATGGGTTCACATCAGATTACTTCACGCTAGAACGTGGAGTTAGACAAGGAGATCCACTCTCCCCATACCTATTTGTTATAGCGGTCGAAACCTTAGCAATTGCAGTCCGGAAAAATGTAGCAATAAAAGGGCTCACGATTGGGAAAGAGGAAACCAAGATTCTCTAATATGCAGATGACACGACGGCGGTTTTATCTGATATTAATTCAGCACATGCCCTTTTCACTCTTCTCGATGTTTTCAGGTCATTATCCGGTTTAATGGTTAATCCAACAAAAACTAAAGGTATGTGGATTGGTTCCTCCAGAGGAAACAAAACGAAACCATTTGGTATTAAGTGGCCAAGTGAACCAATCAAATCCCTTGGGGTTTTTTACTCATATGACCAAAAATTGTTACGCGAGAAAAACTTTATAGAAAAACTTGACAGCATAAAAAAGTTGATGAATCTTTGGTCATCTAGAGGCCTCTCTTTATATGGGAAAGTAACAATAATCAAGTCTTTGATTATCCCAAAATTTGTTTATGTTTGCTCATTACTGCCAACTCCCAACGGAATCATCAAAGATCTAAACCAGTTATTTAAATTTTTATGGAAGGGCGTTGATAAAGTGACAAGACTGTCTGTAATAAATGAATACGAGAAGGGTGGTTTAAGAATGATTGACTTTGAAAGTATGATTAAGTCTTTAAGATTAGCCTGGTTAAAAAGAATTTTTGGCACAAACAACGGAGCATGGAAAACGTATCTACTACACTTATTACAGCGGTTTGGAGGCCTTTTTCTTTTTCATTGTAATTACGATGTCAAAGATTGCTCCACCTCCTCTCAGTTTTATTCTGAGTTACTACAATGGTGGTCAGAATATCGAGAAGAATTCGCAACCGGAGACGATTGGAAGTATATATTATGGAATAACAAGGAAATTCGAATAAACAAGATGCCTGTCTTTTACAAACGATTTTTCGAGTCTGATATTATCTATGTAAACGATCTATTATTTGAATTACATGTAAGTATTATTGATTCCTTCCATATTATCTCACAGAAGATCAAAACAAACTTCTTAACGTGGGCCGGACTCCGGCACTCAATACCATCTCATTTGAAAAATGACAACCAGAGATCCTTAGCAGTCCACCCCATTTTGAAGATAGATAACAAGGTTTTTGATATCCTGGAAAAGAAATCGAAAGACTATTACGCTTTGTTTATAAGGTCTAAAGCACAATACCCTAATCACTCACAATACCTGAAACGCGAATTCGACTTAACAGAAGTCCAACTGGAGCAGGTCTTCTCTTTACCCCATACTGTGTCTCTAGAAACCTACGTCAAAGCCTTTCAATATAAGGTCCTTAACAATATAGTGTACACTAATACCAAACTGTTTAAAATAGGTTTTGCGACAGATGATAAATGCTCCTTCTGTAAACTTGAACCAGAAACACTGAACCATCTTTTCTTCTATTGCATGCATTCAACGGGATTTTGGAAAGAATTTGAGTCGTATTTCCATTCACTGACAAACGAATTCATTTGTATCACTTTGCAAGATGTGCTGTTAGGTGTTATAACCTCCGTTTGTTACCCCCTGCTTAACTACTTGCTATTGATTGCTAAAATTTACATATGGGATTGCAGAAGGACTCATACTTTACCTAATATAAATGGCTTTAAGCTAAAGGTGAAAACAAAATATGAAACAGAAAAATATATCCATATTAAAAATAGCAAATATGGATAAATTCAATAAGAAATGGGCGCTTATTTTACACACTTTATAAGTGAAATGTCTTCGTTCATAAGTGTTAGTTTAGATGTTGTTTCACGGTAGTGTAATTTATTATATTGTAAATATTGTATTGTAAGTAGTGAATAACTAGTCGTAGTGTTTGTAAGTAGTTGATTGTTGATTGAATAAATGTAATGTCAAGGGAAAAAAAAAAAGTACTTACAAGTATGCAACACATGTACATGTAATTCGAGTTATCTAAATCAAGAAAAAAAAATTACCGTTTCGATGCTTATCGGAGTTTCATAATGTCTCGCAACAAAAAGGAAAAATGCTAAATATCTCTTGTCGGCTGCTATTTTAAACCGTATATAGTTTTTCCCTGTTTGATCGACAGCGATGAACCGGGCAAGATAAACATCTCGCTGTATTCTAAGCAATCTCCTGGGGTGATTGCGTGACAACAAAACATTTTACGCGGTGACTAAAATTGATCATGAGTGAAGTTTATTTCTTTTGTAATTTCGAGGGGTCTGAGTTTTCCGCCGGGTCTAAGTTTTGAAATTTCGAGGGGTCTGAGTTTTCCGCTGGGTCTGAGTTTTCCACCGGGTCTGAGTTTTCCGCCGGGTCTGAGGTCTGAGGTCTGAGTTTTCCGGGTCTGAGTTTTCCGCACACCCATGCCTCGTTCTACCAAACGTTTAAGGATATGTAAATAAGTGGCCATTCTGTTCACCTCCGAAACATGGCGGAATGAGTATGGTACTGTTTTTAAATGGCTTACATCAGTTTGTGTAACGGCAATGTGAGGACTTCAGATATGTGCATTTATTTAGCGAGAAGTCTTTCAATCGTGAACCATAGTTTTTAAATTAGTGGTGAATTTATGTGTGATATAAAAAGCAACATCCAACAACCCTGTGGTGGATAATACAATTACAAGTGGTCGTAAAAGCTTTAAAAGACATGTACTGGTGCATTGTACACCCCCAAGTGCACTATTTTTTTCAACCTCCTGTAAGCGGACACCTCCCGTAAGCGGACACTTACCCTTGGTCCCAAGGGTGTCCGCTTATAGGAGGCTGAGTCATTGATGTCACAAATCAAGTCATGTGTACCAGATCGCAAACCAGTAGAACATGGGCTTGGATTTATGAATGGAGTAATGGCGGAAGGATTTTACGTGATTTTCGTGGGTTTTCGGCCAGCTATTTCTGCGCTGTGCAAGAATATATCAATCTAATTTAAAGCAATTCGTATTTGTCTCAACCTATTAGATACATCTGCGTTAAAAAAAGTGGATAAGGAAAAACATTGTTTTGTTTGTTTGAGAATTATTAATTGAAAGGAATAATGTAAATAGTGTTTGGACTGAATAGTTTTTTAAGTAAAATTAATTGTAAAATAAGATTTTTTTTTAGTTAGCTTGGTTATTAATAAAATATTCTATTATTGTGATTATTATTATTATTATTATATGGAATATTTTTAATTTCATCGTAGTGACACTTTAACCAAGATTGCTAAGGACTGTACTGGGAGATCCGCCCATAACAGTACACTTTTTTGAAAGTGCAAAAAATTGGTAAAGAAACCAATCTATACACCCTATGCATAACGAAAAGGGACTGGGAGCGATAAGCGTGAAAACGAGGCTAGTTGGGCCTTGTTTTGTGTTTTTGTCTCGTGGTATTAAAAATGGCCGCTTACCAGTCTGTAAGTAGCCGTCTTTCTGAGGAGGATATTCCCGGAGCATCGCTTCAAGGGCGAAATCCAACCACTTTGAAATCTGATGAGCTTCGTTTTTGGTTAAAATGTCGTGGCGATCCGGCAAAGGGTTTAAAAACAAAGGCACAGTTGGCGAAAAGGCAAGTAAGCTTATTGATGTATTTTTTTTGTCGTAGTACTCGTAAGAAACGCTTTTGCTACATGTTAAGGATTAGATAAACAATCCCGCATAAATGATAAATATAAAAAGATGTTTCACTTAGGGGATTGAAATGTACCCAGCAATCGCCAACCGCGATTTTTGTTTCCTCTTTTTTCGCCAAATTTTATTTATCTCAACAAAATCACATTGTGTGACACGATGAACTCGAACGGGCAAAACCAAAATACCACCTCAAAAAAAGTTTCCGATCTGTGCGAGTTCCTTCATGAAAAATCAGTGTGAATAATTACCAGTAAAGGTTCACACGATTTCTTCGAAAGTATGCCGCAAAAACACAACACCGAGATGTATGCAAATTGCGTGCTAAATGTAATTTGGTAGGATGTTTGTTTTCTCAGATCGTAGAGCATTTTCCTGAATGAAAACGTGTTTCACTTGAATGAAAAAATCAAATCCAGTATTCTAATCAGGACTTAAATATTTTCTCTTGTCGGCCTGAAGTTCCAGCACTTTAATAGTTTGTTTATGGATTCGTAAACTTGATCAGTTCTTTGCGAAAATAATTCAGACACAGACATTCATTTCGGCGCGACGGTATATTTCTTTGCTGTTTCTCAGCCTGAAAATAGCCTAAAAAGTTTCTAGAAATCTTGGTAATCAATAGAAATACCTGATTTAATTAAAATTTTAAGCAAATCTTTTAGTATTATGTGGGATTTTGTGGATTTTTAGGAATTGTGCGGAATTATGCGGGTTTGACCGAGTTGTGCGGTCCCTGATCAGCCGCGCACCCTGTCAGAACCACTGTATATTTTAAATTGAGATCTAAAGGATTTAATGTTAAAAATTCTGTCAATTACCTGTTTATGTATCAATTAACTGATGTGCTATTTTTTTTGTAGAGTTCTTGAATATGTGGTTTCGGGTCGTGATAAAGATGTTGTGGATCCGGACCAAAACTTAATTTACACGCGTCGGAAGCAGAGGCAAGATCAATTACAAACTCAAAGTGACCCGTTGCCAAAGGAAAGTACTGTAAAATTTCCATCGACCGGGTGGTCAACAAGTTTGCAACGAATGCCCTTGTTTACCAAGGCAGAAATGGATTTACACGTCTCTCAGTCTGGAAAAAACATTGACCGAAATAAACAGAACCATGCAGTTCCAACAAGCATGAGAAAAGCCAAAACATTCCTCGAGGACGAATACTTGAAAGACGTAGTTGCTGCCAGTGATAATGAATTTTTCTTTTTTAAATGCTTGTGTCACCATAGCTTTAAAAAAAACGAGGACCCTCACAAATTACAAGTTGCGCTTTGTTTAGTAAGTGGAGCTGTAAAATATGCTTCATGTACCTGTGTGGCAGGATCTGTTGGCTTTTGTAATCATGTGCTTGCATTTATGATGAAACTCTGTAAGTTCAGCTTGTATAGTTGTCAAGATATTAAGGAGTTGGGCCATGAGTCTGATATGACACCATCTAAGGCATGCACTTCAAGTTTACAACTATGGCACAGGCCTGTAAGAGGGGATAAAATCAAGCCCCAACCTGTCATGGGACTTGAGGTAAAAATGTCCAATTTAGATAAAGAGTATAACCCTGATAGTGGGGTAAGGTGTTTGTTGTATGAAGCTAGGAAAAACTTGAGCACACAAACATCTGATGAAGTTACGTTGAAAGACAAGCTTCAAAAGATCAACCCTAAGTTTGCCCTGTCCCAAATCATGTCTCCTGGTGGTACCAACGTACAGGAAACTAAATTCGGAAAATCTCCAAGTGGTTCATATGCAAGTTACCAGTTACAGTTCACAGAGTCCAATTTTCAAGTTTTCAGTAATATTGACTCAGTGCCTAGAGTGGAGTGTAATGGTGACCAAAATGCTATTTCTACATTTCCTGCATTTCCTTTGTCACAATCTGAGCAGTATGAAAAGCCAGATGGTTTAAGCAGCAACCAAGAAGCACTCCTTGATCACTTGATTGTTGATGAGGCAAAGCTCAATAACATAGAGAAGACTACAAGAGAACAAGCAGCCTCTCAAGAATGGAAGGCTCAAAGGAAATTTCGGTTTACAGCATCTAATTTCCACACTATTGTAAAAAGGAAAAGGAATCATGACACTCTAGTAAACAATCTGCTTCATCCCAAGCCATTTACTGCCAAACAAACAGCACATGGGAAAACCTATGAACCTGTAGCCTTAAAAGAGTATGAAAAGTATATGTTTTCAACTAGGAACCCAGTTTCAGTGTTTAAAAGTGGCCTTGTTGTGAGTATGGCCTCTCCATTTTTAGCAGCATCACCAGATGGCAAGGTCATTGACCATGGTTGCAGTAAGCCTTTTGGGCTAGTAGAGATTAAATGTCCCTACAGTAAGTTTCATGTAAATCCCTTAGATGCATGTGCAGATGAAAGTTTCTTTGCAGAAAATGTAAATGGTAAACCAAGGCTGAAAAGGGGACATCAGTACTACTTCCAATTACAGGGCCAACTTGGTGTTTCAGGGGCAAGCTGGTGTGACTTTGTAATCTACACTAGCAAAGGAATGAGTATAGAGAGGATCACATTTGATCCTCAGTTCTGGGACACATTGAATGAAGGCCTTAAGAACACCTATTTTAATCATTTTATAGGGCCAGCTGCTTTAGAATTCTGTAACCATTAGAGTTAACGCAATCTAATCATGGCATGAGTCATGTCATTCTTGTTAAATTGTATCAGTGTCTCATATGTCTAAAACAGAGTATCAACCCATATCCTCTGTATAATATCTGAGTTCAAGATACAGCTTTTGTAAGTTTAGTCTCTCTTTATTTTTAGATCCTAAGAACAAAGACTGCATGTAAATAACTGACAATTTACTAGCTCCCGGGGCTGAAAGCAGCCAAAACACAACCTTGGTTAACCAAATCTGCGATCTTTTTTAGATATAACATTACAATAGTGTCATACTTTTATTAAACTGAGTGGAGCCTCTGCAGTACGCCTCAGTGCTCTGCCTAACTGTTACATGGAAATAAGAGGGTCATGAATGTTGCACAAAAAAGCACAGACACTCCACATTTGGTTTACTACCCCAAACAAACTGAGTGGTACGACACTATCCCAAATGTGGAAATTCTTGATTTTGTTGATAGCTCGTTCGATGTGTATTCTAACAGAAGCAATTTCCTGGGTCTTGACAACATCTTGTGCTGTCATTTGGGTATTGGACCCTAGAAAAGGTGGAATGTTTAGGGTTACACCCAGTGGGAGAAGGTCTTCAATTGTAAAGCCTTTATCGGCCATCACGGTATCACCTTTATCAAACTCTAACTTCAGAAAACCACATCGTTCAACAATTTCGCGATCGGAAATGCTTCCACTATATAGTTGACTGATAAAAGTTATAGCCCCACTGGGAGCAATTCCAACTAAGCCTTTCAGCGTTACATGGTTCTTATACGAGCTGAACAGTTTGGAATTCAATAGAAGGCTGGAAGGCATTTGGCATCTAATCTCTGTGCAATCGATTATTACACGGGTGGAATGGTATTTGTCTTTAAAGCTGTCTGGCATTGTAGCTCTTATAACCTCCTTATTAGGCCATATAGATATGTGACCAAATTTCAGATAAATGTAATTTATCCAGGAGAGGAATATCCTGCTTACTGTTGACTGAGAGATACCAAACAAGTGAGCCAGATGTTTTTCTGCAAATCCCCTTCTCAGTCTGCAGAGGACAAGGAAGAATTCCTCTCTAGGTTCTAAGCTCCTTCGTCTACCTTTGCTAGTACATCCCTCTGGTTCCTCGGTTTCATTTTCGTAAAAACACTTTTGGACACTTCTTTCTTTTGATGAACAGTACCTAATGTTCTCTCCTTTCGATCCAGTATTTAAAAATTCAAATACAGCATTAAATGTAGCCAAGTTAGGAAAGCCTGTGTAAAAGGCGATGTCCTCGTCGGAGGTAAAATTACATAACTGAAAAACGCGGGAATCTTTAAGGCCCTTCTGACATTTCAAAACCTCTGTTTCAGCCTTAAATGAAGCAATTTCAAGTTCCAAATTTTGCAGTTTTTCGCGAAGTTCTTTGACATCTTCTGTTGGGTCTCCCCGCGAATCCGTGCCATTTTTCACGTCAGGAGAACTAACAGCCACCGATGAAGTGCAGGTTTCAGTAGTGGTTTTAGTTGCACTAGTTGTTTGAGATACTTGCAACTTTGTGTTCGGAAATTCTGTTTTGGACGAAAGGGCACGACTCTTGGGAGGCTTTCTCTTTTTCGGAGAACTATTTGACCAAAAAAATCGCGATGGAACGACTCCTGCCTTCACATAAACACGCTGACCTCCAATAGCTTTAACCAAGTCCTCAGACCTAAAATGACGAGAGCAAATATTCGTGTTTTGGTTGACTTTAAACGCCTTTCCTTCGTCGCGACGAATGGCATGGAGCCAGCGTTTTTTGAGGTTCACGTCCTCTGGAAACTTCAAGTAAGAAATTTTCTCTCCGTTCTCAGTCCTGTAATTCTTTTTGGTACAGTTTGGGACACAACAATTTTGCGGCATGTTCAAAAATTGGCGCCCTGCACATCAGGCGGCCATTTTTATCAGGCCCAACTAGCCTCGTTTTCACGTTTATCGCTCCCAGTCCCTTTTCATTCTGCATAGGGTGTATGAAACAACTGAACAATCAAGTGAATTAAATCTAAGCAAGGTTAACACAACAATGGCTATAACGAATAAGACTTTATAAATGTGTCGGGAATAAACCCTTTATGTGTGTTTAAATTTCTTCCTTGGCATGCGCGATCACACATGATGTGGCGTGTCATTGCGTTCATGAATTGCACGTGCAGAAAGGATGCGAATAAACAATAAATTAGTGCAACGTCCTTATTTTTAAATAAGTGGTTTACTAACCAAGATTATGTGTTCTTATTATTGTAAAGATACTGATGAGAGGACAGCGATACCGAGTCTTTCTGGATCTTGAAATGCCACATTCTCCTGTTAATGAAAGGCTAGGTTAGTATCAAGGGTTGCAGTTTAAATGATTTGGGCTCAATTTCTCAGTTGAAGAGACTCTCACTGGGCACTTTTTGTGATGTAAAATTTGAAGACTGATTGGTTAATTGTTTTTTTTTTCTCTTTACACCATTCATCAACCACTTATCAGTTTTTAACTTGTGAATGTCCAAAGCAATGAGTTAATTAGCTGACAGAGACAAATATGAAAATGTTTACTCCTTTGGTCAGTCAGTTCTTCCATCCCTCGGCTGTAAACTTTTCTTGGTAATTCCACTGACCAGTGCATAAAGCCTATATATATATATATATATATATATATATATATATATATATATATATATATATATATATATATATATATATATATATATATATATATATAAATAAATAAATAAATAAATAAATTTGTGTTTCGACTTTTCCGTAGTAGAGTGCTCAATACAAAACGTAGAGCGTGATAAATATTTAAAACAGGAAAAAGACTACACTTGTATCCCTACAAGCCTGTTTCGTGATTGCTCACTCTTCAGGGGATTTTATTAAAGAATAAACATAGCCATCGCTTATATACAAAATTTGAATGCTTGGATGTTTAGTTGTTACATAGCAACGCTTTGTTACGGTGACGGCAAGAGGATACAAGCTCGTTACGTTTATTAAGTGATGATAGGTCAGGGCGGCAAATGATTAAGAATTTTTCCTTAAGACAGAGATTACATCTTTTGCTTGAGCTGCTATATGAGGAGCTATTAAAAATTACACGCCATGAGATAGAATGTTCGATGTTGTTGTCTTTAAGTGACCAGATGTGCTTGCTAAGTTCGGTGGAGTTTCTGTGTTTTGCGTGACGAAAAGATGAAGTATGGTTTCTATATCTTGCCTTGAAGTCGTTTTCCGTAAGTCCGATGTATGATTGAGAAGTGTTGTTGTCGGTTCGCGTGACGTTAGCTTGATAGATGACAGATGATTGAAGGCAGTTTCCGTTTAGAGGGCATAAGCTCTTTTGACGGCAGTTGCATGATTTGGTGTGGGTAGTGTTATATGCGGTATTATCAGTGACTTTGGATGAATTTAGAACACGTTTGTTGTGATTGTCAATAATTTGTTTGGTGTTATTCATGCAGCTGTAACTGATCTTGACGGTGTTTCGATTGAAGATTTTACTGAGTTTGTTGTCTTTAGGAAAGTGTTTGTCTACTAAGGCAAGGAATCTGTGACCGATGTTTGTGCTGACGTTTTTGCTGAACGGGGGGTTATACCAAAGGATGTTGTTACGTTGTCTGTTTCTGCGATTAGGGGTCGTGATCGGTTCGTAGTGTAGAGTGTAGCTGTATCCACTTTCGTCTAGTGCTTTTTGGTATGGTGGCGCAGCTTGGTCGAATGATGCCTTGTCCGATGAAAGGGATGACAGCCGTCTGTTGATGTTGGTGGGTATGTTCTTTGTGGTTGTGGGTGGGTGATTACTCTCACGGTGGACATAAAGAAGAGCGGTATTAGGTTTTGTGAAGGGTTGAAAGGTGCTGTTGTTTAGGTTGAAGGTGACATCTGAGAAGTTAACGATCTGTTTGTTGGCTTCAATCGTTATTCGCAGCCCGTTCAGGTTGAAGACTCGGCATATTTCTTTCTTAATGTTCTCAATGTCTCTCGGTGTGGCGTTAGAAACGGCTAGGCCGTCGTCCCGGTTGAGAACATTAAGAAAGAAATATGCCGAGTCTTCAACCTGAACGGGCTGCGAATAACGATTGAAGCCAACAAACAGATCGTTAACTTCTCAGATGTCACCTTCAACCCTTCACAAAACCTAATACCGCTCTTCTTTATGTCCACCGCGAGAGTAATCACCCACCCACAACCACAAAGAACATACCCACCAACATCAACAGACGGCTGTCATCCCTTTCATCGGACAAGGCATCATTCGACCAAGCTGCGCCACCATACCAAAAAGCACTAGACGAAAGTGGATACAGCTACACTCTACACTACGAACCGATCACGACCCCTAATCGCAGAAACAGACAACGTAACAACATCCTTTGGTATAACCCCTCGTTCAGCAAAAACGTCAGCACAAACATCGGTCACAGATTCCTTGCCTTAGTAGACAAACACTTTCCTAAAGACAACAAACTCAGTAAAATCTTCAATCGAAACACCGTCAAGATCAGTTACAGCTGCATGAATAACACCAAACAAATTATTGACAATCACAACAAACGTGTTCTAAATTCATCCAAAGTCACTGATAATACCGCATATAACACTACCCACACCAAATCATGCAACTGCCGTCAAAAGAGCTTATGCCCTCTAAACGGAAACTGCCTTCAATCATCTGTCATCTATCAAGCTAACGTCACGCGAACCGACAACAACACTTCTCAATCATACATCGGACTTACGGAAAACGACTTCAAGGCAAGATATAGAAACCATACTTCATCTTTTCGTCACGCAAAACACAGAAACGCCACCGAACTTAGCAAGCACATCTGGTCACTTAAAGACAACAACATCGAACATTCTATCTCATGGCGTGTAATTTTTAATAGCTCCTCATATAGCAGCTCAAGCAAAAGATGTAATCTCTGTCTTAAGGAAAAATTCTTAATCATTTGCCGCCCTGACCTATCATCACTTAATAAACGTAACGAGCTTGTATCCTCTTGCCGTCACCGTAACAAAGCGTTGCTATATAACAACTAAACATCCAAGCATTCAAATTTTGTATATAAGCGATGGCTATGTTTATTCTTTAATAAAATCCCCTGAAGAGTGAGCAATCACGAAACAGGCTTGTAGGGATACAAGTGTAGTCTTTTTCCTGTTTTAAATATTTATATATATATATATATATATATATATATATATATATATATATATATATATATATATATATATATATATACCTTTTGCTCATTCTAAATGCAAAGAAATATAGAGTAGAGAATGCTCAACCGCCGAAAAAGGAGGGCAATGTGAAAGCGCTCTTCTGATGTTTTGCGTTAAGGTCCTTTGATGGAAATCAAAACCGATCTACAGACTTAACCTTTAACTAATTACTTATTCTGACATGGCCAAATGGTTATATTAAAGTGGCTCGATGGTGTTTTTTTCTGTGCCGACCACTCTTTTTCAATCACGTATTTGGATATCTTATTCAGTATTTACCTAAATACTCATGGCACACACTTACTACGGAAAAATTGAAGTTTCCATTTCAGTTGTATTTTTTGCGATCGAAGCGTCCTTGGCAACGATACGTTGCTAGGCGTAGTTTTATTTGTGAGGCCGCCGTCGGCCTGTATGAGAAATTTTGGTAACTCGCTCTTGGGGACTGAAAGAGTACCACAATGCACACATTTTAGCCAAGTTTGGTTAACTTCTGTGAGAGGATTTTTGAATGGCGCGAGTTTACTTATTTTAGGGTTAAATTTGGTAAAATATCAAAGTTTGTTGTATTTCACCCCAAACTGAGAGATCGAGGACCTAATGCCGATTTCAACTTTACTCATTCATAAGAACAACTATTGTACCTTATTTGTTTGGCTCTTTTGGCGGATTGACGGTTTTGGATTTTTCCCTGTGCCGAGTTATAATAATCGAAATTTACGATGTTTTTGCAACAAACGAGCGGAGAATCTTATGACCTCGCTTATTTTAAAAATCTGAGATAGAATTTCCCAAGAATAAGCGAACTATAAATTTGGACCTTCTTTTACTTAGTCTCCAAATTTCGTGTTGGTTGAAATGCTGTGAGACTTGTACGCTGAACGTCGAGTTGGTAACATGCGCGCTAGTATTTTCAGAGATTTCTTGTTCTCCGAGATGTTTACAATTCATGATCTATTCTGCATATTTCATTGTTCTGAAATGACACCTGCACGCGAATTCCAGTCTAGCACGGGCGGAACCAAAACGCTTGATTAACTTCCGAAGACCTGCCGATTATGGTAATTCATCAGTCCTGGCAATGTGTTCATGAAATAACAGGTGAGCTGTTGAACATCAACGTTAAACACGTAATTGACCTAAAAATAGCAAGAGCATGCCGCAAACAGAAAACAGAAATTTTTACTCACTGTCAAGGCAGCAATTATTTCCCTTATTAAAAGACGTGAAAAACGCTACAATAAGCGTGTCTAACAGAAGAGTTTATTACCAAAATTTCTCATACAGGCCGACGGCGGCCTCACAAGTAAAACTACGCCTAGCAACGTATCGTTGCCAAGGACGCTTCGATCGCAAAAAATACAACTGAAATGGAAACTTCAATTTTTCCCTAGTAAGTGTGTGCCATGAGTATTTAGGTAAACACTGAATAAGATATCCAAATACGTGATTGAAAAAGAGTGGTCGGCACAGAAAAAAAACACCATCGAGCCACCTTAAGTGTTGCTATACTGTACCAATTAACCGGGTTTGAATCCTGGTGGGACCATCCAATATTATATTTTTTCTTTTTCCTTTGTTTTTTGCTCCAAACTGGACATTGTGAAAGTGATGTACTGTTTTTTTTTTTGTGTGTGTGTGTGTGTGTGTTTGGAGTCGTTCAATTTTGAAATTTATTGAATATTGTGTTACGCGTTAGCACACAGTACAGGGTTCAAATGACATGCTGGCATTTACATGTATATGCAAATTCTACATGTATACACTTTTGGATTCCATTGTTTACATTTTTAGAGCCAGCAATTTTGCTTTTCATCTTTAATGTTTGCCCCAATCTTAATTTGTAATATCATTCCATTTTTTACAACAATATTGAGGCTCCCGCAAAGTAAGGGTTCTTTTCCCATCAGAGACTCGAGACTTGACTTGATGAATTTATTCAACTTTGTTCAGGTAGCACAAAACCTTTCATATTCATTTACATGACTTTTTTCTATACACAAATTAAATACCAAAGTACTACCCTCGGGCTGTACTCCCTGTAAATTTGGTGAAGAATCTTTTATTAAGAGCCGCGTTTTTGTATTCACGAGTTGGCTCATAGGAGCCTTTGATTTTTTTTTGAGCCTTTTAGCTTTGAGAAAATGCGAAAATAAGAACCGACTCATAAGAATACCCAGCCATGTTACACAACTTTTCACTTCAAATAACCTCTTATTATTTTTTAAATCTAATTTAAATAAATTATATGTTATTAGGAGGTTTTGTAAGTTATTTATGGTAATTCTCTGTTGTTGTCTTATTGTAGGAATGTTTATGGTAAAGCTAACCTTTTTATCTGAATCTGGAAAGGTTTTGGCGAGTTCAGAACGATCTGTAAGTATGAGTTTGTCCAGTAGCCTGTTGAAAATCCTGAATAGGATTTTGATCATGGAATATCTACAACAGCAATTAATTATTAATTATTAGTTAATTATCATACAACTTACAATGCTGGCCTACAGGTAGCAAAAGCTAATCTTGGCAGGCCAGTCAAATTACAGTAATTGCGTGGTTTTTATATAGAAATCACTACACACACTATATATCTGTTTATTTGTTGCCCCTTCAAAACAGTACTATTTTTTTACTACTTTGTATTTTATAATTATATCTTAAATAATTTTATTGTTCCCCTGTAAGGTATGCTACATGCTATGTACATTTATTTACCTTCATTACCCAGACGACTCTCTCATGATGTAAATCAGAAGGCAAAGGACGATGGGCCATATTTCTTGGTGCCTTAATTGCTTCCCGCTTCACTCATTTCCAGTTGCTCACACTTCGCACAATGTGTCTTGCTTTTCAAGCGACCTTTTAATGGGTCTGTAGAGGAGGCTGTTCATTACCACTCTACCCTTTTGCAGTCCCTTGATACAATTTATTTTTTTCTGGTTTTCTTGTAGGGTATGTTGCACTACCAGTCGGCCCTCTTGCAGTCCCTTGGTACAATCTTTTACTTCTTGCCAATGGTGTTGGGTTTTTCAGAGGAAAAGCAAACTGTACAGATAAACCTATTAGAAGAATATGTAGAGGACTCTGTGAGTATTCATGGTTTCATTCATGTCAAGTAAAATTGAATAGCTTATCACAGAAAATACTGTAATTATGTATTTTTTGGTTGGTTTCTTATATGTGTAATGAAGGAACAAGGGGGGCGGGTAAGGAGGGACAAGGAACCCAGAGAGAATAGGAGGAGTCCCACCAGAGGGGATGGGGGGGTCCAGAGAGAATAAGAGGGAGCCTGGAGGGAATAAGGGGTGGCCTAGAGTGCAAATGTCTTCTTCTTCTTCTTCATTCCTCTTCGTTTCTGATGGAACATAGGGTCTCCATTAATGCTCGCCATCTGACCTTCTTTTGTGCAGTGTTTGCCTCATGCCACATAAGTCCTCTTCCCTGTAACTCTGTCATTATCGTGCACCTCCAGGTGTGCTGGGGTCTCCCCCTTTGCCCTTTCCCTGCGGGTACCACTCAAGGGCCCTCTTGGCCATGTGTCCCTCTGGTCTCCTCAGTGTGTGTGGCCAATCCAACCCCATGCTCATTGTTTTATCTCTCCTTAGTCACCTGGGCACACTTGCCCATCTTGAACATTGTCCTTACGTTCCACTGCCCGATCTTCACACACGCTTTTGGTGACAGCAATTTCATCAGTGGTTTAAGCTTCATTCTTTGTCTCACATGCTGATCCAACCGGGTGTTGGCATCTTGTACCTCTGCTTCCCCACTGAAAGGCACAGTGGCAATACTATAGTTTCGGTTTCTGTAATAAACAGCTTTTAAGGGAGCGGGTTATTGGCCCACTGCCCAACCCCCAACCTGGAGGACCAGGGGATCACTCTTCGTCTGGTCTCTACCATTCAACCTGTTCAGCATAGGTGGCCCTACCAGGAGTATAATACTCCAGCCGACGTAGCTCTCAGGGTCATAGAGATACAAACTATCCCACTGCGGTAAGGTAGTGATCCCATCGGGATATGGAGTGAAAATGTAATAGAGACTAATTTTTTCCAAATAAAGTCAAAGGGGGTTGGGCGGGCCCGTCCCTTAGATCCTCCACTGTATTTATATTTAACAATTAGATTATGAGCTTGAGATTTGTATCACGTGGTAGTTGATGAGGGCACATGATAGAAATTAAGAGCGAATAATCTAATTGTTTTAATATAGGCCACTCACTCTACTCGCTTTCTACAACAGAATAGATAGTGAGTAGCATTAAGCCAATAAGAGAACAGCATTCGTGATAGAACGCTTGTAGATTTATACTAATATACATTATACAGTGACATGTGTATGACATATTTTTCCTTTTGTAGTATCACCCAGCTGTTGGAGCTAATATCATTGTATTCACCAAACAAATTGAAATCTATTCTGCTGCCCTGAGAATTGAAGCTCATTTTGTAGGACTGAGGTTAGTTGAGGTCTATCTTTTCAACTTTGCTGGTTTCTTGATGCCCCTTCTGTTGAACATTCTTACCCCCGGGGGGGGGGGGGGGGGGGGGGGGGGGGTTACCTCCTAATACACAGGGGGTACATGTACATATTCTAGAATAAATGCCAATCTCTCAGTTAAAGGGGCTTTGTCACCATTTTTCTTACAGTAAAATCATTATAGTCGAAACCTCTCGTAAGCGACTGCGACCACTTGTCTTTCAACGCTGGTAACTTGAATTTTTCTATTGTTTTTAACCTCTGGTTAGCGACCACTCGTTCATCTTTCTATGTCAATGCAGACGCAAATTGAATTATGCGTTACAGTACAAGTCTAATAAAACGAAAATTTTGTCCTTTGCATCAAAACTTCTGTCAATATTTAACAGTTATAGCGGTTGCATTTTGGCTTTCAGCTTGGGCTCTAACATGTCGTCGTCACGTTAAGTGTTCTACGTAGTATCAGCCTTGCTTACTTTATTTGTTAACATTGAGCCTACGATATGTACTGGTCACCTGCCTTACCCGTGGGATGGCGTTGAAGGTAGGGGAGGGTGGAGAGTTGGATGCAAGGCGGGGGGGGGGGGGGGGGGGGGGGGGGGGGGGGGGGGTTGGTCGGTGGAGCAATAGGAGAGGGTAGGGTCCGAATGTTTTGTGTTCATGAGTTGGCTGTAGTGTCGTTTGAAAAAGGGTTTCAAGAAGCGGGCTGCACCCTCCCCTCCCCTTTCTCCCCCCTCCTCTCCCCCCTCTCCCCCTCTCTCCCCCCTCTCTCCCCCTTCCCAATAAAACCCTGAGGATTTTTATTTTCAATGTGCGTGTCTTTCTTTCACGCAGGTACATCATGAAAAATTGGCCTGTAACCTCGGCTCTGGTGTTGATCACAATCAACTTCTTGATCATTAGCTCTGTGTTCTTCTTCGCGTACAGCGCCTTCTCGCCAGAGCCATCCTTCGCGGAGGACGAGCATGCGCAGTCCGCTGACCTGGACACCGTCACCGATGAACAACAACGAGCTCTCACGATACAACGCAGGGGGCCTGGAACGGAGACTCTCGGCACCACAACGAGACGGCCCAGTTCTGGTAGGTTGTCGCCCAGAAGACTGGGTGAATCACATAACCAAGCGCGCAGGCAGTCGAATGGAGGAATGACCCGATGTGCCTCCTTTCCTTCCTGCAGGTGGGACACATCTCTTACAGGTGCTGCATCATCGGCTGCATACCACTCATCCAGTTCCCTACGTAAACACGGTCCGCGTTATCATAGTAACGATGACCTGGTTGGGTGCCGGGGCTGCTCGTGCCCTGATGGGGTCGTCAGCGCGGCTGGTGACCTTGGTAGGGAGCCTGTGGGTTTCCAGGATCTCCCCGCGGCCACAGACTTGAAAATAGACCGGGATCCCTACTACGTGTTGAACTTCCGCGGAGGTAGAATGTGGAGAAGTAGAAGACGGCCTTTCGTCGATGGGCATGATGGCACAGAAGGTGATGATGAGTTCCCTGTGGTGACGCCTGTCAGCGAGCGTGGTAACCCTGTGGCGAGGCCTGGCTCTCTAAGATCAAGGTTCTCGTGGAAGAAAGTGAAAGAAGATGGAGACTTATCTAGTAGCTCAACTGAATGCGTTCACACGCGAGCGGTGAATCGGCGGCGTAGGAGAGTAAAAACGTTTTCATTCCACAAGAGTTCCGGTTCGGATGAGGGATGCGAGAATCGTGGAACTGCACGTGGTATTGATTATGGATGTCACCACGGCTATGAGTGCATGGACTGTAATGAGTTTACTTTAAACGGGCCCCTGAAGAGCCGGGTCCCTGATGGCGCAGCTTCCTCGTCTGAGCACCTTCACCAGTGGGCCCCTGTGGATAGTGGGCCTATCTCTGCCGAGCGGAGCCCGAGCCGAACGTTCAGTGACAGCGATCGCAGCGCAGCAGGAAACAACAAGCGATCGGTTAACAAGACAAGAGCAAGGTTCGGACTGTCGTTTAAGAGGATCCTCTCTAAAAAAGCGGACGACAAATCTTCGTGAATTATTGCTAAGTGCAATTGGAGACTACGTAACTTATGAGTCGTCGCTTTGAAAGCACCATTCTTTTATCTCAAATATGAGAACCACTAAGTTATAAGAGAGACTATACTGTACACGCAAAAGTACAGTTGGAATAACGGCCTGTCGTGATGTTAACTCTATTACAAAGGATGTCAAATATCGTTGAATTTGTAAGTTATAAGACAGTGAAGAATAATTTATGAGTCATTTCACCATTCGTTTGTCTCACATATGAGAAACTTTAAATTATGGGATACTTTTCTTAAAATATGAAAAAAGTGCAGTATTCTTAAGATCTTAGTAAAGTTCCCCTGCGAACAAAGATGATAGAACTTGTTGAGTAATAGCTAGATTGCTAACATAGAGCAGTTTTCAATTGAGTGTGAAAGTAATTACACAATTGCTTTGGTTTTTCATTGCTACGCTTTGTGATTGGCTAAAAAATCTCGCGCCACTTTCTCGACCAATCAGAAGTAAAACCAAAACCAATTGTGACTTGCTCGCACGCGTTTTCCCGCGCTTGGCGCCGCCGACATGTAATTGCTTCGAGCTCTGATTGGTTCATTGGATTGTTTACGACTGCTGTGATTGGTCAGAGTAATTACTTTGGTTTTGGTTTTACGACACTCGATTGAAAACTGCTCTAGTGGAGCTAAACTAATCATGTACTTGTTATCTATATTCAAATTTAAGAGCCGTTGTATATTATTTTCACTCCTACGCTGGCCCTGTAGAAGACTAGTTCTACTAGTCGAAATATTGGCCATTAAACCTGCCATTAATTTCCGTTGTACTAGCCTTGCATTTTTTAAGGTGGTTCGATACAGTTTTCTGGAGACCATACCAACATTTTTCAATCGGCTTTTAAGCGGCCTTCTCCAAGTCAGATCAACGTGAAATTTTCACCACTAACTGGTTTTGAATTCAAGTTTGGTAAGATATATTTTCTGGTAAAATCGATATTACCATGACGACGATAAACAAGAAACTTAGAAATCAGTAAAAGTGAAATTTAGCTCGTTTAAGATTTCGCATTGAAAATCCCACATAGACATCTTAAAATATGGTGTATGGCATATATATTTTGCAAGAATAAAAAAATTCTGTATGTTTGAATTCAAATAAATCGCAATAACATTTCAAACCTTACTATTTGTGTACTGGTATTAAATTGATCGAGAGATTAACGCTGGTTGTGTGAAATTACTTTATGATAATGTCAAAAAGTAGCTTGACGTTATGTTTGTAAACCTTGAAAGTTTTGTTTACTTTCTCTTTTGCGATCTTGAGAACTACCTTTTTTCCTAACATCGCTTGATGTGCAATGTTTGGGTAATTTTCGATTTTAATGGCTTTTGCAAAAATCTGAGAAACGGCTCGATTGAATTTTTTAAAACATTCACTGTGCATGCTTACCGATGTGTAAAATATTATCTTAAAGTTTCTTCGAGATTGATTCATTGGAACGCCTTTAAATTTAAAGATGAAGACGACGTACGAACCGGCCGAAAAAATGGCGTTACAAATTTACTTTTTTAAGTTATGCTTAATAATGATTTCAAATCAATGCGCATTGCATTCCTCCGTGATTTATACTTTCGTGGCAAAGATCTCATGGATATACTAACCAGACCGTGAAACAAAGACTAAACAATAGACTACACGGAAATAATAGATCACAAACAAAGACTATAACAATGGGGAATCATTGTGTGTATATCCATGAGATCTAAGCCACTTTCGTTGTGATTTACTGTGCATCTATTATTATCTATATTCGAGCATGGTTGTACCTTATTACTCTCCTTGCTACTTTCCAGATTCCCTTAAGTCTCTTTTTAGGATTTTTTGAGCACTAAATTCCCTTTTGCGTTTTGAAAACGTTTTTACAGCAGGCGTTTTGAACGCAAAAGAAAACAGACGCAAAGAAATTTGCATCAACGAGCGTACATTGCAATGTTTCAATCACGGAAGAATGTAGTGCGCATTGATTTGAAATCATTATTAAGCATAACTTAAAAAAGTAAATTTGTAACGCCATTTTTTCGGCCGGTTCGTACGTCGTCTTCATCTTTAAATTTAAAGGCGTTCCAGTGAATCAATGTCAATGAAACTTTCAGATAATATTTTGCACATCAGTAAGCATGCACAGTGAATGTTTTAAAAAAATCCATCAAGCCGTTTCTCAGATTTTTGCAAAAGCCATTAAAATCGAAAACTTTTAACCAAACATTGCACATGAAGCGATGTTAGGGAAAAAGGTAGTTCTCAAGATCGCCAAAGAGAAAGTAAACAAAACTTTCAAGGTTTACAAACATAACATCAAGCTACTTTTTGACATTATCATTAAGTAATTTCACACAACCAGTGTTAATCTCTCGATCAATTTAATACCAGTACACAAATAGTAAGGTTTGAAATGTTTTTGCGATTTATTTGAATTCAAACATACAGATTTTTTTAATTCTTGCAAAATATATATGCCATATACCATATTTTAAGATGTCTATGTGGGATTTTCAATGCGAAATCTTAAACGCGCTAAATTTTACTTTTACTGATTTCTAAGTTTCTTGTTTATCGTCGTCATGGTAATATCGATTTTACCAGAAAATACATCTAACCAAACTTGAATTCAAAACCAGTTAGTGGTGAAAATTTCACGTTGATCTGACTTGGAGAAGGCCGCTTAAAAGCCGATTGAAAAATGTTGGTATGGTCTCCAGAAAACTGTATCGAACCACCTTAAAGGTTTATGAAAATCTAGATTCATCAACTGAGTTGATGGGGTTAATTGGCGGCCGTAAAAAGGTTAAAAAAGCTGACGTTTCGAGCGCTATATCCCTTCGTGCGCTATATCCCTTCGTGAGAGCGAATCAAGGAATTGCAGGTTGCGTGTAGTTTGTATGTCGGTGGCGCTACGCTGTGAATTTCCACCAATAGCGTATCTCCACCGTTCGATATACAAACAACACACGACCTACAATTTCTTGATTCGCTCTGACGAACGGTTAGCGCTCAAAACTTCCGCTTTTTAAAAATCTTTTTACGGTGGCTAATTTACCCTACAACTAATTTGGGAGTCGTTGCGCTTAAAGCCCTATTCTTTTTATCCGATGTTAGTATAAATCTACTAGCGTTCTATCACGAATGCTGTTCTCTTATTGGCTACGCTACTCACTATCCATCCTGTTGTAGAAAGTGAGTAAAGTTAGTAGCCGATTATCCGCGCGTGGCGTGACCAATTTACATCATTATTCAATAAAAACGCGAGCCTGTCCTGTTAAGTTTTGAACGTCTAGTAGTTTTATACTAAAACAATTAGATTATTCGCTCTTGATTTTTATGCGTGACAGTTGATTCGGGCTTTGCCCTCATCAACTATCATGCGAAATCTCGAGCTTGGGCTTGTTAATTTCATGTTACATTGTACATGTTTTTCCGTTGACTGTGCACAGACCACAATGGATTTTTGAATTGCGATGGAACAAGTGAAAAATAGAGATGTTATTAGTGTATGAAGGTAAAACAAGACTAGGCTGTTCACAGTTGTCACTCCCAATGTGAATTGCGGGACCGCTAAAATCCACTTGAGGTTTGCAAAACGGCAAAGCCAAATGCTAAAGCAGATATTGTAAAGCCTGTGGTTAAACAGTGGTACTTCAGGTGTTCCCGAGACACAACTTTCAAAAGGTTTCAATAATTTATTGATTTATTTAATTTATTAACTTTAGCAGCGTCATTCTTTTGTTTTAAAACCTTATATAGACTTCAGGGAATCTGATTTACCTGATTGTACATGTTAATGAATGATCTATTTGCAGAAATGTAAGTTTAAGTGTTTTGTTAATACCTCCCAATTGAAAAATGTCTTCTCACTTCTGAGATAAAGCGTTGTGGCCATGGCTGACTCGTCCCCAGTCCTCTCTCAATTAACGAGAGAAGCGCGACTGGGGACGAGTCAGCGGCCATGGCGGAGATGAGAAAAAGTGTGCTTGACGCGGCTGGCACACAAATTTGCCGCGGTTTCAAGGCACACGACTTGATCACGTGCGAGTCAAAAGTTCAAGTTGTTTCCCTACGAAGTATCAGTTTGGTTCGCCCTAGGGAGTTAGACTGTTTTGACCCATGGCACGTGACACGTTCTTGTCCAATCAAAAAAGGCGTTTGAGTTGGGAGGTATAACGAACTGTCTTGTACTCACTGTTGATGAGGTGCTGCTTTAGAAACGTAACTCATCTTATGTAATCTTATATAGAAGATAATACATTGGTGCCGGAGATACGGAGTTTCTCTTGGAGTGTTCATCTCAAGTTGAACACAAAAATAGAAATTTCATATTTATAATCAGCCATGTGTTAGTACGAAATTTTATGCAATTTCCAAAGATTTCCGAAAATTCTCCTAATACTGTCCGAAGTTTGTACGAACGTTTCCGATCATTTTCCAAAGATGTCGGGCAAACATGGCATTTAAAATGAAGATATTGAGATCTCTACTCTTCACAGTGATATCCATGAATTTCACTGAAGTTTATATAATAAAGAAAGTTATATCGTTATACACCTAATTCAAAAAAGGTTGCTTTGGTCATTGGTAATTGGGCATTGGGAAGCTATTGTTTGGCGGTCACTCAAGCAAAGCATTGTATTGTGTTCCGTATGCCCAAATGCCAATGCCCAATGACCAATTGCCAAAGCAACCTTTATTGAATTAGGTATATACGCCTCGTTCTCGTGACGTTAACATTTCCAACAAGTTAAAACTGAAAAATTGATTTCCTCCCGCTTGGCTGGCTTATTCTTTAATTCATTCAGACTAGACTGGTTTTCGCGGTAAAAATTTGCAACATGCTACTTATAGAGGTAAACGTTGATCATTGACTAGTCACTACTTTCGATTTAAAATAACTAAGGCCCGGTTCAAACGTCGAACTTCACATGTGCCGAATCTAATGCAAATGAGCAAGAACAATAGATTTTTCTCATTTGCATTAGATTCGGCACATGAGAAGTTCGACGTTTGAACCGGGCCTAAGAGCCCTGTTAAAAAAATGAAATAAATTCAACGACATTTTAATAAGAAACTAACCTGCCATCAGGCCAATTTTAGCAGCGCTCTTTATATTAATCTCTTACGTGAGTCACTCGCTATTTCTCGTTTCACGTTTCCTCGGGAATGGTTTTGCCAAGCGAAATGACGATAGACGAACCTATCTCTCGTATTTACTTATAACCTGCGATCCGTGACAAACGGATAGCGACTCACTGTGTCGTTGTTCCAAGTCGCACTAGAATTCGCAGGCGTCTTTTTGTTGGCGCTATGAATACGTTATACGTAACCGAACGTAAGGAATACACTGGCAAAGAACAGAACACACTTAGATTAAAGCTTCGGGAAATATAGTTATGCTCTTAAAAAAAAAACGATCAGTAAACATTGCTTTGTGTTTCAGAAGCACACGATGAAAACGAACAAGAAAGTTAATCAGTGGTTCATGATAGCAGCTGCGGTCAGACCACCTTTCAGTTTTTTCTATTGAATTTTTCATTTTGCATCATCGCCAAAAAAATATCGATTCCTCTGGAAAGAATACCATAAACTGATAAGAAAGAGCAAGGGTGAATTTCAGTGTTACTGATCGTGCACGCGCGCAGCCCGCGGGCAAATGGGATTTTTACCACAATTGCCGGTAATCTCGCAATCTGATTGGTCGATGCGGGTGGTAAATGAGAGTACATACAACGGTGCTGACGCTAACATCACGCAATGCAAGTTATAGACAACGCTTGCTCGCGCAATGCATCACGTTTTGTAACGAAACTTCGATTTTTCCTTGTATTTTTTTCTAAATATTGTGGTAAAAACAGATTTCCACCGGTTTTCCGTGGTGTGGACTCTTATTTACCACGATTTACGTCATCACATGGTCAAAATTTGTTGCTGACTCACTCGGCTGCGCCTCGTGAGTCCACAACATTTTGACCATGTGATGACGTAAATCGTGGTAAATAAGAGTCCACACCACGGAAAACCGGTGGAAATTTGCTAAATATACCTAATTCAATAAAGGTTGCTTTCAGACAATTGGTCATTGGTAATTGGTCATTGGCATTTGGGCATACGGAACACAATGCAATGCTTTGCTTGAGTGACCGCCAAACAATAGCTTCCCAATGCCCAATTACCAAAGACCAAAGCAACCTTTTTTGAATTAGGTGTATATATTTCTTTGAAGTTCCAGCTGACTTTTTACACCATTATTTGTTTTTGTGTTGCAGTAGGCAAATCGTGCATACTCGGTGTTTTTTTTTTAATATAGCGGTCGCTTTACAACAGTGTTGATGGTTAGAACAACTAAATAATTAATGTTTATGCTCTTACTTCAGTAAAATACGAGAAGCTGATTTTATACGTTACCGAATGTATGGAATATTGGCTAAAGCTTCAAGTGATCAGAAAACAGGGCTCGACTATACATTACGAGAAGTGGCAACTTTTACTGTTAAATTAGATTTGTAAACTGTGCTTCGTTTCTTGTGTGTATGTATGGTTCGTAAATTAACTTGCGTTCTAATTCACTACGTTCAAACGAACGTAAAAAATTTTCGCCTTAAACCCTTCGAAAGCAGACATCAAGTAACAGCAAGATATGGTTGGATTCTTCAATACAGAATCCTGTCGAGTTTAACTAAGTTATTTATTTCAGAAACATTACATTCGGTGCATCAGGGGCTCATGGGCGACGTCAATTTGTTCGAAAACAGCGTCTAACTTGGCGTTAAACTTAAACTGCTTCGCGTGATCTGATTGCCTTTTGCATTTAAGCTCAACAGTTTCTTCGGTCAATTTTGTTTCACACTTCAATTTGCTTTCCTTTGACTTCAATTTGAGTGTTCAAGTAGGATTTGAATAAACCGAAAATTAATAACCTGTCGAACGAGAGCCGGGTTGGCTTCCTCAACGCCGGTAGAAGACTCCGTATGTGGTTCGCCACATGTAGCTCTCCCATTTCCACCACGAGAAGTTGATTCGTTATTCGCGTAGTTTCGGTATCAGACATAACGGCTAAAGCGACAGTAAAGACTCCGGTCGACGAATTACGCGCGCAAGAAAGAATAATAAAGCGAAGGCACTATAGTGATCTGAACCAATCGGAACATTATAGAAGCACGCCTAATTCGTGCTAACAAAGGAACAAAGGAACAAAGGAAATTACCAGTCAATTGTACTAATGAATCGGATAACCGATGTGAAAATACATTGCCCTTTACAGCAGAGTCGATGGTTCACATGTTGAACATATGACTTGATCATGCACGAACTAAGTAATTAATCAGTTACTACTCGTACTTTTTGCTCTTACGTTTTAAGACAGGGCTCAACTGAGGGATTTAATATGTCTATGATCATAAATACAACATATAAAAATTAAACTAAAATATCCGAAACGGAGTGTTTTTGCCGAATAGCAACAAAGAAAAAGAGCCCAAAGTTTTTTCCCAGTCGCCGCAAAGCCTCGAAACAATGACCAGAAGAGATCTTTGTTTGTCAGTTTTCTCCAATTCGTGCGTCATTTGATAAATTTAAAACAAAGCTTAGTTTTAGTTGAAATGTTGCACTTGTTGCTGACGTCATCAAAACAAGAAGAAAAAGGAAAATCAAGCGGCTTCGATAAACTGAAGCTTAGTGAGTGCGCGATGAACTGAAATATCATGTTGATAAACCGAGAATCGCTTGTCCTTCAGGTCATTACATTTGCAATTGTTTTCGTTACAGTTTCGATAGCCTTTTGCCTCTATAAAGCTGTTCGAAAGTGTCTTGGTACCGCAACATACGACAACGAAGAAGAGTGTGATCCGTCGAAAATTACCGATGACAACGAAATTAGTAACATTAGTACTGAGTGCTTCGTGGAAGTGGCTGACATAAAATGGAATGTCAACGAAGGCTTTTTCGTCGATATCCCCGAGTATAACGAAGATGTGGAAACGTTTTCAAGCGCTGACCGAAAAGAGGATGGCCAAGTAACGCGTGAAGACGAAAAGTCGTCGGTGAATGAAGAAAAGGAGCCGCATAAAGAAAGTTTTGCTGACAACCAATTTAGCAAGGAAACCGTTGAAAACGGATGCACACAGGCTAACAGCGATGGTTCCATGGATACAAGATTTTAAATATGCGTTTTTACTCAAGATCTTATTTATGATCCGCGACTTTGTTACATTTTCGCGATTTAACTTCATCAGTTCGCTGACTTAATTCGAATAAAGTACTGAAATTCCACGGAATTAAAGAAAAAAACATACATTTTCTAATATATATTTGATTGTATTTTAATTCAACAAAAACCATCGAGAATGATTTTCAGTACCCATTTTTTGTGTTTTCAACGCAGGTGTCCAAGAGGGCCGGAAACTTGCCAAAATTATACTTTAAGTTATTCCTTCGTACGATTTAAATAAATAATTTGTTAAGGAAGTAAAGAATAAAGAAAAATAGGAGATCTTGTATTGGTGTACTGACCAACAAATCCACCGACTTGGCATCAAAAGTCTGCATCATGTTGATCAAACAATTAATTTAATTTAGTTTCATATTGTGTAAAATATATCTATAGTTTGAGTACGCGCGCCATTCTTAGTGTTTTCCTATAAACATTCACCGTTGGGTGCCCGTGAAGATCCCTGAATTATCAATCGTTGAGAATTACGTTTTCCAGTCCAAACAGATTTAAAGAATCCTCGCGTCTCTCGGTGATCTCTGTGATCTAACTTTTGAGTTTTCTGGATAAAACTGGCTAATCAAATGTACTGATCAGTACTTCCCTGTGTTGTGGCTGTTTAATATGTTGCACAAGGTGGATCTAACTTTTAACCGGCTGTGGATGAAATCCGTAAGTAGTGTGTGACCATTCAAATGAAAGCAACCGCGGAGCAGTACTTTCCTGGTGTGTTGCTGTTTGTTATGCTTTACAAGGTGGTTCAAACTTTTGAGTCTGCGGATGAAATCCAAAAGTGTGGCCATTCAAATGAAAGCTATCGAGCAGTACTTTCCTGTGGTGCTGTTTATTATGCTGTTCAAGGTGGTTCTAACTTTTGAGTCTAACGGGATGAAATCCTTAAGTGTGGCCATTCAAATGAAAGCTACTGAGCAGTACTTTCTTGTGGTACTGTTTATTATGCTGTACAAGGTGGTTCTAACTTTTGAGTCTATCGGGATGAAATCCTAAAGTGTGACCATTCAAAATGAAAGCTACTGAGCAGTACTTTCTTGTGGTACTGTTTATTATGCTGTACAAGGTGGTTCTAACTTTTGAGTCTGTGGATCGAAATCCTAAAGTGTGACCATTCAAATGAAAGCTACTGAGCAGTACTTTCCTGTGGTGCTGTTTATTATGCTGTACAAGGTGGTTTTAACTTTTGAGTCTGTGGATGAAATCCTAAAGTGTGACCATTCAAATGAAAGCTATCGACCAGTACTTTTCTGTGGTACTGTTTTTTAATGCTGTACATACTAGTTATCCAATGCTTTCTCGTGCTATACTGTGAAATATCCCTAGAGTGACTTGATGTTTCTCAGTACCGAGAAGGGATATTTCATGGAAAAGCAGAGAAGGCATTGTACTAACTATTTTATCTCACGCCTTTTAGTAACATTGAAGATCTTACGAAGATTTCGACAATTTTCCGAAAATTATTGAATTTTGTTACAAGGCTATAAATTGTGCACACAGATTCCTGAATCCTTTTGGTCAACACCTTACATTGTTTTTGTTCATCATGCACGGTGAAACACAATTTGCGCCGAAGATGCTGTCGTAGCTGTCATGTCTGGTGTGACACAGTCAGTCACTTGAAATAAAAGCACCTTGTTTCAAAAGAAAAAAAATCTGTTGCCTGGGTTAAACAAAACTATTTGAAGGACGAACTGAAAAAGCCTCGTGAACAAAACACATTACAGCTGGTTTTTTTTTAATCCATGTTGCAACCATTCTCGTTCCCAAAGAGTGTTAAGTTTGCACATGAGGTCACTGTAAAAATTCAAAAATCTAGAGTATACATCCTACAAAGCTGTTTCTAACATGGTATGTGGATACCAGTGTTATAATCTTTCACAAAAAGTTTCAGGTTTTAACGATGTTTTGCTTCCGATTTATAAAGTTTTAAATGTGTCACGCAATTCGTCACGCTATATATATATAATAAACAAAATTGAATAAGCTTAACAAAATTGAACCAGTAGCCGTCGTTTCGCGGCGCCACCACTGCGGCCCCTGCGAAACTCTCCGTCTGTTTTCTCAGGCTATTGAACCAGTTGAAAGCTATTTTTGCATTATAGATGCTTACAAGCCGATTTAATGGCACTTATAGTGAATACAATATTTTGTGATGAGATTTTGGTGTAATTAAACTTTGAATTTTTGGCCATCATGTTGATGTCCCTTAGTATAGGTAAACTGAACGGCAAACTCGGATCCTTACGGCAAGGAGAAGAGATTGAGACAGAAGCGAAATTAAAAGCAGTTGAATATATTTGCCGAATATATTTTTGGGCAAATATATTCTACTGCTTTTTATATCACTTCTGTCTCAATCTCTTCTCCTTGCCGTATACACCACTTTCATAATGGCGGCCGATTTATTTATTCTTTTATATGTATGTTAATTAGCCTCACCGGCCTCGTTTTAGAGTAAAAATTCTTTTGAATTTTGCACACGCGAACGAGGCCGGTGAGGCTAATTAACATACATATAAAAGAATAAATAAATCGGCCGCCATTATGAAAGTAGTGTATAAAGGATCAGTTTGCCGTTTTTATCTATACTATCTCAAGATTTTTACTGATCCAGGTCTACGATAGATCTGGCACTCTTCATTGGTTTGTCGCTGTGGTTTTGCCGTTTTTATAGTTTTTGGTGTCCCTTACCCTGCGAGCAATGGATTCTCCAACGCCGAGCTACGAAGAACGAGAGAGAAACCACTGAGTATCCGTTAGTTTCTTGATCGAGCCGCCGTCCAGCTAAAACAATTTTGTAAACTTGTTCAGCTACTCGCGCATACACTCATCCACGTAACTGCTGCGTTTAAGCGAGCCTGCTATGTAACAATCAAAATGGCGTCCAAGGTGACGAAGACATTTTTGCCACGAAACAACGGCACGTGCTACAATTTTCCCGCGAAACAACGTCAAATGCCTCACGTGGGGCCTCACGTGGCTGCGCATGCTCGATAAAAAGCAAACGGATGCTCGCAGTGGTTTTTCTCTCTTTCGGCGTTGCTCGGCGTAGGAGAATCCCAGGGTAGGTGTTGTAGGTGTCCCTAAGTGGGGCACCAAGATGGCCGCTCCATACATTTCTTACTAAGAATGCCTTATATGTGTAGTTTTAAACTCTCTACAATTCCATAGACATTTTGGAATCGAAAACTGTTGTTAAATGCTTCTAAGTTTTGATGTGACGTAAGTGAAAACACTCTATAACCGCCTGACACGAGGTAAATTAAAATTTTGATTTGCAGCCGGGTCCAGCAACCTGATCGTTGCCTGATGATCGCTTTTGGAATTCACTAACCGACACTGATACTTTCCACGAATCGGCGCCCGTGCCAAAATACACGTACATAAATGAATACACTCTCTATTAGGCCTTTCCTGATTATGCTAGTAAAACTGGCATTTTATGCCCGGGGTGGGGACTCCCATATAAAAATGACGGGGGTGCTCGTCGTACGTTTTAGGGGTCAAAATTTGAAGATCGGTACCGCTTAGGGAACTAAAATCTAAAATGCCACCGTTAAAATTATCGCGGTACCTTTTAGGGTATGAACCGAAAAAATATGACAGAATATGACATGTGTTGTTTTAGAATTGGTACCTCTTAGATGGTAAAAATTATTTTGAGCCACGCCCATCAAACGAGATTCTGGTACCTTTTAGGGTGTTTTTCGAAAATTTCCCACGAGCACCCCCGTCATTTTTATATGGGAGTCCCCCCCCCCACCTCTGGGATTTTATGCTCCTAGCAATTCTCGTTTTACGCCAAAAATGCTCTTATTATGCTCGATTCTCAAAGTAATGCTACTTTCGTTTTAGAAAATGCTTTGTTTTATTTAAATCAACTAAACTGCAGATACCGTGAACAATCTATTGCGTCACATTGGATCAAATACAAACAGTGATAAGCAACAGACCACTGTAAGGACCGATCCAACAATGTGGAAAGGCATTCTCTCGAAATGGCACTACGTTCGGCCAAACCTGACATGATCAGCGCTCAAAACTAGAAAGCAGACACAGACAGCTGTTTCGGGATTGTTATGCCCTCGTCAGTGTGCCATAGCTAAAACATAATGAGAATCGGTAACTTCACCTATCTCATATATGTCGCTTATCATTCCAGAAAGAGCTGTGATAGGGTAAATCGCACAATGGTCACGCCACAAACAACTGTGGCAAATGGCCAAAGGGCGATTCATCCTAACAACCGATACATGTCAGCGCCATAGGGAGAGAAACAAGGAATGGCCAAACCATTCTTCTCCTTTAGATAGAATGCACATAGATCGGATCTATTCAGTAGGCGCTGACATGTATCGGTTGTTAGGATGAATCGCCCTTTGGCCATTTGCCACAGGTTGTTTGTGGCGTGACCATTGTGCGATTTACCCTATCACAGCCCTTTCTGGAATGATAAGCGACATATATGAGATAGGTGAAGCTACCGATTCTCATTATGTTTTAGCTATGGCACACTGACGAGGGCATAACAAGCCCGAAACAGCTGTCTGTGTCTGATTTCTAGTTTTGGCGCTGATCATGTCAGGTTTGGCCGACCGTAGTGCCATTTCGAGAGAATGCCTTTCCACATTGTTTGATCGGTCCTTGCAATGGTCTGTTGCTTATCACTGTTTGTATTTGATCCAATGTGACGCAATAGATTGTTCACGGTATCTGCAGTTTAGTTGATTTGTTTTATTTCAAGTATTGCCTTCGGGACGAAATATCAGGCAAAAATCGTATTCTATCGCTCTACTTTTTGTTAAATTTCTTGTCGTTAAAAGTTGCCTTTAAAAAAAAAAAATGTAATAAAACTAGTGTGTGCACGCGGCGCTAGATTTCCGCGTTCGCGGCATAAATCCGAGGTAGCGTGGGGAGGATCTTGCATCTCGTCACGGGAGAAGCGTTGCGTGACGAACCAACTCAACTTCGCTGAGAACACGGCTGAGACAGGTAAGAGCAAACCTTAAAATGTATTTGTTTAATTTTACCTTTTCAATATCCTTTGCTGCGTGTTTTATTTGTTGGGTGTACTAGTTGATGCCACCAACAACTCATTCTACATAAGAGCCCATACAAGACATACAAATTTATAGTTAATCAATCGATCGTCATCAAATCGCTTAAGCGAGGGTCTTCGTTTTGAAGTTTGACACGGCCTTTTCTACAAAACGAAGACCTCGTTGATTTATTTTCTCTTGGCGTTGAACAAAGCGTTTAAGCGAGGGTCTTCGCTTTGTAGGTAGTTTGACCCGGCCTTTTCTACAAAACGCCGAAGACCCCGTTGATTTCGTTTCTCTTGGCGTCGAACAAAGCGCTTCAGCGAGGGTCTTCGTTTTGTATGGGGTTAGTTTCTAGAGAAACTGTGGTGCTGCGTCGGTGGGGGGATGAAACACGAGAATTTAGTTTTATCGACTGAGTCGATAAGGTAAATTGACCACCGTAAAAGGATTAAAATGGATACCGTAAAATGGATTCGTAAAATGGATTCGCTCCGACGAAGGGCTAGCGCTCGAAACGTCAGCTATTTGAATCCTTTTACGGTGGTCAATTTACCTTATCGACTCAGTCGATAAAACTAAAATCTTCGTTTTGTAGTTTGACCCGGCCTTTTCTACAAAACGAACACCCCCGTTGATTTCTCAGTACTGAGAAAAATCAAGTCACTCTTGGTATATTTCATGGTATAATTCGAGAAAGCATTGCACAACTATCCCACGCTTTTATATGCTCGATAACCAGCCGTTTTGTGCGCCCGCGTTCCTTCGCGCACACCAGGAGGATCTGAAAACGGCTGAAAATCGAGCCTAACGCCTTTAGTACCATTAAAAATCTTCTGAAGATTTCGACAATTTTCCGAAAATTATTAAATATTGTTACAGGGCTATAAATTGTGCACATAGAACCTTAATCCTTTTGATCAACACCATACATTGTTTTGTTCATCATGCACGGTAAAACACAATTTGCGCCGAAGATCGGCCGCTCGTAGCTGTCATGTCTGGCGTGACACATTCATTTGAAATAAAAGCACCTTGGTTCAAAAGAAACAAATACTATTTGAACGACGAACTGAAAAAGCCTCGTGAACAAAACACATTACAGCTGTTATTAATCCATGTTGCAACCATTCTCGTTTGCAGCCGGGTCCAGCAACCTGATCACTGCCTGATATCGGTTTTGGCTGATTCACTAACCGACACTCATACTTTTCACGAATCGGCGGCCGTGCCAAAATACACGTACAATACACGCTCTATTGCCTTCGGGATGAAAAATCAGGCAAAAATCGTATTCTATCGCTCTACTTTTTGTCCTTGTCGTTTAAAGTTGCCTTTAAAAAAATTATGTAATAAAAAGGTGGTGCATGCAGCGCGAGTAAAATTATTGCACAATTATTAATTGCAAAAAAAAAATATTGAAAATTTGCATTTTCATTGGCATGAAAACGACAGCGAGAGCTTGTAGAGCGCGCAGTTGGCAACTCGCTGTCAAAACTCGACATTTCATTGGTTGGTTTACCTGGGAAAACCAATCGACCCTGCTAGGTAGGCTTTTACCTAGGAAACATTAATTGTTTTACGTGGCGTTACCATTGAAATTTACCTAGGTAAAATTATCGATTACACGAAGAAAACAACTTTGCCAATGTAAGTGCAAATTTAAGCATGCCGCGGCTATTGTTATTTCGAATTTACCTTGGTAAAAGTTGTATCGTATAACCGCGACTATTGAGTTACTGAATTAAGAATTCCGACTTCCGTTTGGAATAAAAAATAGATCTCACAGTTCAGACATTTCAGCTGAAGAGTTCAACTTTTAAATGAATATTATGTCTACCTATTTACTCGCCGAGGCATACGTGACCGTCACATTAGTCACGAGTCAAGTTCTACAATCGGCGTCAAAATTTGTTGAGACACGCTGTCCAAAACGACGTAACGGAAATATAGTCCCGGTCGCTAGGGCGTTTGTTAAAAACGACCACGTGACCCGAAACGAACTGATCGTTGCGATAATGAGGTCAAAGTGCTAGGCATGACTGATCGTCAGTTAGTCTGTGAGTACAGTGAAACCTGCATTAAGCGGACCCCATATTAAGCGGACACCAGCTTCTTGGGTCCCTAAATTTTCTTCCCATATAGCAATAAACGGACACCATCGAGACCAGAAAAAGTGTCCGCTTAAGAGAGGTGTCCGCTTATAGGAGGTTAAAAGTGTAGTGTTTGATCACGACAAAGTGTGCGCTTATGGGAGGTGTCCGCCTACGGGAGGTGTCCGTTAGCGGAGGTTAGACTTTATTTACTGTAAAACGAACCTGTTCTCAGTTGACCCTTCTCATTATCAAGCGAGGATCCCGAGGGTGTCCCGAGGGTGTCCACCGAAAGGGACAGTGTCCCGACTAAAAGATTATGGCCAGGAGCTAGCTTTAAGTTTTCTTTATTGTCTCAAAATAGGAAGAAAAATTTCCAAAATTGATGAACGCAAAAAAATATGAACCAAAAATATAAAATAACGACTAAAAAACTCATAATTCCACCAGAATGGAAAATTTGATTTCTTGACCGCCTGTCACGAAATCAAAATTGGTGTTCCATCCTTTTAATCCTGCACTTTTTCACCAAACTACCGCTTCTGTTTTGCTCTATAGAATCTTTTTATTCAATTTAGTTATACATTTGGTGGCATTTGGTGTGATTTTCTAATTTATTAGCGAAGCTTTGCGGGCCGAAGGCCCGCGCGGAGCCCCATACTCATAGAACTAAACCTATGCCCGTCATTTTTCATGGTCATGGCTAGCGGAATGTTTCGCGGGCACGTGTGCCGCCCGCCGTGCACCCGTGTTGGACAGGGCTGGTTCGCGGGCGCGTATGTCGTCGCAAAACATGCGCCCGCGAACCAGCCCTGTCCAACACGGGCTGGTTCGCGGGCGCGTATGTCGTCGCAAAACATGCGCGTATGACGCCACACAACATCCGAGATGTTTGTTTTCATTACGGATTTCAAAACCAAAGAAGCAGAGATTTAAAGAATTTCCAAGCAAGCGAGGGACTTAAAAGTAAAACAGATTACATTTTTGATGGGAATTTATGTTGATATCAATCTGTCATTGACTTTTTTTAAAACGTGCTTAAATTCAGTTGTATCGATTTCTCGAATTTCATCCAAGGCAGCTTGAACTTGATCGATGCGCTATAAATGGTACGTGAAAAAACATAAACTAATGGAGATTTGAATAAAATTTTTCGAAAGAAGATTGTGTTGTCCATTTTTGTGTTTGTTGATTCATTACACAGATTGAAAAGCGATTTTATAGTTCCGTCTTCACTCGCGTCGCCTTATGCAAATATGTTTGTGTATTTTTGCAATTTTGATTTCCAAATCAGTTTCTCTGGCAATTTTTGACAAGCAACAACTGTATTTTATTCGGAAAGAAGTCGTACTAGTTATTGTAGACGGAGAAAAAGTTGTTTTTGTGAACTTTTGTTCGGTCTTAATGTACTGTGCAGACGGTCGCGTAATACTGTTTTTGAGAATTGCTAAAATTGAAAAATAGCCCGGTCGTCAATCTTAATTCTTGTGCTTTCGACCTTTCACCTTAGTTAAGTTTCACCTTAGTTAAGCTTGTTCAGTGAGCGACGCTGTTAGGCTCAGCCTATCTATATATTATTAACATGATCATGTAATTTGGCGATAGAGCGGATTTCATTTGTGTGTCGTAAAACCAAAACCATAGTAATTACTCTGGCCAATCACAACAGACACAGACAATCCAATGAACCAATCAGAGCTCGAAGCAAATACATGTAGCCGCGCCAAGCGCGGGAAAACGCGTGCGAGTGAGTCACGATTGGTTTTGATTTTACTTCTGATTGGTCGAGAAAGTGGCGCGAGAATTTTTAGCCAATCACAAAGCGTAGCAATGCAAAACCAAAGCAATTGCGAGATTACTTTCGACAGTCAATTGAAAACCGCTCTATAACATGGAAATTAAGTAAACACAATTTCTTATTTTGGGCTTCAATGTAACAACAAACGCAACTTTGGTGAGGGGGGGGTAGGGTTTGTCCATGTTCACAAAACATAGCCCTTTAAAGGAAAGTGTTTCAACAATGTTGTCGCATATTGTAGCCTGCCCAGGAAAATCGGGTGTTCATCTGATTCAGCCAGGCTGTTC
Source organism: Dendrophyllia cribrosa (assembly GCA_024195265.1). Classification (NCBI taxonomy): domain Eukaryota; kingdom Metazoa; phylum Cnidaria; class Anthozoa; order Scleractinia; family Dendrophylliidae; genus Dendrophyllia; species Dendrophyllia cribrosa. The sequence continues at coordinate 16,197,083 of JAJLRJ010000006.1, read as the reverse complement.
CTTGGTCGAAAACGATTTCAGGAAATCTGATCGTTTTTGGATGAGAAGTACATAAACAAAGTAAAACAAACAGTTATGGCTGTCATGGCTTTCTGTTTGGTTTGGTTTGCTAAAGCACCACTTGCACATGCAGTATTTCATGCGATTTTTTATGTGATTTAGGGACGGTTAAACACACCAAACGTAGACTTCGCGATTACATGACAAACGGGTCGATCAGCCCGGTTAACCGGGATCCCGATATCTCGATATCCGGGTCCCGACTAACCAGGCTAAAATATTTCCATGTATCTCGTTTATTGGGTCAGCCCGGCTAACTGGGTTAGCCCACAAAAAAAACATTGCTTCCGAGCAAACCGTACCGGCCTGCACGCTTAATGGTCGGTTGAGGTCATGACTTGATGGAAAGCTATCAATTCTATCAGGTTTACACCGAAATTGACCATTGTATTACAAAACGTGGCCTTTTGTTTTTTTGTTTTTGTTGTTATTGTTTAAGGTTCTGTCTTTGGTATTTGTATATTAAACAACGACTTACCTTGTACCTTAGATTATACCAAAATCATGACTGCAAAACTGGACCAATCCTGTCTATTCCAATCAGTTAACGAGCGCCCTGAACCAATCAGCGCTGAGATGAGAGGTAGCCTCCCCTCTTGGCTGACCGGGACTTTGATAAGGAATGGGCCTGGTAGATTTGAGTGCGGTGACACCTCGTTCAATCACTGGTTCGATGGCCAAGGCCTTTTGCACCGCTTTCACATACAAGACGGTCACGTGACATACAGTAACAAGTTTGTGCGAAGCCAATGTTATGCGGACTCCTTAGAACATGGAAAGTCTACTCATATAGAGTTCGGCACATTTATTCCCCCGGACCCGTGCCAGAACATCTTTGCTCGTTTCTTCTCGCGCTTCTGGGGGGAAGAAGTTCCCATTGATAACACGCTTGTCAATCTGTTTACAATGAAAGATAAGATGTATGCAACCACCGAATCAAACTTCATATATGAGATCGATCCCAAAACCCTGGACACCTTAAAGAGAGTGGACATCACGGAGGAATTCCCAGGTAACTAATTGTAACTAGGCAAAACAGGCTCGATTTCCCGCCGTTAATACGGCTAGATTTTGGTAGCCCTGTAATGACACGGATACTCGTCAAACGTTTTAAACGGGAACCCAAAAAGTTGACAAAAGCCTATTTTGTGGGTGTGGCTATAATTTTCTTTTACCCCTAAGGACTGGGCCCTAAAACGTCAGTTGAAGTGACATTTTCAAAATTTTACTGGTAATTAAAGTGCTTATTATTCCCCACTAGGTGACGTCACAATCAATTCCGCAACAGCGCACCCACACAAGACCCCAGATGGCTCAGTGATCAACATCTCCGTCACATATGGGCGAAACTCCACTTACAAAATCATCCAAATACCGCCCTCCTCGGGAGAAGCTAGCGAAACCCCTCTAGAGGGGGGCAAAGTGCTTTGCGCTATCCCGCCGACGAGTGGTTTAGGGTACTTTCACAGCTTTTGCCTCACTGATAATTATGTTGTTATGACCGAAGTCCCTCTGATGCTTGACATATTGCGAGTTCTCGGCCACAGATTCTTGGCATCCGCTTTTGAAGAATGGCTTTACTGGGATGCAAACCAGCTCACCAGATTCCACGTGGTTGACAGAAAAGATGGCAACCGCGTTGGCGTCTTCACAGCTGAACCATTCTTTGTGTTCCACCATATCAACGCCTTTGAAAAAGATGACAAAATTTATCTTGATGCCTGTTGTTATCCTGACAACTCAATTATAAAACAGTTGTACCTGCATAACTTGCGTTCTCCTGTGCAGCCAGGGCAGAAAAAGTTTGACGTCCCGGATGTTCGTCGTTATGAACTTCCTCTGGGAGAACTTGGGGATGATGGTACGAAGAATCCTCTCCACAAGGGAGCTGATGGGCTGGATTATTCTTTGCTGTACAAAGGAATTGAGCTGCCGAGAATCAATTACGAGGAGTACAATGGTAAACCATACAGGTGTGTGGAATTGTCTTAGAATATACCCATTTGACGACGGCGACACTTAAAAGCCCATCGTCACTTACCGTGATGCACCGCGCATTGTTTATTTTGATTTGGACCCAGATAAATGCGATCTCTCGCGAAGTGAAATTATGGCCTCTCATCTCCAGGAAGAAATGAACACTGAGTTTGAAATTTCGTTCGACATTGATTTTAAAATTAATTCGTTCAAAGAAGCGGTCCTGTTAGATATTAAAAGTCCGTATAACATGTCTCGAATTTTGTCTGGGGCCGCTCAACCCGCCTTTGTGTAGCTCCAGTCGCCGAGGTAGTTTCCTCCGCTTCGAAAGTTCGCATCGAAAACATTTTCACGTCGAGGGACGCGGAAAACCTCCTGCTATTTTTACCGAAATTTTAAGGTCGATGCCCCTTAAAACGAAACCTCCAGCGAGCCGAGAAATGTTTGTATTTTGTGGGCTGTTCTGTCGGCTATCTGATTTGCATCGGGCATAATTAATGAGCGGGGTTAGTTTCTATAGAAACTGTGGTGCAGTTTCTAGAGAAACTGTGGTGCTGCGTCGGTGGGGGATGATCACTGATCGTTTTACATGCACCTCCGTAAATGTTATCTACTGCATAACATGTACTTTTTGCAAAAAGATATACATTGGCGAAACAGGGAGGAGACTGGGCGACCGTTTTCGTGAACATCTCCGAGACGTTGAAAAAAATGACAAAGACGCATCCAAACCAGTCGCGCGCCATTTTAATCTTACTAACCATTCTAAACAACACATGACAATCTGCAGCCTTTCCCTACACCAGGGTAACACAGAAAGCCGTAAAAACCTAGAAGAAAAAGTCATCTTTCAAATCGGCACTCTCAAACCCCGCGGAATCAACGAACGCTTTTCATTCAACTAATTTACATTTGTTTTAATTTCACGTCACCAAATTTCCACCAGTAGCGTAGCTCCGCCGCTTACTATATAAAACCACACATTACCCACAATTCCTTGATTCGCTCCGACGAAGGGCTAGCGCTCGAAACGTCAGCTATTTGAATCTTTTTACGGTGGTCAATTTACCTTATCGACTCAGTCGATAAAACTAAATTCTCATATTAATGAGCGCCGCTGGCGGAGGGCGTTTTCTGGGCTTCAGAAGTTTGCATAAAAAAAATTCGACGGCTAGGGACGGGGAAAACCTCCTTCAACTTCCTTGGAATATTTCACATAGATGCTGGCAAAAGCGACTCCACCGGCGAGCCGAGAAGTTTTGAGCTTTTTCTGTTGTTTACAGTTACGGTCGACCGACTGACAGTATCTGTATGTGGAAAATAGTTACAAAGAAAAGATTCGAAGATAAATCTTAACTAGTAGGCAATCTAATATACCTACTAATATACCTATTTCTTTTCCATGGACGACCGAATTTCTGAGCCAAACCTTCTGAAGGATCTCGTTTCTTGACATCCGCCTCGAGCCTTCGACGGCGTTGCTTAGAAAACGTATCAGTAACGATGAAAAATAAAAGAACATGGCAAAAAATTGGATGACATTTGCCTCTAATTTTTTAACTCGTCCCCAGACCCCCAATTTGACCCTTGAAACCACAGCGAAAACGCCATTTTTCTAAGGGAAAATCAAAATTTCGCCCATTTATGATTTACTTTTCGGAAATCCACACTTAGATTCCAGTAATTTGGTTATAATTCTATCTGGAAACGTTAAAATATTTTAATAACTTAAAAAAAAGTCCCGTCATTTTGACCTTGAAGTGACCAATGTCACGTAAAGGCTTGTATGGAGTTCAACCGCGCGGTCATCGCTTTTAGCGGTATAACTCATTTTAATAGGCGTAATGTCAACATCCACCCTCGGTTTTGAAGAGACTGGGATCTAGTGAACATTTTGGTGGGAAATATCATTTAGTTGGAGCGAAAGAACCCCCGTCATTTTGAAATTTTTCAGTGCAATATGCTTCGACTGAGCCCATTTTGGCTTCTATTGGTAACTTGCGCGGACTAGCGCCCAGGCCGTTCGAGCTCAACTGCGCATGGGCAATAATTCATTTTAGTAACGAGCACACCCGGAGCAAATGTCTCCTTTCAGGGGGCAATTTTTTGGTATGCATACAAAAACAAGAAGCAATGCCTTGAATATGAACTAAATATTTGAACGAAATCATCTTGAAGTTAATAGACGATACAAATTCCCCGATGTAAACGGATTATTTTAGGAATCAAACTTTCTCGCCACAAAATGGATTTTCGTGGCCCCAGAAATTCTAGAACGCCCGCAATGAGTCACGGTAAGTGACGCTGGGCCTTTAAAAGCATTCTGCGGACTCAAAAGTTTTTTTTTTTACGAATAACTTTTTTATGAAGTATCGTTTAAAGAAACATACATTAACTTACTTTTACATTAACATACATTAACATACATACATTAACTTACAATTACATACGTTATATGTATTTTTACGTTATATACGTTATATATGTTCTTTCCTACTGACTAAATTAGGAAAAAAAGGTACAAAAAACATAATTTTACTTATTGACTACATTACGCTACATCACATTACAATACTTAACATTACATTACCATAGACGAGAGTATTATACAGTAAATTCCAGCAGTACAAAAGTGAGTAACGTAGAAGTATAGAGGGAATAGAATTTGATAAGAAAAACAAGGTAGTCATTGACATTAAGGTCTTTACTTTCCAAAAAGAACCAACTTATCATTATTCATTAAAACGTAGGCAAGAGATATTATTCTTTGGAATAAGGTTTCTTACAAAAAAAAAAGGGTTCAAATTCAAGTTCAAGTTTATTATTCACACTTATTCAATTACAATACAACAACAATAAGGAAAAAAAAGAGAAGAACAGAGCTAACTATACATTGAATTAAACATAACAAAGGAAAAAGTGCGTAGCAGCCAAAGGAGCCAAGCTTTCGAGTTGGCTACTACCACAGAGCGATTACAAGTGGGTGGAGTTTATACAGAACTTTTAGGTTTTCCTTCGATACGCAGAAATTGATTGTTAGTTGGTAGCAGCATAATTAGCATAACCACAGGAAGATACTGCTCAGAAGTAGATGGCGAGGAGACCTGAAAGAAACCATATAGGGCTCAGTTGCTTTTATTTGTTTGAATGGTTAGATTTTAGGATTTCATTCACAGACTCAAACGTTAGAACTACCTTGCACATCATAATAAACAGTTCGACAGAAAAAAATCTTTAAGAGAATTATTTGACATCGAATTCTCCTTTTAATTTTGTTCCATGTTGGCCAAATTTTACTTAATAGTAAAATAGCGCATTTTACTGTGAAAAGATATATTACTTTACAGCAGTTTATAGTTTAAAGTTCACTGAAGACGCGTAAATCTATCGTCTTTTACACTTCCAGGTTTGTGTATGGCATTAAAAGTTCCGAGGATGGGGTATTTGAAAAACTCGCCAAGCTGAATGTGGAGACTGGTGAGTTTGCCACATGGGAGGAGTCGGGAGGGTTTGCTTCAGAGCCCGTATTTGTTAAAGCGCCTGATGGGAAGGCAGAGGATGACGGTGTTGTGTTGTCATGCGTGATCAATGTCAATGACCAGACCACCTCTCTGTTGGTACTGGACGCTAAAGAATTCAAGGAGCTGGGTCGAGCTGTGGTTCAAGGGGTCACTCCAGCGACCTTTCATGGCTTATTTCAGTAGCAAATGAAGTAACTGGAATCGTAATTTATCCACAAAATTATGTATTGCATTAGTTTTTTAAGGTGCGCTTCTCTCCAAAGGGTGCATAGACAAGGAAGGAAAGGTGGCCGCTCTAAGATGGCTCCGTTTTTATTTCGGGCGCACTCGTCTATGACAAACTTTGGGTTATAACTTTTTCGGCTCTAAAGCGATGCCTATAAAACTTTGCGAAAACTTATTATATTATTGCTTAATAATATAATAAAATTCGATTTAACTGGGGAAAAATGTCTTTAGTGATAATCGGGCTTAAATGGACCCCACGTTTTGAACAAAATCGTACCCAGTGAAAATTTTTGCCGGGGTTATATTTGTGATAAGTTTCTGGAATCTGCTTACATTGACTTAATACATACCCTTACCAAGTTTCAGCAAAATCGTTGAAGCAGACAATTTAGCCCTTAACGAATTCACTTGAAATTTGAAATAATTAATGCTCTTTGACAAAACAATCCACGAACCCAAATTTCTGGGAGAAGCCTTCCCAATGCTTGCTAAATCTGAATTCCAAGCCGATTGCAAATCGTGCGAACCGTTTAAAAGTATTCACTAGTTCTGTGCTCGAGAGTGCTCGTGAAGACAAGGGCATTGGATGAACGAGATGGTAGGCAATGCTGAGAGAGCAGCAGAAAACGGAAGAACAGGGGAGTTGCACCGAACAGTAAAAACCTTGACAGGTGAGAAGAGAAAAACAAATACAGCAGTAAACGATACAAACGGAAAACTGAGAAACGAGCAGAGCGAAAGACTGAAGATCTGAAAAAAAAAACACTTCGAGACCTGTGAATTTCGAGGTACTGCAACACTTTTGCATCGATTTTTTCTGCTTAGATGGGCTTTAATTAAAGAAAAAGTTGTTGGGATTACAAGCTACGCCGCATCTGAACCCGAGCGAAGCTGACAAGCAGTTTTCAGAGTTTTGTTTATGAGCATGTGTGGAATTTATTCCAAGAATTAGCACCTTTATAATTGGGGCGAACATAATATGCGCGCTAGTTACCCCCAGGAGGGGAGGGAGCATGTGTGCTTCATTAGAAGTTTCCATGGGGTGTAATGTTTTTAAATGCGGAGACTACGCGTATCACGTACACCCCCCTCCCCCTCCCCCCACCCCCCCCCCCCCCCCCCCCCCCCCCCCCCCCCCCCCCCCCCCCCCCCCCCGCCTCTTTGAAAAGTTTGTCATATAACGAGTACGCCCGGACTCAACTTAAGAGACGTGGTCCGCACGATTGTCCATTTTCCAATCCCCCATAATGCACTTTGTTTACCCACCATATTCTGCATAAACTATTGTTTTGAAATGCTCTTGGGAATGTGCAGTACTCCCAAGAGCATTTGAAAACAATAGTTTATGCAAAATTTGGTGAGCAAACAAAGTTTATTATAGGGGATTGGAAAATAGAGAATGATTTTTTCCTATAGCCACCTGGCTCTCGTAGCCATCGTGCCCAGGCTTTGGGGGCTAAGAGAGCCAGGCGGCCCTGGGGACGAGAATAAATGGCGTCAGCAACGATTCACATTCAGTGTATAGTAATTAGACTAAACAATTGGAAAAAGAGAAAGAAATTGTTATTATGAACATGTGGTCGCTAATAAAGATGAATAGTTTTGACTTTATAACCCATCTACATTAGTTATAAAAATTAACAAGAGGCTACACTTAGCCTCTACTCATGCGCATGAGACTTTAAGACGCGTTGATTGAAGTTACCAATTTATCTGTACTCGCTTTAAATATTTAATTTATCGATTCCCAATCAAATCCACACTCGTCTATTACTTTCGAAGCCGTGAATTATTTCTGTTACATTTGAAAAGACTACTTTAAAAAATAGGCAGTCGAGGACTGCATGTAGCCCACATGCTGTAAAAAGAAAATTGAAATCAATACAAAGAATTAGTATTCCTGTGTTACTAAATCGCATGCAACCTGTGTAAAATGGGTTATTCCAGAAAAAAATCCCCCCCCCCCCCCCCGACGGATGCAAGATTTTTTTACCCCTCCCCCGCCCGGATTTCCCGGCCAGGCAGACCCACCCTCGCACCTTGATTTTTAACCCAGATACCCCCTCCTGCCCGGATTGCCATTAACGTTTTGTAGGCCCTAAATAAACAGAAAATCGCATTCAGGAGATCCGGGATTTTTTTGAAAGTTTTCAAATCTGTGGTGATAATTGCTATGAATTGGTCAAACATTTTGTAAATAAACGTTGCGTGACGCATTCACTAAAATCTCTCCGTGATTTTAAGACCAGATCGAAATGAAATGTTTCCATAACTTAAAGCTGGTTCTTTAAAAAACTGCTTTGATTTTGCCATCTATGATAAATTTTTTCCAGGCTTCACAATTTCTTCAAAGTGTTGTCGCAAATACACCATTTTGTTTTATGCAAATTTCATGTGAAATGTAATTTGATAGCAAGCTGTTTTTATATGACCACTGAATCAAAAATATATTTTCTATAAAAGGTCGAAACTTTAGAATGAAACTCATATTTCCTTGAATGAATATGTCTTTCCTTTGATTAAAAGAGTCAAACACGTATCAGAATTCAGTGATTTTCTGCTTCTGGAAGTCTTGGCGATTTATTGTATCCTAATTACGGCGCGGAACCGGCTAGCGTCTGCGAAAATATAGGGTGCGTTCGATTGGGAAATCCGGATTTCGATTTTGAAATCTGGATTTCGGATTTCCCAATAAAACACGAAATCCAAAAACGGATTTCCAATTAGCGAAATCCTTTTCCAAGATGGATTTCAAAAAGAAATCGAAATCCGGATTTCATGGATTTGCTACTTTTGCGTTCGATTGGGAAATCCGAAAACGGATTTGCAAAACTGTTCTCGTAAGCAGCGGTCTGTTATCCGCTGATTGTGCGCACGCATTGGCGCGGGAATCGTTTTTCTGCCGCCATTTTCTTGGATCTGTTGACAAAAACGATGAGTACAATCTTTTTTAGTCCAGAAATCACATCTCTTTTACATACGAAAATGACTTCGAAAATCATCGGGTCTATAACTTGGAACCACTAGTTAAAAATATAAAATAAACCCACGATTCTTACCCGATTCACGGGAAACCTGCGATTTCCAAGGAGCAAAATCCACTGAGAATCATCTGCCTCGTTGACATCAGTTTCCATAATTTTCCTTTCGTGAATATTATCGAATAACTATTCGAAAAGAAGCAGGAGCAAATGCAGCGCTCGCTGCCTTTCGTCCGCCATGATGGATTACGCTCATGAGGACAGTTTTGCAAATCCGTTTTCGGATTTCCCAATCGAACGCAAAAGTAGCAAATCCATGAAATCCGGATTTCGATTTCTTTTTGAAATCCATCTTGGAAAAGGATTTCGCTAATTGGAAATCCGTTTTTGGATTTCGTGTTTTATTGGGAAATCCGAAATCCAGATTTCAAAATCGAAATCCGGATTTCCCAATCGAACGCACCTAACATCACAAAATAACTCAATTCAGCAACCTATTTTTATTCTGCTTTCTAAAATTGCCGACTTTTCCTGTGTAATAGAATGCCAATCTTATCCGGTATGGTTGCCGAATTGTTACAATATTCAATAAGAGTAATTTTATATTCATTACTTTATATTTTTGTTCAGTAAAACTGATTTTATATTCAATACTTTATATTTTTGTTCAGTAAACTCAAGTTATATTCAATACTTTATATTTTTGTTCAGTAAACTCAAGTTATATTCAATACTTTATATTTTTGTTTAGTAAACCCAAATTATATTCAATACTTTATTTATTTATTTATTTTTTTTTTTTTGTTAAGAAAGATTTTATTTCACAATACAAAGCTTACACTACTTACAAATCAATACATATACTTCTTACAGTAAGGTACTTACACTACTTACAATACGATACTTATATTTACGCTACTTACAAAACAATACATATACTTCTTACAGTACAGTACTTACACTACTTACAATACGAAGTATACGATACTTACGCTAATTACAAAACAATACTTACAGAATGATACTTAGACTTAACAATATTTTTAACATACTTAAACCCTTATAACTTGTATACCAAAAGAAAGTTATAACTATTGTTTCAAAAGAGGGAGGAGGGGCTCCCATTTTTTGTTGTGGAGAAAAAGCTTTTTGTTCCTTCTCGCAATAAAACGTTCGATTTGATACGTTCTCTTACATTTTTCTAAAAACAGACTAACGGAGAGAGGGGATTTATTAAGCTTAGAACGGTAGATAAAGTATTTACCCTCGAGAATGATGAAGTTAATAATAACGTTGTTGACCGCACGGACAATTCCAAAGAAAATATCCTTGATTTCGAAAGGGGCGGAAATAAGCTTTTGCGATTTTAGGATGTTATTTACTTCATTCCAAAAAGGAGACACAATTTCACACTGGAAGAAAAAATGTTCTATTGTCTCTAACTCTTCCTTGCAGAAGTAGCATAGCGGTGAATAATAATAATAATAATCATTTATTCACTTAATATAGCGCCTTTTAACATTAAAATGATCAAAAGTGCTTTACACAAATTTTATACTAATTATAATTTAATCCTAATTAATATTAATTTTACACGAGTTTTATACTAATAATAATTAATCCTGATTAATAATAATTAAATACTAAAAATGCACAATAGACCACTCCCAAAATATTACTCGTTGTAGGCTAAATTAAAAAAATATGTCTTAAGTTTTTTCTTAAAAATGCTAAGTGATGTCGTTGTTCGAATATTTGCTGGAAGGCTGTTCCACAGTGTGGGGGCAGCAGCATAAAACGAACGAGCTCCTAATGTAGAAAACATACGCCCCTTGGGACGGTCCAAAAATAATGAAGAGTTCGATCTAAGGGAATAAACAAGACACGACTTAATCGGACACTAAGTTACTAATATAGCTAGGTGACATATTGTATATAGCCTTAAATGTAATAATTAAGATTTTAAAATAAATACGATAAAACACAGGCAGCCAGTGGAGGTTATTGCTGCGGAACGAGCGTAGCGAGTGAGCAGCAACATAATCAGGATTTAAGAGAAATATATGAGAAAAAAATATAAGCTAGGAAAAATCTCGATTTGATCGCTTTTTACCAGAATTCACTGCGCCACGCACACATTTTGGGCCAGAATTCACTGCGCCACGCACACATTTTGGGCCAGAATTCACTGCGCCACGTACACATTTTGGGCCAGAATTCACTGCGCCACGAACAATAGCCTCGCTTGCTGCTTCAAGCTGTTGGCTGCGAGATTTGTAATATTTTGGTCCAACATGTGCCAGTCGTAATCGGAACTGAAGTGTCGAAGACTACCGCGAGTTGAGCGAGGACTGTGAGGCATGGTAATAGGACCGTTGGATAGCAAAGATTTTCGAAGATTGTACGGAATAAAAGACAAATTTATTTTGAAATCACTCCGACAGCGGTCGATGAGACTGAGCTGAGCGCGTGGGGACGCGAAACCTGAGCTGAGCGCGTGGAGACGCGAATACGATACGGCTAGCTAGTAACGCAACATATTCATTATCAATAATTAAGTTAAACCTAAATTTTCACACTTTCCACGTGGTGAACGCGTCCTTTGCTCAACAATATTCTACAGACATTGCAAGAACTTGATGCGTGAATTACAAAACAAAATTAGTCTTATTAGCTGGAGTTTTCGTCAATTCATCCCGGTTACATTTGCTTTGCTTTCCATCAAAAAACGAAAGAGAAAATTCTGTAATACCAGCGAGGCGATAAAACAGCATTATTACAACAAATTTACCGCAGCAATTACTATCTTTTGGATACACTAGTATAAAGCTGGTGTGATATGATCATACTTTCTGGTATTCGTTACTAATCTGGCTGCAGCATTCTGTACACGTTGTAGTGAATCAACTATTCTAAATTTGAAAAGCATTTTGTTTGTATAACAAATTCTATGAAGTATCTTGTATTGAAATTCTCTTAATTTAGTGTCTAGAGTTATTTGGAAGGATAGCGAGTAAATTTTTTTCCAGTCTAGCTGATAGTTCGCTGTATTGTAGATTTCATTGTATTTTATCATAGCTGTCGGCGTCGTCGACATTTTAGAAATGAGATGATCATAGACTGATCTAGCTTGGACCTTTTCTATATCTACTTTCTTCCCTTCAAGAAATAATGAAAATCTAGTGAGATCAACGAATTCTTCATTTGAAGGGTCAGGAGTCTTATTCGTTTTAACACTCTGCGCCATTCTTTCGGAAGGGCATTAGCTAGACTAAAAAGCAGAAAATGGTTGACAGGTGAAAGAGTTGAACGTAATGGTTCCCTGATTTCTCTTAGAGCGCCATTCGAGTCAACGAGGTCACGAATCGTTATGAATCCGGACTTAATCAGCTTTTGGTTAAAGACTGAACGAGATTCGATACAAATATATTTGTTGTTTCACAAAACTTGATTAGATATCTCAGTAGGAAGGAATGTTGTGACTAAATGACGACCATGTCAAAATACATTCCCTGTAGAAGTCTGGAAGAATTAAAGATAATTTTGAATAATCAAAATTACATTGAAACAAGAATTTTCCTCCCACCTTCTTTAAATAAGATTCCAAAATAAACTTCCAGCTAGCTATGGTAGGAGCAAGATACTTCTTAATACAAATTATTCTTTGAGCGGCAATCATCGAATCTAAGTCTGGCATTTTAAGCCCACCATTTTCAATTAGACTAATTAAGACAGTGCGTTTAACCTTATCGTTACCTTTTCAAATAAAAGAATAAAGTAGGGTGTTTACTTTCTTTATGAATTCTTTTTTATTTGAGATCATCGCGAGCCTATATAAAATATTCGGTAGCGCAAAAGATTTGATAACTTGTATTTTGCCTATTATTGTGAGGCCTCTCCAGCCCCAACCTTTAAGCATATCTCTCAATGATTTCTCAATTGATTCAACGTTCAGCTTGTAAAAAAGTAAGTTATTGTAGGTGAAGTGAACCCCTAAAATGTTGATGGATTTTTTAATCTCGATTGTTCCCAAATCTAAGCTATTTGATGCGTTATTTCCAAGTAGAAGTGTTTCCGTTTTGTCTTGGTTAACCATCAATCCTGAATATCTTCCAAATGATTTGATAACGTCTGGGAGAGTTATGCGTGATTGTTTATCGCCAACGAATGATGTCATATCATCGGCAAAGGTGACTAATTTTATTTCATTTCCATCCACTTTAATCCCCTTTATCCGAACATTATTACGGATAGAAATTGATAATAATTCAAGAACTATGATAAAAAGGGATGGTGAAAGTGGATCGCCTTGCCGGACGCCTCGTTTAATGCGAAAACTTGGAGTAAAAAACCCATTGTTGGCTACACAGCTCGTTATGTCTTTATAAAAAGTTTTTATCCATTTTATGCAGGATGCGCCGAAACCAAATGATTCAAGCGATCTAAGCAGAAAGTCCCAGCCCAGTGAGTCGAAGGCTTTTTCAAAGTCTGTGGTGGTCATTATACCTTGGTACCCCTTCAATTCCGTAAACTCCATAATATCATTTATTGTTTTAACTGCGTCAAAAATTGTTCGTCCTTTTACAAAGGCATTCTGGTCGAAATGAATAATGTGTGGTAATACTTTTTCCAAACGTTTAGCAATAGCTTTCGAGCCAATTTTAACGTCTACATTTACGAGGGATATTGGTCTCCAATTTTTAATAAATCTTCGATCTCTATCTTTTTTTTCTATCAGGGTTATGACCGCTTCTTTTTGTGAGTTAGATAATTCTCCGTGGATGTAGGCGTAATTAAAAGAGTCTACCAGAAGGGTGCCAACTTCTGGCCAGAAGAATTTATAAAACTCTACAAAAAGACCATCATTTCCAGGAGTTTTGTTGTTCTCGAATGTTGAGAGCACTTGAAAACATTCGGAGTATGTCAATTGACCATCGCATATTTCTTTCATAGCTTCATCTAATTTAGGAATTGCTGCGGGGCTTGCAAAAAAGGGACAATCCATTAAGTCAGTTTGAATGTCTTGTTCGACATTATAAACATCTGAATAAAAACTGTAGATTTCCTTTAGTATAACATTTGCATCGGTGGTTTCTATTCCGTCAGGCTTTTGAAGTTTCCTAATGCCGCTTTTCTTTTTGTTTGTATTTTGAATTTCTTTCTCCTTGTTCGTACCAGGTGGCTCGTGAGCGAATTATTGAACCTCTTACAATATAATCAAATTCCCTTTCGTACTCCATCTCAATTGCTTCTAAGTTAACCAAATTTTCTGGAGTCGGTGCTTCTGCAATTATTTCTTCGCGCATTTTTAGTGTATCTTTAATGGTTTTTATCTTTGCTTTCCTTTCGCGAGCTTTCAATTTGCTGTATATTATACTTTCTTGTCGTATCTTATATTTAATCCAATCCCACTTCACTCTTTAATCGTTACAAAATCCAATTTCTTCTAACCAGGTTGGATAGTTGTCTCGTATATTCTGAACGTATATGGAATCATCTAGGAGGCTATTGTTGAATTTCCAAAATGATGGGCCGCGAGGGAGGTCCGCTAGGCTGTCGATCTCAAGAACGATAGCAGCATGGTCTGTTTTGATTGCAGATACAATATCCGTTTTGGCAACATCATCTTGAAGCAGATCACTTATTAGCCAATAATCGAGACGTCTTTGAATAATTGGGCTTTTTCGACGCCAAGTGATTTTTTTGCTGTCTGGGTTGCGAACTCTCCAAATGTCTACTAAATCGTATTCCGTTATAATGTTTTCTAAGAATTTGACCGATTCTTTAAGAATTGTGTTCCCACCCGAGCAATCTAAAGCGGGCTGCAAGGCAACATTAAAGTCTCCACCGATTAAAAGTTTATAGTTGTCCTCCCGATAGTCGTTGTCATAAACAGAGTCAGCCAATGTTTGAAAAAACGAAGATTGTTTTGAAGTTGAATTTGGCGCGTAAACGTTCATCAAAAGGAAGGGGAGGCCTTGAATGGTAGCTTCTAGAATAAGACTTCTGTACTCATCATCAGCACGCGTTGATTTAATTTTAAAATCTAGAGACTTACGAATGAGAATAGCTACACCGCGACTATGATTAGAACCGTGTGAGAAAAAAGATTCGCCCGGCCATTGTTTTTTCCACTGATCGACTACATCATTCATGCTGTAGGTTTCTTGAAGAAAACAAATATCAGCATTCTGCCTAATTAACCAATTGAATATTGCTTTCCTTTTTTCAAATGAACGGATGCCTCGAACGTTTAGCGAGATGGCTTTAAATTTTAAATTGTTGTGGTCCCCTGTAATTTATGGAATTGGAAACCCCAACTGTTTCTTGGCATATGTTTGACCTTCACCTGTCAACTGCGTATTTGCTTCCAATTCTGACGCATTAGAGTTCCACTTATGCAATTCAAATCCTGCCCCTTTAAAAACCGATATTGCAACTCCTTTCAACTGATGTCCTTGGTCAACAGTATCTTCCCCACCAATGACGTCGTCAACATAAAGACTCTTCATGATTTCCCCCTCCTTCTCTGGGTACGGTATTCAGCTTTCGAACTCAATGTTGGTTCAAGGTTCCTGCGAGAAGAAAAGGCGACTGTACAAGTCCAAACAAAGCACGTGCGAATCTCAAGGTCTCAACTTGCGAGGAGTTCTTATCCTTTATCCAATGAAATCAGAGTGCGTCACGGTCTGCTACCCTAATCCGCACCTGCAGGAAGGCCTGCTTAAGGTCTCCACATACTGCAACTGGTTTAAGACGGTTCCGAACCAGCACACTCCAGAGCAAGTTTTGGAGAGGAGGCCCAGTCTCTAAGCAATCGTTCAGTGAAGGACTACCCTGACTTGCCTTAGCCGATGCGTCAAAGACAATTGCATCTTGGTAGTCTCTGCCGCATCTCTTATAACTGCTTTGTGAGGCAGGTAAAACTCTCTTTCAGCCTGTGATTCATCACTCACTCTCTCCACGAACCCTTCTTCTAGTTGGTCCTGGATTATCCTGTCATACTCATCCAGGTGGCCAGGCACTTTCTGAAGTTTCTTCACAAGGTTAGATAGTCGCTGAAGACTTCCATTCTGATTGTTAGGGAGGGGTGGGTGCCCAGCTTTCCACAGGAGGCCTGTCTCATACCACCCCTCAGGGTGACGTACAAGTTGCTCTTGAAATTCGCTATATACTGCCTGTTGATCTTCTGCTGGTGTATCCTCTAAACCCAATACATCAAGGCTGCATAATTGCTCGTAGTCTGCTGAAGAGCTCCTAGTTAGGTACACATTGCTCAGGTTGGTCTCTGCTCCAGGGGACATTATGGTCCAGCCAAACGATGTGAGCTCTGCTATCGGTTCACCTGGATCCCAACTCTTGGTGCTGAATTTGTCTTTATCTTGGCATATTCGCTCGCACCCAGGATCACATGAATAGGGAGCTCGGGTTTGATATCAATATCATCGATCGCTACGCCTTTGAGGTGTTGGTACTTGGAGATCATATCTACATATCTTGGGTTAGGAACAGTCAGCAGAGTTCCCTTGTCGACTTTACTAAAGGTGGTAGGCAAGCTGAAATTTCCTTTAATGTTAGAGATTTGAACCTTGTACATTTCTATCTTCTGACTGGTTGAAGTCATCATCATTTAGATTCTCTTTTACTCCCTGTGATCTGGCGTTCTGTTTAGCTTTCCAATCAGGGTTGCCGATGTGTAAGAGCTCCCCGCTCCCGTGTCCAGCAACGCTCTACACCTAATTCCCTCTACCTCCACCACAACTACTGGGTACACCACATGACCTCCACCTGTTGCTACAATTAGCTGCAAAAGTAGTTGAGACACTTTCATTCACAAGTGCTTTTTTGGAAGAAGTGCACCATTGCTACCTTTCCTTACCCCTCCCCCCTCATCAATGTTGTTTTGTGACCGGCGCCATGTCCAAAACTTTGGCTAACAACATTGAACGGGGGAGGGGGGGTTATGAGGGAAATATATTGTTCTTTCGTTTTTCGAGGCATCATTTTTTATAAAAGTGAGTGTTTTTTGTCAGAGTGTCTCAACAGTTTTGCAGCTAATTGTAGCATCAGCTGGTTAGAAGACTTGTCACAAATCGAACTAGGATGCTTTCCATTACACTTTTGGCAAGTAGTTGTGCATCTGCATTCAGCAGCTCTGTGCCTAGTACCGGTACAGTTGTAGCATAACTTGTTGTAAGACAAATACTTCCTTCTATCTTCAGCTATCCCTTTAATCTTGTCACAGCCAACTGATTTGTGTTCTTCTGACTTACAGCAAACACAAGGCCTATGTTTCCAACCCTCTTGTTTAGCTTCGAGCAACGGGTCTCTTCCCTTATCACGTCTCCCAGGGTTCCCATCCAGGGGGGCTGGGTTCCTTTCACACCATTTTCTCAAAGCTTCTACTAATTGCGGGAACCCCCACTCCTGCCAATCATCATCCAGCCTCACACGATCGGCTCTTATGCCTGGTAGTTTGTCTAGGGTAAGCCTAACGTACTCTCTGATATCTCTCTCTTTACCAATGGACTCTAATGTTTGGATATTGGTAACCAATTTCTCATAGAAATCGTTGATTCTTGTTGGGTTAGTTCCCGAGATGACTGGCAGTTCCATTATGCATTGAATGTGAGCATTTGCCACTTCACTCGGCCTTCCATATTTGGTCATGAGGATGTTTTTTTTCTCTTGTGTATCCCTCAATGTTAAAGGGTAACCCATCAATGACAGCTCTAACTCTTGGTACAAGTAATTCTTTTAAATATGAGAATTTGGCAACTTGGCCAATGTCTGATTTGTCTATCTCCGCTTCAAACTGCCCCCAAAACCTTTGCCAATCTAGATGCGTCCGTCCCCTGGAATTTTGTGTTATCACAAGTCTGGGTAGTTTAACTTTTGGTTTACCTGTATCACTCTCCTTCTCGTCTGTTTTCGCATCGAATTTCTTCTTGATCTCCCACCTCGCTTTCTCCTCCTCCTGAATTTCTCTCGCTTCTCGCTCCCTTAGGCTTTGCTCCAAACCTTCTACAATTGCAGACGAAAGTAGTTGGGAAGGTTGTAAAAATGAATAGCATAAGTGCTGAATTACACCGATGCTCTGTTAACGTTAAATAATGATCAACTGTCACTCTTCAGAGTCTCCCCCGCTCCCGCTTTCCAATGTTGGGATTTCCGCCAACAATTTTGCATTTAAAAAGTCCAGTTATAACCAACATTGTAAAACGGGGTGCGGAGAGAAAGAATCCAATCGTAAAAACTGCCAACCTTCCCAACACTTTTGTCTATGATTGTGTAAAAATGAAATGGCGACTTTTATGGCTTTTAAAATCTTAAGCATTTAACATAAAGCATTGATCTCCCGTCTGGAAAATGTTTTATCAATGCCCTTTCTACTGCATGTATCAGCAGCAATAAAACTTAATTTGACGGAATAGTTAATCGTAAGATTGTTGTATGTGACTAGCGTGACATCGCATGCCGTGACCATAAATCGAGTAGAAAAGCAAAAAAATAAAGATTGTGGGATAAACTAATTTTTAGGTAATACTTTGGCACCGTCGATGAAAGACAGTTTGTTAGTGTAATCTGTGTACAAGAATCGGCCAAAGATAGTTAATTTAACGCCAATCTGAAGTAAAACGAAAGATGATTCACTGAAAACTAATTATAATAAAACAAAATGCTTTTCTTGTCTTTTTGAACGTTATAGTGTCTAGAGTTATCTTTTATCCTTTGCATTCCAGTGAAATCTTTTTAAGACGTTAAAGGAGAATAAGGCAATAAACCATTTGAGTGGAAAAATAGTTTAAGGACAGGTTAGGTTTTCTGACAAAAGATACCGGATGTTTCTGCTTTGACACGTATTCTCGTAGTTCGTCAGGTTCGTAACTGCGTGAGATTTCTATACTTAGCACCCAACTCCCCCTTTCCTTTCCCGGCCACTAATAATACATTCTTATGCAGAAGGTAACTTGCCACTTCTAGTAATTAACCACTTGCCGTTGTTTCCACTATACGCGTCCTCCTGCACGAACTGCTCCCGCAAGAGTTTCATGCGACTCTTTTACACCTTGCGTACAACACTCGCAAATTTCTGTGTGAAAGTTAGTGCTGTACAATCATACTCGGACACTTAAAGCATAAAAATTAAGAGATCCTGTATAGCCTTATTTTTAACGAATTCTCAGCCCCAAGATTAAAACCACGAAGCGCTTTCGATACTCCAGCTTTACCTTTCATACTGGAACTATCACCTACGTGCTATTTTATAACAACTGACTTATCGAAAACATTTTAAATAACATCGCCAATTTTTTTTTCGTTCTTGACCACACCCATATTTTTCAGACAATTGCAGACGAAAGTAGTTGGGAAGGTTATAAAAATGAATAGCATAAGTGCTGAATTACACCGATGCTCTGTTAACGTTAAATAATGATCAACTGTCACTCTTCAGAGTCTCCCCCACTCCCCCTTTCCAATGTTGGGATTTCAGCCAACAATTTTGCATTAAAAACGTCCAGTTATAACAAACATTGTAAAAGGGGGAGGGGAGAGAAAGAATCCAATGGTAAAAACTGCCAACCTTCCCAACACTTTTGTCTATGATTGTAGTTCTTCGACCACTTTCTCGTACTTCTCCAACATCAGTGCTTCAATTCCCGAACTCCGTTCTTTAATGCTATCCTCTTCGTCGCCTCGTCCAATTTTTAGCTCTTGTACATTCGCTTTTATTTCAAGACATTCCTCGAGAAGCTTCCGATGTATTTGAATCGGTTTTAGCAACTTGCTTCCAACAATCTTGTTTGTGCTTTCGTTTGTCAATTGCAGTACCTTCAGTTTGTTTTCTATCGTTTTCTCCTGAGCTTCGACGGTTTCCGCTGTTGTTGCCGTAGTGTCCTGGCAGGGTCGCCACTTTGTCGGAAGTGCTTCTCCAGACAATAAACTCACGTTCGCGACAATAAATACGACTGTTTTAATGCTTTTGAAACTCTCCGTCGTAAAGCTTACAAGTCTCGCCATGTGCTTTGTTGAAAACTAATCGATAATTCGACATCCTATAATGTTTATGAAAATTCGCTCCCAGGCTCCGCCGAAGAATGAAAATGAACAAAACATCTCGGTCACAAAACATCGCGGTCACAACGGCGACGCCTAGCTGATATCAACCTATAAATTCTCACAATGTCATATGATCAAAATGGATCGGATCCTGGCTCGCATCCTGGCTCGGATCCTAGCTCGGATCCTGATTCGGATCCTCGCTCGAATCCTCGCTCGGATCCTGGATCGAAGTTTAGGCACTCTGGTTAAAAGTTGCTTGCTGCGTTCACCGCGTAAATCCGAGGTAGCCTGGGGAGAGATCTGGCATCTCGTCACGCAACATGATCTCTCTGAATTAACGATAATCGTTAATTCTTAAATTGCTCCGAATTTACCATTATAGTTAATTTAGAACACTGTTTCCCAGGACATTTCAGAAAAGAAGAAATAAAAAAAACATGTTATTTGGACTGCGGGATTCGAAACCGGAACTACCGCTACTAAGAACGTCTTCTTACCACTAGACCACCGAACAACAAAGCGATGGGAAATTAAATCTGCAAGATATTTATTTGAGTCTTGCATAGAATATCATTGATCTACAGTGATTAGGCCTAAGCGCTGATTTCAAATGGTTAGCTTTTTGTTGAGGTTTGGTGATCAAGCTTTTCCATTTACTTTCTAAAATTATTTTCAAGCGAGTGATTTATAGGCTTACTACAGGGTGTAGAATAAGCGCATGAATTTTATTATGTTAAAAAATTGAGGTTTGCTCAACCAGCAGCGTGGTGGTCTAGTGGTTAGAAGAGAGGATAAGTCAGCGAAGGGTCGTAGAGGCCGTAGGTTCGAGTCCTGTCCGAACACTAAGGGTTGTTCTTTTTCAACAAAAATGCTGATTTCCCAGAATTCCTTTCAGACTGTCAGTGTTCTAAATTAACTATAATCGTAAATTCAGAGCAATTTGAGAATTAACGATAATCGTTAATTCAGAGAGGAGGACGGGTTGCGTCACGGGAGAAGCGCATTCTCGTCCCCAGAGCCGCTTGGCCCTCTTAACCATCGGAGCCCGAGTACGAGGGTCAAGCGTTGAGTGACGAACCAACTCAACTTTCTTGTACTTTTCGTTTTCGCTGAGAACACGGCTAAGACAGGTAAGAGCAAACCTTAAAATGCATTTGTTTAATTTTACCTTTTAAATATCCTTTGCGGCGTGTTCCTTTTTTTGGGTGTACTAGTTTCTACCACCAACAACTCATTCTATATAAGACCCCATGCAAGACATACAAATTTTATAGTTAATCAATCGATCGTCGTCAAATCGCTTAAAGGCCCGTTTACACAGGCGATTTTTTGTGCAATTTTTGTCGCACTTGTCCATGCAAATTTTGTCGCACGCTAGTTGCATCTTCAAATCGCATGTGTAAACGGGCGGCGATTTCAGTGCGATTTGGGCGCGATTTGTCGCGCGATGTCGCAGAGGTTTCGAACATGTTCTAGCTTGGCGGCAATTTGGGGGAAATCACAGCAAATGTCGCACCCGAATCGCACAGAAATCGCCGCTAGTTTACACTTGCGACAAAAGTTGCATTGGAGAGGGCGACAAAAATCGCATGTGTAAATGGGCCTTAAGCGAGGGTCTTCGTTTTGTAGTTTCACACGGTCTTTTCTACACAACAAAGACCCCGTTGATTTATTTTCTCTTGACGTGGAACAAAGCGTTTAAGCGAGGGTCTTCGCTGTAGGTAGTTTGAGCCGGCCTATTCTACAAAACGCCGAGGACCCCGTTGATTTCGTTTCTCTTGGCGTCGAACAAAGCGCTTCAGCGAGGGTCTTCGTTTTGTAGTTTGACTCGGCCTTTTCTACAAAACGAAGACCGCCTTGATTTCTCAATATTGACAAAAAAAACAAGTCACTCTTGGTATATTTCATGGTATAATTCGAGAAAGCATTGCATAACTATTTTATCCCACGCCTTTAGTACCATTAAAGATCTTCCGAAGATTTCGACAATTTTCCGAAAACTATTGAATATTGTTACAAGGCTATAAATTGTGCACATAGAACCTTAATCCTTTTGATCAACACCATACATTGTTTTTGTTTATCATGCACGGTGAAACAGGTGAAACACAATTTGCATCGAAGATCAGCCACTCGTAGCTGTCATGTCTCACTTGAAATAAAAGCACCTTGGTTCACAAGAAAAAAATGTGTTGCCTGGGTTAAACAAATACTATTTGAACGACGAACTGAAAAAGCCTCGTGAACAAAACACATTACAGCTGTTTTTTAATCCATGTTGCAACCATTCTCGTTTGCAGCCGGGTCCAGCAACCTGATCACTGCCTGATATCGCTTTTGGCCGATTCACTAACCGACACTCAAACTTTTCACGAATCGGTGGCCGTGCCAAAATACACGAACAATACACGCTCTATTGCCTTCGGGACGAAAAATCAGGCGAACATCGTATTCTAGCGCTCTACTTTTCATTTAATTCCTTGTCGTTAAAAGTTTCCTTTAAAAAATGTATGTAATAAAAAGGTAGTGTGTGCATGCAGCGATAGAAAAATTATTTAAACCTTAATTGCACAAAACAATTTGAGAATTTGCATTTTCATTGGCATGAAAACGACGGCGAGAGCGTGTAGAGCGTGCAGTTGACAATGGCAACTCGCTGTCAAAATACTATGGGCCTGGTCACATTACAGTTAAAAACATAAATCCGAATCATGGGGGCGCGCAACTTTGAATTCCACAGGGAACGAGCTCTCTGCGTTTTAGGGGGTGTTTACATGACACCGGGGCGACTTTCGCGCCGGGGCGAGTTCACTCCGGTTCCCTCTTATGGCTCTACATTTGTTTACATGATACCACCATATTTTTTTGGTGGTATCATGTAAACAAATGTAGAGCCATAATAGGGAACCGGAGTGAACTCGCCCCGGCGCGAAAGTCGCCCCGGTGTCATGTAAACACCCCCTTAGTTTCCAATTCTGGAGTCACGGGTGACTTAAAAAATACTCTCAAACAGGATCTCAAGTTTTACTTTAGCTGTTGTATTGGAAGGCGTATTTCAAGCCGACTTTGGGTAAAAAATTCTACGTTGAGAAAAAAGGTTGTTGTCTAATTCTCAGGCTTAGCCAATCAAAAACACTACAGCCATGCGCGCATTCAATACTTATGAGATACAAAAACATGTTTTTAAGACGAGCACGACAAATTTCCCAAAAATTAACACAGAGCGAGCATAGTATAACACCAGGCTCTGAGGCGATTTTTTGCTGAATTAAGTTCAAATAAAACTTGACTTGACAAGAAAAATTATTTTACTATCGACTTAGCGTTTTATGCATATATTACTTCAACTTTGTTTATCACGACTAATCAACTGCATACCAACTTGCGCTCGCAAGTAATTTGCATCTAAATACGCACGTTGTGCGTAGTCATGCCTGAAAATCTATTGTCTTGTCCTCAAGTCTACTTGATTATCAAGTGCACTTCAAGTGCACTTCAAGTGCACTTTGGTCCCTAGTGTGAACCGGCCTAATATTTCGCAGTCAGGGCCGTAGCCAGTATGAGGCAAACCGAGGCACTTGCCACAGTCATGATCCCGGTGTTTTGTTTAAAATTAACGTAGTCATCATAAAGACCCAAAATAGCTAGGCTGGGAATTTAACCATGGATATTGCCTCAGTCCTTATTTTTTCTGGCTACGACCCTGGCAGTTAATAAATTTGAGTTAACGGCGAAATTTGTGTGCCCATACAATATACAGAGGCAATATTTCGCAGTTAATGAATTTGAGTTAACAGCCAAATTTGTGTGCCCATATAATTTACGGAGGCAATATTTCGCAGTTAATAAATTTGAGTTAACGGCGAAATTTTTACCCCACTATTATATACTGAGGCAATATTTCGAAGTTAATTAACGGCGAAATTTAGGCTCTGTACAGATAAAGAGAAAATTACATGAAAACGTAATTTTATTTTTCACAGAGGAAGTTAATTGCGAAATTTTTAATTTTCTTTCGCAAGCGATCTCAAAGTCAAGCTAGGTCACGTACGCGAAGAGTTCTAGCTGCCGTAGTTGATCTGTTTTGAATGAAGTCCAGAAATTTCCATTGCTCTCTCTCAAGCGAATAAAAAACCCATAAAACATTAGGTTTGTCTGTGGTTATAACAAATTACAAAGCGAAATTTTCTAAGCCGACTAGGTTTTAATACTGAAGCGTGCTATTTTTCAGGGGCACCCAACGACCGAATGTTTCCAAATACGTCAGACAGAAGTGTCTAAAATGGATTTCTCTATGCTTTAAAAGCTTGTTTGGTTAATTTGAAGCTGCCCTAAAAAATATTTATCTGTTCGGATATCTTAGGGGAACTTTGGTCGTTTCGAAAGTTCTAGGGGGCTTTTTTGTCTCATCCGAAAGTTTTAGCTATCCTGATGGGTCTTGTCGAAAGTTCGAGGACACGGAGTGGCCATACTTTCATTAGAAAATTTTAGGGGACATTTTTTTTAATACGTGTGCGTATGGTAACTTAGCGCAAATACTAGGCAATATAAATGCTCATCAAATTCAGTTGTTCCACTGTATTCATATGCATTCATATGCAGGATTCATCTTTGTTCCGTTTGTTTGACCTTGTTTATACCTATTGTTTATATTCTCAGAGCGTCTCCTGAAAGACTTTCTCGGCAGGTAAAAAGAATAGTGCCATTTTAGAGTACAAACATTATAAGCATCAAACACTTATCTAACTTGCGCGATTTTGTCTTGATTTGCCAATCTATAATTACAAAAGAGAAATTGATCAACTGCAGGCATAGAAGCGAGGCAATTTCGTGCAATTTGGCAGTTTCTGCCCGAAAATGCCTCACCTCCACGTTGGATTACATTGTATGCAAATGAGAAAAGTTATCTAGGTGAAAACGAGGGTTTCACGGGTCGTTGATCAATTTCGCATGAATTTGTCGAATATTGCACAATTTCCTGTTTTTAATGTTTGTACGTAGATTCAACGGCTAACCCGAGTTTTCTACGAAACTTGGTGAGTTTTCCTCGAATCAGTGTCAGTAGTAATAGACGTTGGTGATCCGGGACCACCTTACATTTCCGAGACCACGTACCCACCTGCCCCCGTCAGCCTCCTTTGTCGGCTTCGGGGGGCAGGTGGGTACGTGGTCTCGGAAATGTAAGGTGGTCCCGGATGCACCAACGTCTATTACTACACACTGGTGAATGCTGGTCCGATACGAGACCACCATCCCATGGAGACATAACCAATTGGAGAAACCATACACCCCTTGTATAACCCACGATGGCGAACAGAGCTATGACTGCTGTTGAGTTCTTGTCCATGAGAGGAATCCCTTTGAAAAAAGGCGATGATGTCTTTTCGAAAAACAAAGGAACATTCGAATATAATCCTTGCAGATATTGTGGTTTAAACTTCACACAAGGCCACTCACTCGTAGAGCATCAAAAATATTCTTGCAACAAGCTTCAAACAGAAAAACGCCCGAAAGTGATTTGCCCTGGTTGCAATCGAGCAGTTTCTAAAACAACAGTTTACAAACACAGAAAAAATGGTTGCCCACCTTTGAAAAGATATCCTCGAGCTCTTCTCAGACATGAGGCGGATTTGGTTGTTCGAGATGTTTTTGCCGAGTCATATGTCAGCTGGCATGAGCTGAATGCATGGCTTGACGAGCAAGAGCAAGAACAAGAACCATTTAAAAGTTTAGAGGCTCTTGATCCTTTAAACGACATCCGTGACTTAAGCTTTGTTTCGGATTACCTCGCAGGTAAGAAATCCCTCGCAACGTTTCAAACGGAGTTGAGTGGTTATTACCAATTGAAAAAACGCCTGGACTTTGTATACCAATGATGGCGACAACACAAATGTTCATGAACTTTCTCAAATCGAGAAACACTGGTCTGAAACAAAAGAGCGCCGACTGGGTGATAGCCAGACAAAACTCCATCGGTGCATCAGAGATCTCTGCCTTGACAGGATCGTCGCCGTTTGAATCACGGCAAAGTTTGCTCATGAAGAAAATACAGCCAACACATATGCTAAACAATGCGGCTTGTACCTGGGGCAATCTGTTCGAGCCGATTATACGCAAGTATTTTGAGCAAAAACATTCTGTTTCCGTTTTTGGTCACAGCATCTCTCTTAATCTAGCAAGAGATCATCCACTTTATCGAAAGGTCACTTGCAGTCCAGACGGATATTTTCTAGACAAAGATAACGGCTTAAGCTTGTTAGAGTTTAAATGTCCGTTCAAGCGGAAAATAGCCATGAACAGAATTCCTAGCTATTATAGCGACCAGATACAAACAGGACTTGCTTTGAGCGGTGATATGGTAAACAAAGGTCTGTTTGTTGACGGCTATTTTAGAATGTGCTCTTTAAACCAGCTTGAACCAAGTTTGGAACACAATCAGTTTATAAACGGAGGAAACAAGTTCAAAACGAAGTGTGACACAACACTTGCGTGGGGAGTTTGTTATTTATTTAGCAAACGGATGATAACCAGAAAGCAAAAGTCAATCATCGATGTCGGTTCACTCAAATCAAATCAAAACAATTACAATTATTTGAGAGAATTATGTCTTCCATTGCGGAGAAGGTTATGGTGCTGTAAGGATGTCGTTTAAAAAACAGGACGAAGATGAGGAGTTTTTGCGTTACGCCCATATGCAAAAAGTGTATAACTGAGATTTGGACGCCAAAGCAACCGAACCTTTTTTGAGCAATATTCAAACGTCAGTCGAGCGTTTTCATAACAGCTTGGCAAGCCTTCGAAAAAAGATAACAGAACACTCTGAAGAGAAAAGCATCCAACAAACCGCCCCTGTCAAAACAGTTCCAAACAATTTGGATGATGACAGTGCAGTGTTGGAAGCCTTCTTAAACTCAAAAATGGAGTCAACTGGAGAAACATACCCCAGTCTATACCTCAACTGAGCCAATGGAGCAACTGTCTTTTGGTGAATCCCGTTGGGATTATTTGGCAGACATGATCAAAGATTACATCCTTGAATTGGCTGAAATAAGTCTCCAGGGTGACTTGGCTGCAAGGGCCCTTCATCAATGCAGGATGAAATCTGTATGCAGTTCAATAAAAAATCATTATCACTGGCAAAACGATTGCTATTTCCCTATATTTACTTCACAAACATGTGATAAATGTCAAGAACTCTTCTCACCAGAAGCGGACATGGGCAGACACCGAGCCATTTGTCCTGGCATGCCGCCTTATAGATGTATACAGTGGGCATTACTGCATACAGATATCGGCAGTGATGACGAGGAAGATTATGGCGGTCCAAGTGCCCACGAAAGTTTCAATGGCAGTGCTCACTCAACGTGACCCATCTTTTCAAGCATGATCTTCCAGTTTTGTTCGTGCTTCCAAAGTGATTTTTCTGGGACTTGTAGCCGAAAGTAATTGACAATAATCCGTTGTGGATATTTTTGTACAATTGCATCAAAGATTTTATAGGCTAC
Organism: Dendrophyllia cribrosa; assembly: GCA_024195265.1. Lineage (NCBI taxonomy): Eukaryota > Metazoa > Cnidaria > Anthozoa > Scleractinia > Dendrophylliidae > Dendrophyllia > Dendrophyllia cribrosa. The sequence continues at coordinate 16,169,747 of JAJLRJ010000006.1, read as the reverse complement.
AAATGGCATAGAGATTCTTTTCGGTAGATATTCGTCAATGAATTTGAATGCCTCATTTGCATGTTGTATTTCTTCGGAGGACAAGCAGACGTTTGGGGCACAAATTTTCAGATGTTTGTTGAGATAGCTTTTGAAGTTGTAGTGTTTGGTGGGCATTCTTTTTTTTGTAATTTTGTAATCACCACCATAGTGCTCGTTATAATCGAAGGTCACACCATCCAGAGGCTCTAAGAGCCCGCAGTCATCACAGCAAAGTTCTGATGAAAACATCCTGAAGTTTAATTTGCCTTTGCAGTTTTGGCAAGCTTTTATCCTTTCATTCCAAAGGGTGAAAGGTGAGTGTGGGGGGTATTGTGCCACAGGAGAAAGACACTCCTTGATGTGATGAAGGCGTTCTGGCAGACTTGAACGCAGTATTTCCTTGGTGAAGTTGTCGAGTGAGCGCAGGAGGATAAATTTGTATTCTTTATCAAGCTCATCGAGTTTGGCTTTGTATTCGCCTTTAGTGTCCAAGGACCGCACTTCAGCCAGTTGTTTAGCGAACTTCTCCATGGATATACACCGTGTTGTGTATTCAATTGGACGCAAAGGATTTATCCTTCGAAATGTAGAAGTTAAAGCCAGAATTTAATTTCTCAAATCGGACTTGGATGCTGCGGTGAGAAGACTTATCTTTTTTTGAAACTCTTGTTTGACTTCCCTGCGAAGTTCGTTTTTGAGTTTCTCGAGGTCTGGGGCTTGTGTTTGAGTGCCAACGTCTTTTTTTTGCCTTAAAACCATCCCTGATTGCAGCTTTGAGTTCGTGATATTTTTCCACCTCACGAGAAATAATTGTGAATTCTGCATCACTGATCCTCTTGTCTTCCAGAGCCTTTGAGACCAGTTCATTGACAGAGTTGCGTTTAGCCAGTGCCAGTGTATAGATATTCTCGTGTTTGGTCACTTTCCTCTCTAGCCGCTTGTTGGCAGCTGTAAAACCAACTGAGGATAGCCCACAAAGCGTCGCAACGCCGGCAAGTGCGGGGCTTGCAACAATTCCGAACCCAGTCAATGCAGTGGCAAGGGCCCCTGATGACAGCCCAACAGAAAGTGACCCCAGTCCAACCGCCGAGTAATGAACTAAGGATTGGGTTCGTTTATATTTCTTTGCGACCTGACGGTAATGCTCGGCTTCGTCAGACAACTCCTTAAGAAAGTCAGAAATCTTTTTGAGCCGGAAATCTTCTGCATTGATTTGAGTGATCTCACGCATAGGGTAGAGTGGTTATGTTTCGCTGTACTCGGGAGCTGATGGAAGCACATTGGCAGAACTCATGTCGTGGGTATATATATGATTTTTTAATTTATCTCAACTTCAAATTCCAAAGGCGCGTTATTGAAGTTGAAGAGGTCATTGTTCTCATCCCTCACTGACAGTGTTATGCTATTTACATAATCACCAGACGAGACGTCACGCAAGACGTTCTGTTGTGTTGTCTCGTATAGAATTTTCTCAAAAGCTTTTCCACGAATATCAAACCGAGCCAAAACTGTCGAAGGCTTACCATTGAGGAGGTTTTGTTCTTTATCGACCAGATCACAGTGGATGAAGTAAGTGCTTGGTGCCCTTAAACGCTTGACGAAGGTTATTAGCATCAATACAGGGCTTATGCCAAGCAATTCTGCCAGATTGTTACTAAACGTCACACTGTTGCTGTTATTCTGAATGACCATGGCTCCGTATGGCCTGTTTGTTTCAATTGTTAGATTTAAACGGCTGTTATGGGTTTTTAGGCTTTCAAAGTCTTTCGTTAAACTCTCAATAGTGTGATGGTCTGGAAGTAAGGTTGCGCCACGCGATGAACCATTAGGGGGAGGGTTTGTTGGTGAAATAACTGCTTCTTCTTTCAAATTATGCCACGAGTTGAAAATTGAGCAAGAGACAAGCCGGATATAACTCGGTTTCGGAAGCGGGTGATGGAAGTAGAGCGTGTGAGGGTTCGAAGGTGCGACGATTGTTAACACAACCATGATGGTATATATAATAAACATTTTATAATTATAATTATATATGCAGACGACCAGGCGGATTTAATCCTAATTCAAATCTTGGTATAAACATCGGCGGTCACAATACGGACCCCCACCCCTTTTTTATTCAACCCCAAACGGCTATACCCATGTAAAGCCAAAGCCACCCCCAGATCCACTAGCCTGGATGGGAACACCGGAGGCAATGAAGCTCTCTGCCGCGGCCAAGGCCAAGGCGATATCAGACTTCAAAAAGCGTTTCCCGCGCGCCGATATGTCACGCTTTGAAGTGCAAGTAGATTTTAGCGACGACCGCAAAACCGCCACAGGGGAAGTGCTTTACAAAAAGGGCCCTGGTTCATGGGCGCTCGTTACAAGAATGCCCCACAAAGATTGGACTCAAGCCATGAGAGACGCTTTGGGGCTCCATCAAGACGTGGGTTTCCCTTATCAGTTATCGTTGGGACAACCAGAAAAGTCAATCCCAGCTGTTGCTTTCTCCACCACAATAGACAAAGACATGATGATTGGCGCAATCTTGAACGACGAAGCGCAAAAGATTTACGTCACGCCAACTGATTATTTCGCAACGAAATACAGAAATATCTTCAGGGACACACAGATTTCATTCACAACCGCGAAATACGGTAGAAAGTGGATGGGTGGACCGCATATGAGTTTTTGGCCACAACAACTCTCCTTCGCACTGTGGTGTGCAACAACCGGCTGCGGAATCTCGCGTGACATTCTCTTCGATAAGAACTCCAGTCTATCCCTAACCCCCCAGCTCCGGTCGTTTTACCGGTTTCACGTTTATTTCACAACAAGGCGAATACTTTACAAAATGGGTGGGGAACAAAGCGTGAGTGCTTTGCCAGATGACCCTCCATTCAACCAGAAAGACAACAAGTACAACATCGACGCGTACAAGAAGATTTGCATAGAGTTCGGTATCGACCCCAGTTCTGACTTCCGTTTCACATACGGCAAGAACCACGGTCTTGGGAATGTCTACATTTGGGCTTATGGAGAGGGCAACATTTCTACCGATTACACCTATCCAGACCCCGATCTAGCTCTGTTCAATGATGAGCGCGTGACTGACAGAAAAGACCCCAACTTTCGCGCCAATGGAATATCTTTCGTCCGCAACGATCAAGAGGCGGACACCCAGTTCGAGCACTTTGTGCCAAATAACGCTCAGGGGCTAACACAGCCAGGGCTTGCGCGTATGAACCAATCAATCGAGGTCTTTGTGTACTGCATTCTTGGTTCACAAGCCAAAACCCGCAGCAGCATCATTGGAAGAGGAGGCCGGGCGTTCGAAACGCAGAGAGTATTCCTCACCCATCTAGAGGAGGCTATAATACTGAACGACATCGCAACAAGCGTACAGCGTTACCAGCTTGCCATCCAAGCAACGAAAGTGCGCTTAGACTTTGCGACAGCACCCTTAAGCTGGATCATGCCATCACGCATGATTATCAACACAGAGAGCGTGATCGGGTATAACAACAATCTACAGGAGGCAACGCAAGGGATGAAGCTGGGCGTGAACAATGATGTTAATCTGGGCACAAAAAAAGCCTCACTTCGCCTCATGGACGGTGGCCCAACAAAGATTAATCCACCAAACAGTCACCCATCAAACCCGATACATAAACAGGCTACACAGGCACAGGGCATCGCGCCCAAACCAATGACCACACCCACACCACAACCAGCCCCAACCCCCAAACCACAGCCCACACCACCAGCGCCAACCCCAACCCCCACACCAACACCCACACCACCCCAACCAGACTCACATCACGTAAACAAGGCACTCATTGCTGTGGGTGCGTTTGCTTTGGCAGGCCTTTTCGTTTGGTCGAGATAAGAAGTTCAAGACTTCGCACGCTTGGTGATCCTTTCAACAAGGAAGGCCACAACGGCAAGGATGAGCAACCAGGCGTGTTCACCCAGAAAGGAGATGACCGACCCAGCCGCTTTGAAGATGAAGCTCACAATTGAGCCAATGAGGCCAGGCAGGGCGTTGGCTGCTTTTTTGCCAAGCTCTTTAAGCCCATTCCCAATAGCCTTGGTGGCCTTTGCCAGGCCATTCAAGGTGGCGAGTACCTCAGCGCTGATGGTGATGCCAGCTGCCAGAACAATCGCTTGCAGGGTCCATCCGTATTTCTTGAAGATTTCTCTAACCCTCTCTCTTAAAGACAGGGCTTGTTCCCGCACCTCAACCTGTGGTCTGAGCCTTGCCAGCTCTTCTTCACGTTCAGCAACCCGGGCTTCCGCGGCTGCTCTGTCAGAGGGAGACGTGTTCTCTATTTTCGCGAGGTTTACTTTTGGAAAGCGCTTTTTTATCCAGGCCTCAGCTTTTTTGACCAAATCTGCTTTTTCATTTCCGACTATGATTTCTCCAAGCAGAGGGACGGTTGGAGGATCACCTGGCAGCCCACTTTCTTCGTTAGGCATTGTATGCATTTCGTGCGATTCACCACGATGATATGGGGTGGATGTACCGCCTGGTGGTGGTTCAAAGGGTTGCGTGGTGTTGGGGCCGGTGTCTTGGTCCTGGGCCCATTGTTGGGCTTGTTGTTTTTGTTCTTCTGACATTTCATTCCACCTGACTTCAAGGCTCTCATCGTCATCATCATCGTCATCCACTGTGTCTGGGGTGCGACTGGTTTCCTCAGTTGTCTTAGTTGGATCGACTTCGACTCCGCCTGTTGCCATGATGATATATAAATATAAATTTTAAAAACACAAATATATACCATGGCTGTGCAACCGAATTTACTTCCATCTCACAGTGAAAAGACACTGGGCGCCATGAAGGCAGAGCGAACCGTTAAGCGCATCACATTCAACCCTTCTGAGGCCAATCCCGGTGAGACACTGTACGTCTCGGTGCCCAAGCTGGGCGAGCACGATGTCATTGTGTCCGGCTCACTTGCACTGGTGTTTAACATCAACCTAGCCGGCGGCCATGCAAACAACTATCTCGTGCAAAATGTTTCTCGGGCCCTGGTTAACAGGTTCGTTGTAAAGTTTGCCGCCACCACTGTCCAGGACACGGTTGGGTACGACATCTACAAGATCTTCGAAGACCTATTCAAATCGATCGATGAGCGGGACAACATGCTTATGGAGGGCATCCAGAGTGTGGATTTGTGTAAGATTCGCTCTGGTGCTGGCGACAAGAAGACCTCAGGCGTGGATGCAGAAACCAAGCTGGAGACAATATACAAGAATAAGTATCGCATCAAACTTGATCATCAAATCTTAACTGATCACGGAATCATATATCCTCAAGCGTTATATAACGATCTGGTATTCGAACTAACCCTTGCCCCCGCATCCCAAGTTGTCCGGGGCTCGGACACAAGCAAGCTCGTGTACAAGTTGGAAAACATCCAGCTGGAGTATGAGACGATCAGAAGTAAGGAGCTGGCCGACGATGCAACAAGCGCTTACACTAGTGGCAAGAAGTTCGCTTATGACCTCGTAATGCGAGATCGGGTGCATCCCTTTTCAAAAGGTGGTGACACTCGGCTGAATCTTAGGGTTAACCCACAGCGCAAGTCTCTCAAGGGCATCCTCTTGCTGTTCAACAATCCCTATGTAGCGGGTGCCAGGGACTCTGAGAACTATTTCAATCCCGACATCACTAAAGTGAAGGTCACAGTCAACGGTGTTCCAAACAGGATCTACAACGACGGCATCAGTGGTACTGACATGTGGAATGAAATATACCGATACTTCAAGCCACACACGCGCGGCAGGCCTAACATGAACTTGACCAAATATCTCACAGGCAACAAGTTTGGTCTCTGGATTGACCTGCGGTCCATGGCTGACACAGCCCTGCACGGCAACGGCCAACGGCTCGTCAACACACAGGATGGCGTGCAACTCGAGATCGAACGAAACGGCACAGGCTCGGGAAACGCAAACTGCTACATCTTCACCGTCTCAGACTCACAGATGAACATCATGAGCAGGCAGCTGCATTCTGTACAGTACTAGGTAAACACACAACACACGCACAACACACGCATACGCACATATTATATACCCACCAGCCCAACACAAACCCCATGGCCACAAAACAACAAACCACAAGCAAGATCAACTTCTATGCCAAGCCGGCTCCACTGCCATCCACCAGACCTATTATCACACAATAAAATACAAAGACTTCTGGCAATGGCACCCTCCCCACCAACACATGAACCAATTGTTTGCAAACCAACTAATATAGGTGTTGGTTATGGACCCAAGAAAGCTGCCTTTCAATGCACTAATCGTGGGCCCCACTAACTCTGGCAAGACACAGTATCTTCTAAATCAACTGCGAGGCCCCTTTAGGGGGTCTTTTGACTACATCGTTTTATTCTGCCCCACATTTGTCAAGAACAAGACATACGATGGCTTCGTGGACCGCGATCCGCACATCTTCGTGATTGTCTGCCAACAGCATGAAATCGAAGACTGGTTGAAGTTGGCGAGCTTCTTTTTCACATGCACCAACACTTTATTCATACTCGATGACTGCGCCGCCTCCAAAGATGTCAAAGGCCGCACGAGCCAGCTGGTCAATCTGGGGTTCAGCGCAAGGCATGACGGCATATCCGTGTGGGCTCTTGACTCAGCAGATCACCAGCATAGCTAAGCCATATCGTGGTAATATTGCAGCGATCGTGCTCTTTTATACGCCCTCCAGCAAGACCACCAAGGCCATCTTCGAAGACTATGCCGGCGAGCTCTCCCATGAGGAGTACAAAGAGCTTATTGCAAGGCTCAAATCCCGCAAGTTCTCCCACCTGGTTTTCTCTCTGAGACACCCGTATGGAATTGAGTACAAGGTTTAAACACATATATATACATGCCATGAATGCGCCAACCAGCCTACACAAGCTCACTGTGCTTTCACAGCTTTTGGATGAATTGCACAAACACACACTTGATGCGCAAAACAAAATTATCAAAGCCGCTGGTGAGGAAGATCTGCGCCTCATGCTTCTCAACAGATATCCATTGCGGTTGAATTCTATGCCAGACACCATGGCGGGGCTTATACGAGAGCTTGAAACTCTTTTGCCAGACATCAAGAGAATTATTGAAAAATAAAAAAACACATATATATATACCCCTGATGATGGCAGATTAAGACAAGGCCGTTTTTGACGAAGTAATGCAGATGCTCGAGGCCACCCCTGAAACCACACCTCCCACAGGGATAGTTGGTGACATTGGCATTCCTGCCAAACGTGAGAAGCTGGCAATCCTTGTTTCAACTGGCAAGGCCAAAGAAGCTATCGGCGTGCAGCTCACACACGATCATGTCAAGCGGTTGTCAGACAAGGACGTTGAGAAGTACTGCAAAAGGTACGAGGCCTACATAGGCAACAAGACAACCGAATCCCTAGTTGATTCGCCATCATGCTCGCGTCCAAAGGCGTTGGCCTGGTGATCCCGGTTGATGATATCAAGGAGTTGCAGCAAGAACTCAAGAACGACTACATCATCAACCAGGAGCTGTCAAATCTTGCTGGGGCTCTTTCCATGCGATGCGGACGATTGCTGGCGCTTGCCAATGCTGCTCTCGTCACAACAAAACACATCAAGTTTGAACGAGAGCCTGAGCCCCAACTCACACATCCAACCAGAGACAGTGAAGGCTATCCACTTGAGGGCTTTGATGAAGTTGGGCTGGGACCTGGGGTGACCTCGCAGGAACCTTGAAGGAACCTGGCTGGAACCTGACAGCAACCTGTCAGCACACTTGTCACATCTTGTAAAAATAAAAATCATATATATACCCACTATGGCCACACCACTCGAGACGATCCCTGAAGAAACTCCAACTCCAACTCCAACTCCAACTCCAACTCCAACTCCAACTCCAACTCCAACACCTGCCCGTGTTACCTCTGAGGTCCCGAAAACAAAGCCTGCAACAGAAAAGAACCCCGGCCGTGTTGCTTCTGGCAAAAGGCTAGCAGAACGCAACCGCCTGGCCCGTGAAGCAAAGAAAAAGGCCGAGGCACAAAAGCCTGCACCCTCAACAAGTGGCACAACAAGTGACACAACAAGTGGTGCAACAAGTGACACAACAAGTGACAGCAACAACAACTCACGCTTTTATATTCTGGGGTTTGGAGGGTTGGTTGTCTCTGCTGCGGGTGTGTATTACCAACGCGAAGCCATAATGCAAAGGCGTGGACGTAAATCTAACACACCAGCAACACCAGCAAACACACCACCAGCAACACCCCCCCCCCATCTCGAATTCCGGTAAGACAAGGAATTAAAAAAATGGAATAAAAAAACAAAAATCATATGTATACTGCACACAAATCATGTCTGACAACAAGCTTGTGAAGTCTATCCTCGACGCCGCAACAATAACTGGCCTTGTCGCTGGTATTGGTTTGATTGGGAAAAAGACCATCAAAGAAAACTTCACTGCCGACCCCAGTGCAAGCTTAATGAACTCTGTCAAGTTCACAGCCGTCATAGCTGGCAGCATCGCGCTGAAGAAATATCTCGAGGACCAGAAAATCCTCCCAGACAACATGTAAAAACCATATGTATACACACGGCCACAATGGCTTCGATTGCAATAATGGCCCTTGGCGCTGTTCTCAATGCGGCTGCTTTCACGGGCGGCAATTATCTCGCGAAATATCTGTCTGGTGATAACGGAAAGGCAGCAATGGATGAGAAAATCCGTCACGACAAAGCCCTGGAACAATACCAAGCGGCTTACGCCAAATACCAGAAGGACCGCACCAAGCTTCTCGACTGGATTGCAGCCAACGATCGGATTAAACACCAAGCTAGCAAAAACTTCAAACCACCGACCAAGCCCTGGTCTTGTATAATCAGATGCACCAAACACAACCAGATAGACAAATCAAAGACTACAAAGAGCCTCAGTTCTCGGACTTCTACAAGCCCAGCCCACAACAGTAGAATGGTGAACTTGTGTTCATTGGAGGTACCCTGCTTGCGGGTGGGTATGCGGCTTATCGCTTTCTTTGAATTGAAAAAATTTAAAACCATATATATACCATGGATATATCCCTTTCTAAAGAAGATCGTGACGCAGTTATGGGAGTGTTGCGCATTTTACCATGCCCCTTGGATAAACAAACTGAGGAACTAGCGCAAGTGCTTCAGAAACCTGCTGAAGAAATGCCCGCATCCGTGCCGGAAGAATGTCATGAATTAACCCGCACATTCATAACATTCCTCACGGCTCAAGAAACTGAGGAAATGAACCGAGCATTTCAGAAAATGTGTGCACTTTCTCGAAACATTGATCCCGACCTTGTAAAGCAATTTCATGAGGACGAAGAAACTGCTAACTGATGTCTTGAAAAGGCGCGCATTACCATTACACAGTATAGCCGTGGGCCGATCACCGATTCATAAACTCTATATATACCCCCTATGGAGACCAAACTCTCAAAGATCTATTACAGTCCGAAAGGGTATTGGAAAGGTCTTGCCGCTGTGAAAAAGCTAGCTGCAGCGGCCAAGGTCTCTGATGATGTCGCAAAGAAATGGCTGGTCAAACAAGCCCTTTGGCAAGTTTACCTCCCAGCACCACGCCATATCCCCCGGCCCAAGTTTGTCTCATCACCCAATGCAGTGCATCAAGCAGATCTTCTCTTCCTGCCCCACGACAAACTTCCTCATGGGAGAAAGGTTTACAAATACGCATTAACCCTTGTTGATGTGGCTAGCCGATACAAATCAGCAGAGCCCCTGACTTCGAAAGAGTCTGAAGAAGTGCTAAAGGCGTTTGCACGAGATATATAGACGTGGGCCTTTGAAATGGCCTCAACTCTTGCAAGTTGACCCTGGGAAAGAGTTTATGGGGGCTGTGACTAAGGCCATGGAGAAACAACAAAACGACCATTCGTCGCGGGCGGGTTGATATCCACAGAGACCAAGCAATTGTGGAGAGATTCAACCGAACCCTGGCTGAAAGGTTGTTTGGTTATCAGTATGCCGTTGAAATGAATATGCCCTCTGGCGGGTCGACTGCTTGGGTTAAAAGATTACCAGATGTTGTCTCGGCCTTGAACAATGAAGTGACCCGGCTAACTGGCAAGAAGCCCGCTCAAGCAATCAAAGAGAAAGCAATATCAGCCAAGCCTGCGACACCATATGCTAGGCCTGTGGGGGAGAAGGAGAAGAAGCTCCCTCCCCGGGCGAGTGTGAGATATTTCTATCAGCCTGGCGAACTTGAGGGCGGTGGGAGGCGGGCAACTGATCCTATCTGGTCTTTGAAGGTCTATAACATTGAGAGAGTTGTCACCAAGCCAAATGAGCCAGTGGTTTATTATCTCTACGATTGACCCAAGAGAGGGTTTGTTCGTGAGGAGTTGATGGTTGTGCCACCGGGCACTCAGTTGCCACCAGCTGGGCTCTAGCGCGGGCTAGTGTATGTCTTTGTGTCCGTATGCCAGCGTGTGGACACCATCATCCTTAATCCAGCGTTTGGAGTCAAAGGGGGAAAGTGTTGTCTTGGTTATATGCTCGCCGAAGATCTGGTGGCCTTTGCTTCGGATCCTGTCCATCCCGTGCTTGAAGGTTCGCCTGTCGAAGAGGGCGTCCTTGTAATTCTGGTGGGTGATCTCTTTCTTTGTGACAACCTTGGTGGTGCCCTTTGCTTTCTTGATGTTTTTGTCGTCATCCAGAAGGATGGAGTACATCTTCGAGCGAAGACACACAGCCTCCGAGATCGGCTTACCCGCGCACTCGTCCTTCATCTTGCCGATGACCTTCTTGTTAAGCTGACTGTAGAGTGGATGGTCCTTGGGATAATCACTTGTGTCGTAGAGTTCATCCAGAAGGTTCTCCATGTCTTTATAGACATCATCCGTCTTGATCTCGAGGAGCAGAGAGTCTGTGTCTGTGTAGAGTAGGTCTACGCGCGTGCCATATTTAAGGCTTGAGATGTTTGTAATAGATATCATACATCAGTGTTTTAGATAGATCAAGGATGCACATGCCTGTGTAAACTGGGCGGTTGAAGAGGATTTTCTCCCTGTGCATCTGGAATCCCGCCAGTTTGGGTCCAAAGACCGTTGCTCTGGAAAACAGTGGGCTTGCGATAAGCTTTCTAATCTTATCTTGCTCGTGCGATCGGACAAACTTCATGTCGATTCGATTTCTGAGGTTCTCCATTGTCTTACCGAAGACGGAGTTGTTCATGAGCTTGAAGAAGTTCTTCTCGAAGTCGGAAGTGGCCTTCTTCCTGAGCTCGGTGTTCAGGGAGATGTATGGCTCCATCCAAGCCCTCTGCTCGAACTTGAGCATTTTGTGGATTTTCGTCAACTTCATTCCAAGATCCAGGTACTGCTGGAGGTTTCTGTAATGCAACACGTACCGGGATTTGTTGTTCAGGGTAAGGAGCAGCTTCTGTGTCTTGTCTTCTGGCTGTCCCTCTGCCAAGGCCCTTTGGTATGGTGACATCCATGCCTTTGGAACGACCTGCCTTTCTGGGGCAAGAGGATAAGCGTTGTGCTCATCATGCAGCTCCTCGGGGTACTCAAGATCAACCTCGAGAATGTAACCAATCTTTCTGTTTGGCCTCCACCTCCTGATCTGGTGTTGTGTTGGAAAGACAGGGCACCATGCGAAGTTGCCAACTGGGAGAGGCTGACTCATGGCCCATCCATAGAGATTGTTCGCGTCGAGATACATGATGTAACTTGACTCTTCGTTGGGGTTGTGGTCACGAAGATAGAGGTTGTTGGCCTTACAGTGCCGCCTGCTCAACATGGATATGCCACCTCGCAAACCTCTTTTAACAAAGAGGTGCATGTTGACGTCTGTGAGCAGCTCCAAGTTGATGTTCGTATACCTGAGAAGGGCGTCCCAGGAGAGGCCAGGGCTTGTATTATAATGTGCCGGGTCAAGCTTGTAATGTTGCAGACATGTTTTTCTGAAGTTCTCGAAAACATCGGCCAGACGAAGCACATCTGTCTCAAGGTAGAGGTCGTGGTAATCTCCAAGCGTCTTGCATCCAAATACCTCCCACACTTTTTGCGCGTGGGCGTATTCTTTATCTGAGATGCCTTCCTTCTTGAGCTCGCTGTAGAAGGCATTCTTCGGCGGGAGAGAGATCTCATCGAATCGAGTCCAAGAGTCCATGTATTCGTATGGGTAAATCCCTTTTTGCAGGAGAAAGCTGCGTTTGGCTTGGTTCTTCTCGTGGCTTGCCGTGATTGTGAAGGACTCTGGCTTGTTTGCTTCAACCAGGGCACTGAGACTTGACTGCATGAACTGCAAGCTGTCAATGAACCTAAGCTTGTCGAGGGAGAAAGAGATGTATTTCTCCATGTTGTTTGGGATGCATTTCAAGTCGGAATGCACGTCCGCAATTCCACTCATGATGTGGTGTGCATCATAACCCTTCAAGTTGTGAAAGATTATCGGGATTATTTCCGTTTTCGGGCTGGTTCGGAAATAGTTGATGTTGCAAGCACTGTGAGCCGCACCCCGATATTTGCCTGTGATGTGGCAATGATCTTTGACTGCGTCTCGAACATTGTCTTGGATTAGAGACTCCCCGCAGAAAAGACAGTCGACTTGCTCGAATAAATTGTCTGGGGTGGCCTGCCTTTTGTTTCTTGGTCCAACAAATGGGAACTCTTCCAATTTGCCATCATCGTCCTGGATGTAAGTTTTGAATGTCTTTTGATAACATTTGTTGGTGTGTCGATGAACAAGGCCCGCGTATTCTCCGGTGTTTGGGTCATAGGCCTCAATGACATCCCTGTGGTTCTTCTTGGTGAGAGACTTGTCACAGATGTGGCAATCTGTTGCACGGTTGAATTCTGCCCAGTCTGCTCTTGTCATGTAGAGTGGTGCCTTATGTTGCAGCTCGTCTCTGATCTCTCCTTCCAGCTGTTGAAGGCTGTCGAGAAAGACTGGCACCGCGCTCTCTCCTCTGTATAGGTAAGGGCCCTTTGTCTCTCCATCAGAGCGAACAGCTAACATGCAGAACCCGCAGGGTTTATGTAAGGATGTTGCAGTGGTGCTGCTCTGTTGGGGGTCTGGTATGCAACCGTGGACTTTTTCGACAATGCTTTCGAAGTCAGCATATATAACCCAAGGCTTCTTCATCTGGTTCTGGAAGTTCTCGAAGTGGAGGAAGTTTTCGCCTTCTTTTGGCATTTCAGCTCGTGTCGGCCTGCCTTTGACTCCTCTGCAATAGAAGAGATGATCGGTGAGAACCCGTTCTGAAGAAAAGGCTTGGAGACACCTGTCACAGTGATGCATGCGGCGCCCAACGTTGAACTCGCTGTGTAGAAGCCTGCTCATGCTCTTGATGTAACAATAATGTGAGGTGTGTGTGTCTGTGAGCATCATCAGATTAATCCTTCGCAGATTGGGATCCTCTAGCTCACTGACTCTGATTACAACCACCTGGTTGTTCTTCCAGCCATAAATGTTGATTGGAAGGTTGTTTTGTCGCTCAACTTTGGAAATCTGACTCAATGGCGTTGGAAAATCAACTCCAGTTAAGTCTAAGCCATCATCAATGGGATAACTGCCTGGCCGGTCTGAATGCGCCTCGGCGGGGAACAATGTCGATCGCAGTGCCCAGCGGAGACAATGATTGTCTCTGTTCTTTACATTGATGATGGCCTGCTTTGACCTGAGTTTTGATGGTGTTGGGATAAATGTACCGCCTCGTAGAGGTTGGTACATCCCGAACTCAAGGTAAACAGTTTTGATTTTCTCAATCACCCAACCAGAACCCAACTGCTGCCATCTGGCAATCTCTTCCTCAAAGCCATTCACAATGTCTTCCAGGATGCCCTCCTCTCGAAGCTGATAGAGATTTGTCACAATCAGTGGATTGACGTTCCAAAAGAAGTGAGTAATTTCTCGTCGTCTGTCATCGCCTTCCATTGAAAAGTGAATATCGAATGACAAAGTGACCTTCACCCCGCCAAGCTCTGTGACTTCGCGTGCAATTTTCTGGAGAAAAGCCGCCCGATTAGTTATGAAGAATGAATTGAGGTCCTTGATGGGATAATCACCAGGGACGTTCATCTTATAACCATGCAACGAATTGCCAAAGTAATCGTGGTTCCTTGGGTTGAAGTCAAGACGTTGAGCCGCCATGTTATATACAGGGATTTTATTTTCTTCAATTGGTGGTCTCGTACCGGGCCTCTGTACCATTGCCATGTGGGGTGGTATATACAGTGGTCTCGTGCCGGACAAGCATTCACCAGTGTGTAGTAATAGACGTTGGTGCATCCGGGACCACCTTACATTTCCGAGACCACGTACCCACCTGCCTCCCGAAGCCGACAAAGGAGGCTGAGGGGGGCAGGTGGGTACGTGGTCTCGGAAATGTAAGGTGGTCCCGGATCACCAACGTCTATTACTACTGTGTCGAATGTATCGGGAACATTTTGGTTATCAGTGTTGGTCAGGGTTATCATATTTTCGAAGTCTAAATTCCCATATTTTTAAACTAAAATAGACAACTTTCAGGGCGTCAAGCGTTATGGTAGCACAAATATTTTTTGGGATCCGAAAAATATGGGGAAAATGTGAATCATACAGTAATACGCCGGTACAAAAAATGACTGTTGCACAAAACGCGGGATATACAAAAGCAGACGGCGTCTTAAGAAAGTACCAGGGATACAAAAGTCGCCTAAAACACCGCCAGAGGAATCAAGATGGAAAACAGAATTCAACCAATAGCAAAAATAAGTTTATTTTATAGTTCTAGTTACTGTAAATACGGCTAAATATTTCCAGTTGTAACAATGCTCATAATAAAAATCCTTATCAATCCTTATAATTCTAAACCTCAACGGTCACTGTCGACCGCTCGAAACCTGAGTCCCTTGGCACTTCGTTATATCGGGGTTCCACTGTAGTAGCTGTAAGATGATGACGTGCTCGAAGTGACTAAACACGCACTGTCATAGTTTAGGTTTTGTAACTGGACTTCCGCTTCCGGTCTCCAGCTTCTCCGCACATGCGCAGTTACCATATAGTTATATATTCCATGTGCTTGTGAAATTTATTCATTCTTGTAGCTTTCTTGTAATAAAGTGTGTTCTGTCTGCAATCGTGGTCTCAGTGAGTTCGCTCTCGACCCGTATCATTACATGGTGTCAGCACAAGACAAGCGATCGTTGGTACAATGTTTTCGTGCTGATTTCTTCGTGAATTAGAACACCAGGACGGTGTACACAACGGCACATTTTCAGGGATCTCCGATCGTCGATCGCCACGCCACATATTTACAAAATGGCGGAGCTTGCTGGCTTACCTGTTCCTCGAATGGACTGGCACAGTTCCGACGCGCCTCAAGCCCTGAAAAAGTTCAAAGCACTCGCTGAACTGTACTTCAAAGGCCCGCTAAGTGACAAAAGCGAAGAGGAAAAGATCAGCTACCTTCTAATTTGGTCAGGAGAGGAAGGGATAGAGCTTGCATCTACATGGTCGCTCACCGCCGACGAGAAGAAGAAACTCGATACGTATTGGTCGAAATTCGAGAACTACGTGTCTCCTAAAAGTAATTTCAGGCTAGCGAGGTACAAGCTTCGTACTCTCTAGCAGCAAAAGGATGAAACCGTCGATTCGTTTCTCAAGAAAGTTCGGGTCCTCGTGAATGAATGCAAGTTTGCCAACGCGGACGAGCATATAATTGACGCCTTGATTTTCGGCTCAAAGAGCGCTCATGTTCAATCAAAACTCCTCGAGCAAGATGCAACGCTCACCCTCGACAAAGCCATAGATATTGCGAGGACACAGGAGGCAACGAACCAGCAACTACAAGATATCCGAGGAAACACGAGCAGCACTGCAATACATGCACTACAGAAGGGAAAACCCTCGAACCCCGCTAAACAAGTTCAATCAAAACTCTGTGGAAATTGTGGAACTCAGCATGACCTGTCCAAGAAAGCCCTATGCCCAGCATATGGAAGTGGGTGCAGGGCTTGTGGCAAGCCAAACCACTGGAAAAAAGTCTG
Source organism: Dendrophyllia cribrosa (assembly GCA_024195265.1). Classification (NCBI taxonomy): domain Eukaryota; kingdom Metazoa; phylum Cnidaria; class Anthozoa; order Scleractinia; family Dendrophylliidae; genus Dendrophyllia; species Dendrophyllia cribrosa. The sequence goes on along the minus strand of JAJLRJ010000006.1, from coordinate 16,153,707 downwards.
CCGTTCTGCCAAAGTAAAGAACCCTCCGAGAAGGAAACAAAGCCATGGTCCAAACAAGGACAGAAGCAAGCCCAGCTCAAGCCTACCTGTTCACACCGTGACAGAGGAAGGAAACACTCCAGATATACCTCAACTGTATTTTGACCACTTAACTGTAGATGGCTTAGAAGCGAACAACAAACAGGCAGTGGTCAAGGTGCAAGTTAGTATTGGGCAGCGCAGTGTACCCTTAGTGTGCAAAGTGGACACAGGTGCAGAGGGAAATGTCATTCCTGTTAGTCTCTTCAAGGAGTTATGCCCTGACTCGCCCTGCGATTCAAGTGGAGCACCAATCGGTTTGACCCCGTCAACTACCACTATCACCGCATTTGGTGGTAACAATGTGCAACACTATGGTACATGTACCCTCAACCTCGAACATGATGGCCGATCAAAGTCGTATCCTTTTTATGTAGTTAATGCTGGAGGACCTACCATCCTAGGGCTTCCAACCTGCACTGACATGAATCTTGTGACTCTGCACTGTAGCATATCAACTCAAAAGCAGTCGCCTTCATCTCCAGGCTCCACTTCAAAGCGCGCTGGGAATCCAGAAGCTAAGGCAAAGCTACTCTCACAGTACCCAGACTGTTTCGAGGGTATCGGATGCTTCAAAGGTGAATTCCACATCACTTTGGACCCCAATGTCCCTCCTGTAGTGCACCCGCCACGACGAGTACCCGAAGCCCTCCGCGAGCCTCTAAAAAAGGAGCTTGATTCGCTTGTAGACCAAGGAATCATAGCCAAAGTGGATGAACCCACAGACTGGGTCAATTCACTAGTATGTGTCACAAAGAGTAATGGCAGCCTCAGATTATGTCTTGACCCAAAGGATCTAAACCGTGCCATCAAGCGCCCTCATCACTGCACCCCGACACTAGATGAAGTGCTTCCAAAGCTGAATGGTGCAAAGTTTTTCTCGATAGTTGACGCTCGTAGCGGCTATTGGAATATTCAGTTGGACCACGAGAGCTCAATGGTTACTACCTTCAATTCACCACATGGGAGGTACCGGTTCCTAAGACTCCCATTCGGTTTGATTTGCGCACAAGACATCTTTCAGAAGAAGGTCGATGAGACTTTTAGTGACCTCCCTGGGGTCACTGGCATTGCAGATGATATTGTTGTGTGCGGATACAAGGAAGATGGAAGCGATCACGATAGAAATCTTCAAGCTGTTATGGCACGTGCGCGAGAAACTGGTCTGAGATTGAACCCTGACAAGTGCAAGATCAGATGCACAGAGATACCATTCTTTGGTCATGTCATAAGTGCTGATGGCCTAAAGCTAGACCCACAGAAAGTCGAAGCCATTGTCAACATGGACCCTTCGAAAAGTCTAGCAGATCTCCAAACCTTCCTGGGAATGACGCAATTCCTCAGCCGTTTCATGCCTAGCCTCGCTTCACTCTCGCCAAGCCTACGGGACCTAACAAAGAAAAGCAGTGAGTTCCGGTGGGGACCAGAGCATAGCTCAGCCCTGGAGAAAATAAAGAGTTTGGTCACCTCACCCAGTTCCCTCCAGTATTTTGACAACAGTAAACCAGTAGTAATCCAAGTGGACGCATCGCAGCGTGGTCTTGGGGCAGTTTTGATCCAGGATAAAGGCCCTGTGGAGTACAGAAGCAAACTGTTAACGGAAACTGAAACCCGATACTCGAACATCGAGAGAGAGATGCTTGCTGTGGTTCACGGCCTGGAGTAGCTACACTACTATGCCTATGGCCGGCATGTTATTGTTGAAACTGACCATAAACCGCTAGAGGCGATATTTAAGAAGCATTTGTCTAGTGCCCCACCACGCATTTCCCGGATGATGCTCCGTATACAGAAGTACGATGCGGAAATACGATATGTTCCCGGAAAGAAGATACCACTGGCCGACGCCCTGTCGCGAATCAGCCCATGTGTAGGTAGCACAATCGCAGGCATTGACGTACAAGTGCATGAACTGCACCTGCACCTTAACGCAAGCCCAACCAGGATCAGTGAGATCAGAGATGAAACTGCTAAAGACATCGTACTGAGCTCCTTGCGAACACGAATTATGCAGGGTTAGCCGGACAAGAGAGCTGAGTGCCCGTCTCATCTGCACCCCTTCTGGAATTACAGAGACGAACTCACCGTTGCTGATGGACTGGTACTCAAAGGGACAAGAATTGTTGTTCCCAAGACCCTTCAGCCAATGGTGCTTGAGCAGCTACATTATGCCCACCAGGGCGCCGAAAAATGCAAATTGAGGGCGAAGGGATCCGTCTTTTGGGCGAGTATCAATGCAGATATCGACGAGATGGTTAAAGGATGTGCCCCGTGTCAGCGCCACCAGAGTGCAAACGTGAAGGAGCCTCTTCATCCACATGATGTTCCGCAGCGGCCTTGGCACACCGTCGGTTCCGACTTATTCTTTTGGAATAATTCTGCATACCTGCTTGTCTGTGATTATTATAGCAAGTTTCCTCTTGTCCGAAAACTGAATAATATCCAGTCAAACACCACCATTGCTCATCTGAAATCAATCTTCGAGGAGCAGGGAATCCCCAGCAAGGTTGTAACAGGCAACGATACACAGTTCACTTCTGCTGCATTCCAAGACTTCAGCCGGCAGTACGGATTCACCCACACAACCACGAGCCCATACTACCCTCAGGCGAATGGCTTCATTAAACGAAGTGTGCAAACGGTCAAGAACCTTATGCAGAAGTGCAAGGAGTCAGGTGCAGACCCCCACTTAGCCATGTTGTGTCTGCGGACGACACCTCTTGATCACCATCTTCCATCGCCTGCTGAGCTTTTGAATTCAAGGGTATACCAAACCAACCTTCCTTCCTTCCCTAACCTGAAGTTGCACCCTGTTGCGGACGGAGATATAAATGTCAGGCTTCAGATGAAGCAAGACCAACAGAAGATGTATTACGACAGATCAGCAAAGTCGCTTCCACCAGTTTATCCGGATAATCCAGTGCGCGTTTCTGATCCATTAAGCAAAACATGGGAGCCAGGTGTAATCAAAGATGCAGCAGAGCATCCTCGCTCATATGTTGTTGACATGCAAAGTGGTTCTACCCTCACCCGTAACCGGCGACACATCCGCCCAACTACTAAGATTCAAGCCTCGGTTGATGTGCCAGGTACCTCAACGACGGGTGATGTGCCAGACACCTCAACGAGGGATCCGCTCCCTTCACCAGAACCTGTACCCAGCAGCCCCGAGTCCAAACATGCAGGCCCATCTATCAGTAGCCCCTGCATCCCACCAAGCAATACGCTTCGCCGATCCAGCAGAATTGTGAAACCACCAAACAGGCTGAATCTGTGAACTGGAATTCACCTATGTGAACCCTTGGACTTATAAGATATGAAAACATTGTTCTCTTTCTTTAGCTCACAATAATTATATAGTGTTGTCAAGTAGGAATTTAGCATTCAGTGATTATGTAGAACTTTTTGCCATGATCTTTTCTCTAGAAAGAGAGAGATGTCATAGTTCAGGTTTTGTAACTGGACTTCCGCTTCCGGTCTCCAGCTTCTCCGCACATGCGCAGTTACCATATAGTTATATATTCCATGTGCTTGTGAAATTTATTCATTCTTGTAGCTTTCTTGTAATAAAGTGTGTTCAGTCTGCAATCGTGGTCTTAGTGAGTTCGCTCTCGACCCGTATCATTACACGCACTTTAATAAGTTTGCTGAGCAGAGGCACTTTCAAGGCAAGGAGCCCACATTGAAAACTGTTCGGGTGACCATTTGCGCCTGATTATCAGGTTCGTAAAACCATAATGTTTACAATAAAAATTCACAGAAGTTCAAATAAAGTGTTATGAACTTTTTTTTGTATGGCTGAAAAGGTTAGAATTTGATGATTGTAGGCTAATTAAACCAAGGGTACAACAATAACGTTTAAACCAGGTTATAAGATAAACAAAACGCTGCTAGAAACAACGAACCTGATCCTCATGTTTCAAAGTTGTAGAGGTACAAGTTGGCATTACGTCATGCTAAAAATATACACGTTATCGCAGAGTTTGCTGCTTCTTTTGGCGACAGTATGCTCTCCCAACCTGAGTTATCTTCTCTTGATCAGATAATTGGCAGTTGAATGAATGCTATCGGATTCAAGTACATTGCTTCACTTCGTATTGATCTAGACAGTTGGATTCTCTTGATGTGTGATATTCAGATAAGTAAAGCTGCTTTTTTTAGAGACCCAATATTGTCCAATATGCATTGCGGCTTGCGAGCATCGGCGGCCATTTTCTTGATGTTGAAAAATCCAGTAGTTCTTTGTAGTTCTTTCGTAGTTCTTTGTAATCCACTCGACTGTACAACTGTTGTGTATTTCAACCGTTATGGAGTCCCTCAATAGGAAGGATTATCCATTATTATCCGGTTTGCAACAATGATATGCACATTATTATATGTACATTTCGTTATAAAGCTTGGTAATTCAGTATAAACTGCAATAGAGTTTCAATTCATTATATTTAATGGTGTTGCACATATTATTAGTACCAAGGAGTACTAATTAAGATATAATGCAATCAGCTACACCTACACACTTTTTAACAGCTATGTGTATAAAGACATACCTTTTTATGGTAACCAGATGGACAACACAACAACTTGCAATAAGCACAAAAGAACACATTGTGACACTGCTGTTATTTGAGAAGGAACATTTCAAATTCAAAGTAACAGTACTGAGAGGATCACAACTTCATTCTTTGAGGATGGGAACTAACTGGCAACTTTACTGGTCATGTTGTGCTATTTTTGTCCTCACAGTGTGAACCTCAAAGAAACGGTATTAACATCTTTAACATGAAAAGTGATACGGGAACTTACTGGTCACTTGGTGGTAGCAATTTGTAATCGTTCAAGCTAATTGAAAGCTCAGATTGTGATATTTTTGTCTTCACCATATGAACCTCAAAGTAACGGTATACATCTTTAACATGAAAAGTGATACGGGAACTTACTGGTCACTTGGCGGTAGCAATTTCTAATTGTTCATGCCAATTGAAAGCTCAGATTGTGATATTTTTGTCTTCACCATGTGAACCTCAAAGAAACGGTATTAACATCTTTAACATGAAAAGTGATAAGGGAACTTACTGGTCACTTGGTGGTAGCAATTTGTAATCGTTGAAGCTAATTGAAAGCTCAGATTGTTATATTTTTGTCTTCACCATGTGAACCTCAAAGTAACGGTATACATCTTTAACATGAAAAGTGATACGGGAACTTACTGGTCACTTGGTGGTAGCAATTTGTAATATTTATCGTTCATGTCAATTAAAAGCTCAGATTGTGATATTGTTGTCTTCACCACGTGAACCTCAAAGTAACGGTATACATCTTTAACATGAAAAGTGATACGGGAACTTACTGGTCACTTGGCGGTAGCAATTTGTAATGGTCCAAACCAATTAAAAGCTCAGATTGTGATATTTTTGTCTTCACCACGTGAACCTCAAAGTGACGGTATACATCTTTAACATGAAAAGTGACACGGGAACTTACTGGTCACTTGGTGGTAGCAATTTGTAATCGTTGAAGCTAATTGAAAGCTATGATTGTGATATTTTTGTCTTCACCATATGAACCTCAAAGTAACGGTATATATCTTTAACATGAAAAGTGATACGGGAACTTACTGGTCACATGGTGGTAGCAATTTGTAATCATCGTTCATGCCAATTAAAAGCTGATTCTATAGCATGTTGCACTCCGAATTCACTAATTGGTCTTGGCCTCAAATATATAGAAATACCAAAGTCATTAAAAGCGAAAATATGCAGCGCGAAAAAGTTTCCACAAAAGGTCATGCATACCATATATGGACCAGGCAATCCCATAAGCCTAGGCGCCAGCATCGAGCCGGCGGCCATTTTCACTTTGCGAGTGTTTGGTTTGACCGCCCTTTATTCTGTACAATCTTTTTGGGAGTTTTTTTTGGCTACAATGGATGAAGAAAGTGTGTCTTATCACGAGTCTACGGGCTTGGTAACTGATGAGGCTTCGCCTACATCCCCAAGGGGATCGTTGAATGGCGATTCTACGCTGGAAAGAGGCGAACTAACCGGCGCCTCGCAGGATCAGTCGGCCTTGCAAGAAACCCGTTTGTCAATGAACGGTTTCTCGCCTGCTTCGAACGAACAGCAAACCGGCCAAAAGAGATCCTACGCAGCTAGTCTGCTCAGCGTTGCAGCCCCTAGCTGCCTTTCTGACCGGGATAAGGAACCCTTGAGCAAAGTCGCTAAGGTTTCCGAAGGCGGTTCTACCGACCCCTTTGCCTCAGCCTTATTGGCGGCAAAAGAGGAGGCGAAGAAACACGCTTCTAAAGTGACAGTAGTCGATGAAACTCCTCCGCCTTCTGGCTCTACAAATACTCGTTATTGTATGTGGAATATCGATACGGATCTCAAGGAAATCATTGATATTTATTTCCGATCGTGCATGGAGGACAAAGCTCATAACGAGCTCGTCAAACAATTCCCAAAGCCCGACGTTCCTGCCCTCCATGTCCCAGAGCTTGATAAATGGCTTGTCCTTATTCAAGGTAAGCAGTCTCTAGCTAATCTTCGCTGGGAACAGGATCTCCAAGTGACGGAAAGAAACTATATGGATGCAGCAGGTCCACTTTGCATCCTTCTCCAGCATTTGAAACGGGACCCTCAGGCTCTTCAGGTCGGTGAGGCAATCAACCTGGTTCTCAAAAGTCTCCGCTTGCTGGGACATGCTGTGGCTACAGTCAACAAACACAGACGCCAGGATATTGTTAAGTCCTCACATATTACTGACATAACTGAGCTTGGAAAACACTCTGATTCTATGCAAAAGTACCTCTTTGGTGAATCTAAAGCCAAGGAACTTAACTTTGTTGGTGAATTGGCTGAGAAAGTTTCTAAAGCCATCCAGCCTCAAAGCAAGAAAAACCAGTTCAAAAAGAGATCTTTTAGAGGCAGTACTTCAACAACTATTCAAGGGCAGAATGATCAATCCTCTCACCAAGCCCATTCGCCTTCCGGAAATCAAAGCAGTCAGAGCTTTAACAGGAAAAGGCCCTACGATAACAACCGGCCTTTTCGGAGGGCCCCCTCCCAAGGGAAGCCTTCCCTGGGAGGGGCGGACCGAAGGCTTGCGTTCGAACAGAAGTCCAACAAACAACCCACACAAGCTCCCAACAGGATCTACATGCAAGGAAAACAGAGGTAAGCCTTCTCCATTCTCATTCACCTTCCCCCCTTCCCTTTGTCCACGTCAACTTAGAGGACATCCCCAGGGCGGGGAGGCTAAAGTATTTTCTCCAGAACTGGGAACTCCTAACATCAGACCAATGGACTATCAACACTGTGAGGGGTTACAAATTAGAGCTGACAGGGGTTCCCAGGCAGTCAAGGCTGCCCGCCCCACATCCTTTAAATGCCAGTCAGTTGGCCTTAGTAGAGGACGAGATTGCCAGCCTCTTAGACAAGAGAGCCATACGTCAAGTCCCCTACCACAGCAACCTCTTTTACAGCAACCTTTTCCTAGTGGAGAAAAAAGGGGGCGGGCAGCGTCCAGTGATAAACTTATCCAAGCTAAACTCTTTTGTATGCCACCATCATTTCAAAATGGAGGACTTGAAGGTGGTTGCGGACATTCTTCGCCCTTTCGACTTCATGTGCAAAATAGACCTCAAGGACGCATACTTTGCTGTCCCCATCCACCCGGCACACCAAAAGCTTCTTTGCTTTCAATTCAAAAATGTAACTTACCAGTTCAAATGCCTACCTTTCGGTCTCACTTCAGCACCTCGGGTCTTCACAAAAGTGCTGAAGCCCCTGGTAGCCTATGTCAGGAGACTGGGTCTAAGGATTTGTATTTACATAGACGACATACTAATCCTAAATTCTCAGAGGGAGGGAGCTATAAGAGATGCGTCTCTAATGATTTACCTGTTGGAGAATCTGGGGTTTGTTATGAATATGGACAAATCTATTCTACTCCCTTCACAGGAAATGGAATTCCTAGGTGTATTGGTCAACTCCATAACCATGAGCCTTTTCCTCCCAGACAGCAAAGTTTTAAACCTCCAGAAGGAATGCAGAAGTCTTCTAAGTTCCAGGAGTGCTTCACAGTCAGATCTAGCACACTTAATTGGAAAAATGGTAGCTGCAAAGGCAGCTGTTTTCCAGGCTCCACTCCATTACAGAGCACTTCAACACCTGAAGAATTCCTTAGACCACCAGGGAGTTCCCCTCCATCAGAAGGTAATTCTAGACATAGAGGTTCGATTAGACCTAGATTGGTGGATAACCAACCTGCCTACGGCCAACTCCAGGCCAGTGAAGCCCCTCCTTCCAAATATGCTTATCCAATCGGATGCTTCGGGGTCGGGTTGGGGGGCGGTGTGCAACGGGATCGGGACAAGGGGAACCTGGTCTCTTCACGAATCCTCACTTCACATAAATTGCCTGGAGCTGCTGGCAGCCACCTATGCAATCAAGGCCTTCACCAAATCCCTGAACAATGTCCATGTCCTAATACAAATGGACAACACATCAGCTATAGCTTATGTAAACAAAATGGGGGGAGCCAAGAGGAGTGTGTTAGACAAACATGCTCGTTCCCTCTGGGAGTGGTGCCTCGCAAGGAAAATCACTCTTCGAGCGGAGCACATCCCGGGTCGACTGAATGTTGTGGCAGATGCAGAGTCTCGAGCAAAACCAGATGCAGCGGACTGGAAGCTCGATTCAAGAGTGTTCAAGGTTCTGAATCACAGTTTCGGTCCCTTTACGATAGACCTTTTTGCCAACAGGAACAATACTCAGTTGGAGAGATTCTACAGTTATCTGCCAGATCCCCTAGCGGAACAGTTCGATGCCCTAGTTCAACCTTGGAGGGAGGAGAATGCTTACGCCTTCCCCCCTTTCAATTTGATCAGCAAATGCCTGAGGAAGATAGGCCTCGAAGGAGCAGCTCTGTTGATCGTATGCCCAGTGTGGCCAGCCCAGGCGTGGTACCCCCACCTTCTGCAGCTGCTCACAGACAATCCAGTTTTGCTTCCGTCCCACAACGATCTGCTGTTAAACCCAATGGGGGACAGACATCCAATGATCACCAACAACTCCCTGCCACTAGCAGGATGGAGAGTCTCAGGGATCACCTCTCATCAGAGGGCATATCGAGAGAAGCTACAGATATTCTCCTCTCTGCCCAACGCAGATCAACAAATGCTCAGTACAAGTCCTGTTGGGCTAAGTGGTGTAGCTGGAGTCGTCAACGACAAATTGATCCCTTTCGTCCAGCTGTGAGTGATTTAGTTCACTTTCTCACTGAGTTGTTTGAGCAAGGTAAACAGTATTCTACAATTAATACTTATAGATCAGCTATTAGCTCCACAGTTCCACCCTTGGAAGGAACTCCCTTGGGTCAACACAAAATTGTGTGTAACTTTATGAGAGGGGTATTTAATAGGAGACCACCTAAACCCCGTTACTCTGCCACTTGGGAGGTTTCTCTGGTTACTGATCTATTTGAAAAGTGGCCAGATAACAGTATCTTAGATATCAAACGTCTCTCGAGGAAGTGTGCAATGTTACTTGCTCTAACAAGTGCAAAGCGTCAGTCTGATTTACATGCCTTGGATTTGGCATTCATGCAATATTTACCAGAGGGTGTGGAGTTCAGGATTCCAGGGCTAACTAAGACCAGAGTTCCTGGAAAAGATGTCACATTTTTTTTCCCAGCCCTTAAAGGCAATGTTCAGTTATGCCCAGTTGCCTGTCTGAAGGAATACATTAAGAAGACAGAAATTCACCGCAGCCATAGTGGTGTTAGTCAGCCCTTATTTTTAGCCACTCAGAGACCTTTTTCTCCCATTTCATCAACTTCCATAGGTAGATGGCTGAAGCTGACTCTACAAGATGCTGGGATTGACACCAGTGTCTTTAAGGCTCACTCAACAAGAGGCGCCTCTTCCTCTGCAGCAAGACAGTGTGGTGTATCAGTGAAAGATATCCTGACAGCAGCGGACTGGTCCCGGGAGACAACTTTCAATCGCTTTTATTACCGTCCTCGCCACTCTGTTTCCTTTGGCACAGCAGTCATTTCATAGGTCAGTTGCTTTGAACGAGACCAATTAGTGAATTCGGAGTGCAACATGCTATAGAATTGCAGATTGTGCTAGGCTACAAGGTAGCTGAAGTACAATCAGAATTCTATTATTGTTGCACGAAGAATTCACTAATTCCCTCCCCCCCTCCCTATTTATATGACTACCGTGCCAACATTGTCCTTTTTATCTCGTTGCAGATTGGACTCATTTTGTCTACTGGTTCCAAGATCTTTGTTGCACTGTATTGTTTAAAAAGTTTTGTTATTAAAGATGCTTATCTTATTCCATAGTCTGTTTATTTTGTTGTGGCAAAGTTCAATGGCCGCCGGCTCGATGCTGGCGCCTAGGCTTATGGGATTGCCTGGTCCATATATGGTATGCATGACCTTTTGTGGAAACTTTTTCGCGCTGCATATTTTCGCTTTTAATGACTTTGGTATTTCTATATATTTGAGGCCAAGACCAATTAGTGAATTCTTCGTGCAACAATAATAGAATTCTGATTGTACTTCAGCTACCTTGTAGCCTAGCACAATCTGCAATTTTTGTCGAGACAAACAAATTTTATTCATAACGCTCAACTATCAGATAGTCACCTTTGCGAATTAGAGCTATTTTAAAAGATACGAAGATCGCAATTGTCCTAAAAATTCAATTTTAATTCTTGCAATGAGACATAAAGGACGATTCAGTTGAATTTTTAGATGGGCCGGCTAAATTAATCTGCGTTCGCCTGGCGCGGTCGGTCAGTGAATTATTCCTACAAGACATACAGCGAATCGCTCCGTAGAACATCGCGAAGAGGCGACGTCGGTATTTAGGTGAAAGCTTCCCAAATCTAGCCTGTGAACAGGCTTCTTTTTGGGGAATTGGGGAATTGGGGAATTGGGGAATTGGGGAATTGGGGAATTGGGGAATTGGGGAATTGGGGAATTGGGGAATTGGGTAAGGGAATTGGGTAAGGGAATTGGGTAGGAATTGGATGGGAATTTGGGGAATTGGGTAAGGTTAAAATCGGCGAGCGAAGCCTGTGGACTCGCCTTTGATGCCGCCTTTCCATGATATCTCGGCGGATTATCACCTTAGTTAAGCTTATCATCCGCTTTCTGTTCAGAGAGTGACGCTATTAGGCTCAGCCTATCTATTTATATATTATTCCTATGCTTTTGCTTGTGCTTATGCTTATGTCACGGCCGTCCTCACTAGCGCATAAGCTTCTTATGCTTTTGCTTATGCTTATGCATATGCTTGCATCGCAAGTGAGGACCGGGCTTTTGAAATTCTTATGCTTATGCTTATGCTTATGTCACGGCCGTCCTCACTAGCGCGTAAGCTTCTCATTTATGCTTTTGCTTATGCTTATGCTTATGCTTATGCTTGCGTCGCAAGTGAGGACTGGCCTTATTACAGGTTTCAATGTAAAAACAAACGCAACTTTGGTGAGGGCGGAAGGGGTAGGGTTTGTCCATGTTCACAAAACATAGCCCTTTAAAGGAAAGTGTTTCAACAATGCTGTCGCAGATTGTAGCCTGCCCAGGAAAATCGGGTGTTCATCTGATTCAGCCAGGCTGCAGTTTTGTGTTCCTTGGTCGAAAACGATTTCAGGAAATCTGATCGTTTATGGATTAGAAGCACATAAACAAAGTAAAACAAACATTTATGGCTGTCATGGCTTTCTGTTTGGTTTGGTTTGCTAAAGCACCACTTGCACATGCAGTATTTGTCTGTGTGATTTAGGGACAGTTAAACACACCAAACGTAGACTTCGCGATTACATGACAAACGGGTCGATCAGCCCGGTTAGCCGGGATCCCAATATCTCGATATCCTGGTCCCGACTAACCAAGCTGAAATGTTTCCATGTATCTCCGTTGACTGGGTCAGCCCGGCTAACCGGGCCAGCCCAAAAGAACATTGCTTCCTAGCAAACCGTACCGGCCTACACGCTAAATGGTCGGTTGAGGTCATGATTTGATGGAAAGCTATTAATTCTATCAGGTTTACACCGAAATTGATCATTGCATTGCAAAACTTCCGTTTTTTTTGTTGTTGTTATTGTTTAAGGTTCTGTCTTTGGTATTTGTATATTAAACAACGACTTACCTTGTACCTTAGATTATACCAAAATCATGACTGCAAAACTGGACCAATCCTGTCTATTCCAATCAGTTGACGAGCGCCCTGAACCAATCAGCGCTGAGATGAGAGGTAGCCTCCCCTCTTGGCTGACCGGAACTTTGATAAGAATTGGGCCTGGTAGATTTGAGTGCGGTGATACCTCGTTCAATCACTGGTTCGATGGTCAAGGCCTTTTACACCGCTTTCACATACAAGATGGTCACGTGACATACAGTAACAAGTTTGTGCGAAGCCAATGTTATGCGGACTCCTTAGAACATGGAAAGTCTACCCATATAGAGTTCGGCACATTTTTTCCCCCGGACCCGTGCCAGAACATCTTTGCTCGTTTCTTCACGCGCTTCTTTGGGAAAGAAGTTCCCTTTGATAACACGCTTGTCAATCTGTTTACAATGAAAGATAAGATGTATGCAACGTCCGAAACAAACTTCATACATGAGATCGATCCCAAGACCCTGGACACCTTAAAGAGAGTGGACATCACGGAGGAATTCCCAGGTAATATACAGCCACCTCTTTATTACGGCCACTTTTTTAGCTGGAAGAAAAGTTAACTCAAATAAACATACCTAAATGAGAGGCTGAGACCAACCTCGTTAACACGGCCACCCCGTTAATACGGCTAGATATTTGTAGCCCAGTGATGACACTTGTACTCGTCAGACATTTTAAACGGGAACCCAAAAAGTTGACAAAATCCTATTTTGTTAGTCTCCCACGCGGCCGTTATTTGTCTCGTCACGCAACGCTCCTCTCCACTAACGGCTGCTGAAACCTGCACCACATTCCTTGCCCATTGTGTTTGCGATAAATTCAGTGAACCAATCATGTATCAGCAAAATGAAAATGACGAAAGTTTTCGCGCGAAAAAAAGGCCGGTGGTTTCCGGTTTACATGTGCCAGACATCCTAGCTCAGTACTGAATTTTCCTTGGTGTTATGGCAGATAAAACTCCAAAAAAAGTCGTCAAAGATAGCTCTAGGTGCTTTACGTATCCATCGCTTTCAGTGTACAAAAGTAATCACTTACATCCATAAAAATTACAAAACAGCCACCATGCTGGAGATTCAAATATTTCAAACCGGAAGCAATGACGCCATACGTCTGACAATGGAGGTACTGCCTAGCTCCGAGAAACACGTCACATTAAACGCAGAATAAACTCTGAGGAGCTAAAACCAATTGCAAGATGCCACTATTCCAATATAGACCGTGACTATCGCATAAGACTTGGATCTTAGACTCCTTTAGCCGTGATGAAGAAACACTATCTCGCAAGTTATGCTAACCGCAGACTTGCGCTCACATTAAATCACGGACTGAGAAATGAACAGATCCTAAGCAGCGAATAATTTCTACTTAAGCGACTACTACTGATCTTGGAACTCTTTCAAAGTGAGCCAAAGAAACTCCATTGTTATGCCAAGAGCTGAGCAAACAAACGACGGCATAGCTAAATCCCGGGAACTAAATATTCTAAACGGCTCTGGAAAGCGTAAATTCCTCCTGTCATTGTCACAGCTAGAGATTTTTCCTAAGATCAAAGAAACGACAACATTTAGATCAACAGGCCTGTTATATCTTTATTTTGATCTAAAAGGAAAAATCTCTCTGGTACGTACTTGGGGTCTAGACTTATTCTAAAGCTGGGCTAAAATATTTTTAGCGACGAGCAGGATTTCTGCTAGACCTGTCATCTTCGAACAACTTCGCGAAAACATCCAACTGAGTCAACGATAAAACGCATGCTATGATTGGACGAGCCACGCGTGGACAATATGGCGCGAGCAGGTTCCGAAAGTGGCACCGCAACTGTGATTGGCTTAAATCGGGCAAGGAATGTGGTCCAGGTTTGAGCAGCCGTTAGTGGGGAGGAGCGTTGCGTGACGTGACAAATAACGGCTGCGTGGGAGACTACTATTTTGTGGGTGTGGCTATAATTTTCTTTTATCCCTAAGGGCTGGGCCCTAAAACTTAAGTTGAAATGACATTTTCAAAATTTTACTGGCAACTTAAAACCTGATAGGGTAGCCCTAGCACCAGGATGAGTCGGGTGGTGTGCGCAAAGGAACAAGGGTGCACAAAACAGCTCGAAATCGAGCCTAGGGTTACCCCTAACAGCCGAAACAAAAGTTGTCTAGGGTTTACAAGAAAATTTGTCTGGAGGGGACAACTCGCCCATACCCGGGACAACGCAAGCGTTATGCTTGAGTAAATAACATCTGCAGCGAAAATTATTTTGGCGCCTAAACAAAGTTACAGCTACTCCTGATTACTTAAAGTGCCACTGCAACGAAAATTTTTGTATTTCTTTCCCGCTTTTTTTACTGCGCTTTTCAATAACATGCGGAATCTGAAATTCAAATCACCACCAACGGTTGCGTTTTTTCCTGCCGTCAATCATATTTTCGGCGGTTTCCAATTACTTCCTAGCGTTTTATAAAGTAGCCATAAAAATAGACAGGCTGAACACTCGTCCAACTATGAGGTAAGAATAAAAGAAAATGATTAGACTTTTATCTATTTGCAATCTGCAATCGCTTGGTGATGTATTCGACAACTGAGCTTTATTAACCCTTTCACTCCCAGAGTCAATTATGGAGACATGTAGTGTTGTTCTAACTTTTGAGTCTGCGGACAAAATCCTATGGTGTGACCATTTAAATGAAGCCTCTTCGGCAGTACTTTTGCATGGTATCATTTGTTTTTCCATATTTTACAAAATGAAATTTGGGATTTTTCTTGAATTTTGATGTTTGGCACTCTTGGGAGTGAAAGGGTTAAATGCTGACATGCCTTGTGTTGTGGTGCAATTTTGTCCTTGGTGCAAATTTTATTTTTCTTTGTTTTATGATATGATAATGAGTTTGAAACAAAGGAAAACAACATTTGCACCAAGGACAAAATTGCACCACAACACTTGCATGAATTGGCGGCAGGAAATTATCTGGATTATTGTTCATAGGCTCGATTATTTTGGTAATCGAGCGTATTAAATCAAATCAGAAACCCATAAGTGGGTTGAAACGTGCAACTGTTTCTTGTACGCTTCAAAACAAGCTTCCGATTATTCAATTTGCTAAGAAGTTGTTACAGCCATATTTGGAAAATCAAGATAAAAATATTAACCAATCAATTCGCTAGAACAACTTGCTTCCAATCTCGAGGGACCGAGGGGTTTCCAAATATGGTACTAAGCAAAAAAATGAATATTCGGAAGCTGTGAATGCGCGTTACATGTTTCAACCCACTTATGGGTTTCTGATCAAATTAAATTATCCTGCGCATATATCTGAATTGTAGTATAAAAGGAGCTTTTAAGCGGGGTAAACACTGCTTTAGCGGTATTATGTAGCAGCTTATTATTGTAGTTATTAGAGTTTGTGTCACATTTGTGTAGCGAATAAGGCGGTCTCGAAAATGATTATCATAGCGCGTGATCTATAAAATTCAGGCGGCAAATGAACAGTAATTTTAGGTTTTACCGGACTTTTTGTAATATTAAAAAAAATTGGCGCTGCGTGTGGCGGCCTTGGGTGATCCACCTACCAAGTTTGCAAATTATCACGTTTCAGTGAGCGCGTACCATTTGAATGGAATTTCCGGTTATAATTTTCCGACAAATGGTACTGGACTTTTCTTACTGAAGGAAACGGAACACGTAATTTCAATTTTTTTGCGACCTGCGACCCGCGACCCGCCACCTGCGACCCGCGACCCACAGCCTGCAACCTGAAACCTACGACCAGCGACCAGCGACCCGCAAACCTGCGACCTGCGACCCGCGACCTGCGACCCACAAATTAGACCCGCCGCTATTTTTGTACTACTTTCTTTGTTCTGAGTACAATTTTCCAGTTAGGAATTCAATCCAGTCACGCAATTCGTCTAAATATAATTCTGAAAATTGTCTCATAAGTCCACGAACGAGCACAGTATCTCTCCCTGAAAAAAAAAATCGAAATAAGAAAAAAATCATGTAAACAAAGGATAGATGTTCAGTAAACGTGCACAGAACGAATAGAGACAAAAATATCTTACCAACGACACTGTACTGATCGTCGCTTGCCGCTGTCACGATTTTCCGAATAATCAACTCTTTTCGTCTCTCTATATTGTTTCAGCACGTAGTACACAAATATTTTGCTCGCTTTCAGAAGCCGGGCAATTTCCTGCGGCGAGAGATGATGACTCACGCGTAGAAAAACGAATCTCCAACGCAGTGATGTTTTGTATTTACGAACCATGTTTCACTTTCACTTACAAACGAACCATCCATCACCATGTTTACTTTCACGAAAACGCTCGGAAGTAATCGGAAACCGCCGAAAATTTGATTGACGGCTGGGAAAAACGCAACCGTTGGTGGTGATTTGAATTTCAGATTCCGCATGTTATTGAAAAGCGCAGTATCGCAAATGTATCTAATATGTTTAGACAAATGCGAACTGCTATAAATTAGATTGATTCATTCTTACACAGCCGAGAAATAGCTGGCCGAAAACCCACGAAAATCACGTAAAATCCGTCCGCCATTGCTCCGTTCATAAATCCGAGCCCACGTTCTACTGGTTTGCGATCTGGTACATGTGACTTGATTTGTGACGTCAATGACTCAACGCGGTTCCTTCCGGGTCACAGACAACAAAGCCAAAAGGCACGTGTTGAGTCATTGAGGTCACAAAATCTTTAGGCCAACTCGATCCAACTTTCAGGGTTCGGTCCCGGTCGTTTTTGAATCGAGGTATGGCGGCAAGCCGAATTCGAAATGTAAAGTTAAAATAATGGCACTTCCTGTACGAGTTTTGACTTGAAACTTCGCAAGGTAAGTAACGAGTAATTATATTTTCAAAATATGAAGAGAACAGAAAATGTATATTTTTGATCATAGTGGCACTTTAAGTGATCAATAACAAAAGTCAGTGATATTTCATGTAGAACTTCGCGCTCCGGAGAACTTACACTTCGTTGTCCTCGATGCAAAAGAGAGACCAAAGGTGGGAGGACATTTTTATCAACGTCAATTAAACTATGGAATAGTCTACCTCTAAATAGCAGAAGGAGCCAAAACATTAAAGCTTTTAAAAAGTGTCTTAATTTTTTAAAAGAACAGTATGTAGGTTTAGACCATTTTTGTATATCTTAATTAGTTGTATATAGTTTTCTTATAGCTTAACTTTTTACTCTATTTTATTGATGCAGTTTAGATTTTAATTGAGGGCCACTAGTTTGTCAGTCCATGACTGTTACGTGTATTTTCCCTCTGGAAATAAAGTTCTTCTTCTTCTTCTTCTTCTTCTTATTTATTCTTCTTCTTCTTCTTCTTCTTCTTCTTATTACTATTATCCTAAAATCGAAAAACAATTGTAGACAGACCTTTTTTAAAATATCAGTGGTTTTTGGTGGCCAAAGAAAGAAAACATCTGTTATCGCGCTCTCTGGTCACAAACATAAAAACATAGCAACGGCAAAGATCGCGGACAATGTGTGAGCCGCGTAGCATTCTTTTGAAGTGAAATGAAGTTATAAACTGTATGTTATGAGTGCTGGGGAGGAATAGTCCAAGGAAAGAAATCGGGAAAGTAGTAATCAAAGGAAAACTCTTTGACCCCTGCCCCTGCGAGAACTGTCGACGTCACGACCTCTGGATCGATTAATAATAATAATAATAATAATAATAATAATAATTAACATTTCTAAAGCGCTAAAATTATAAAAATATTCTAAAGCGCTTTACAATTGACGATAAAACGAAAAAATATTAAAAATATAAAAATGTTTTAGATCTTAGATCTTAGAGCGCTGGAAGATATAATTCAGAGGCCGTGAGTTAGATTCCTGCCAGGGTCAAAGAGTTATGCCGTTGATTTTAAAAACATTGAGTAAAAAAAATGTTTTTCTCGGTTCTATTAAAGCGCTTATTATTCCTCACTAGGTGACGTCACAATCAATTCTGCAACGGCGCACCCACACAAGACCCCAGACGGTTCAGTGATCAATATCTCCGTCACACATGGGCGAAACTCCACTTACAAAATCATCCAAATACCGCCCTCCTCGGGAGAAGCTAGCGAAATCCCTCTAGAGGGGGGTAAAGTGCTTTGCACTATCCCGCCGACGAGTGGTTTAGGGTACTTTCACAGTTTCTGCCTCACTGATAATTATGTTGTTGTGACCGAAGTCCCTCTGATACTTAGCATATTGCGATTTCTCGGCCACAGATTCTTGGCATCCGCTTTTGAAGAATGGCTTTACTGGGATGCAAACCAGCTCACCAGATTCCACGTGGTTGACAGAAAAGATGGCAACCGCGTTGGCGTCTTCACAGCTGAACCATTCTTTGTGTTCCACCACATCAACGCCTTTGAAAAAGATGACAAAATTTATCTTGATGCCTGTTGTTATCCTGACAACTCAATTATAAAACAGTTTTACCTTCATAACATGCGTTCTCCTGCGCAGCCAGGGCAGAAAAAGTTAGATGTCCCGGATGTTCGTCGTTATGAACTTCCTCTGGGAGAACTTGGGGATGATGGTACGGAGAATCCTCTCCACAAGGGAGCTGATGGGCTGGATTATTCTTTGCTGTACAAAGGAATTGAGCTGCCGAGAATCAATTACGAGGAGTACAATGGTAAACCATACAGGTGTGTGAAATTGTCTTAGAATATACCAATTTGACGACGGCGACACTTAAAAGCTACGGCCCTTGCATAGCATAATAAGCATCACCACCGGAAAGTACTGCTCAGTTGCTTTCATTTCTTTGAATGGTTACATTTTAGGATTTCATTCACAGACTCAAACGTTAGAACTACCCTGCACATCATAATAAACAGTTCGACAGAAAAAAAAGTTTTCTAAGTAACTTTCATTTAAATGGTAACGCCTAAGGATTTCATCCACAGACTCAAAAGTAAGAACCACGCGGTGAATCATGTTAAATAACTCAAAGTTTGGCTCGGGTGGTGAAAGTGTCGTGACTTCAAACACAATTTAATAGAAAGGATTAGATATTTCAAAACGTGGTCTGTTGCAAATCCTTGAATCTGATTGCCTTTTTCATCATTTACTATTAAAACAAAATTAAAGATACGGCCAATGGATGCGTGAGTGTGTTGCACTCGATTATCCGCTTTCTATCCCAAATACGTCTCTGAGATTGCAACAGATAAAGCTATTTCCTGGTAGGGTAGGTTAATTAACGATTTCTAAGGTGTTTTATAGAAATAAATCTTTAAGAGAATTATTTGACGTCGAATTCTCCTATTAATTTTGTTCCATGTTTGCCAAATTTTACTTGTAAAATAGCGGATTTTGCTATGAAAAGATATATTACTATACAGAAGTTTCCAGTTTAAAGTTCACTGAAGACGCGTAAATCTTTCGCCTTTTACACTTTCAGGTTTTTGTATGGCGTTAAAATGTCTGTGGATGTGATGTTTGATAAACTCGCCAAGCTGAATGTGGAGACTGGTGAGTTTGCCACATGGGAGGAGTCGGGAGGGTGTGCTTCAGAGCCCGTATTTGTTAAAGCGCCTGATGGGAAGGCAGAGGATGACGGTGTTGTGTTGTCATGCGTGATCAATGTCAATGATCAGACCACCTCTCTGTTGGTACTGGACGCCAAAGAATTCAAGGAGCTGGGTCGAGCTGTGGTTCAAGGGGTCACTCCAGCGACCCTGCATGGCTTATTTCAGTAGCAAATGAAGTAACTGGATTTGTAATTGATCCATAAAATTATATATTGTATTAACTTTTTAAGGTGTTTTTTTTCCCCATAGGATGCATAGACAACTGAACCTCTCAATAAAGGAAAGGTGGCCGCTTAAAGTGACCCCGTTGTTATTTCGGGCGCACTCGACTATGACAAACTTTGGGTCATAACTTTTTCGGCTCGTATCCGGTGAAAAATTTTGCCGTTATATTTGTGTTAAATTTCTGGAATCAGCTTACATTGACTTAATACATACCCTTACCAAATTTCAGCAAAATCGTTGAAGCAGAAGTGCGGAAGTATTAAGGCCATCAAAATTTAGCCTTACAATTCTCTTGAAATTTGAAGTACAAAACAATCCACGAACCCAAATTTCTGGTTGAAGCCTTCCCAATGCTTGCTAAATCTGAATTCTAAACCGATTGCAAATCGTGCGAACCGTTAAAAAGTATTCCCTAATTTTGTGCTTGAGAGAGCTCGTGAAGACAAGAGACATTGGACGAACGAGATGGTAGGCAATGCTGAGAGAGAAGCAGAAAACGGAACAACAGGTGAGTTGCACCGAATAGTAATGACCTGGACAGGTGAGAAGAGAACAACAAATACAGTGGTAAACGAAACAAACGGAAGAGTGACAAACGAGCAGAGCGAACGACTGTAGATCTGAAAAGTACACTTTAACACAATACTCAACAAAGAACCACCTGTCAGGTCTATACAGCCGCAGAAAATGAAAACACGGTAAAAATACAGAGAATTTGACACAGTAGCATTTCTACAATTTGAAGTAGAAAACGCCATAAAATCAACGAAAAGTGAAAAAGCAGCTGGGCATGATAATGTAGTCGCAGAACTTTTAAAAACAGATTTAAAGGAGAAAAACGAGGGGGCTGACAAAGTTGTTCAACAAAGTGAAGGGAGAAAGCATAGCAACGAGAAGCTGGAATAGAGGACTGATAGCAAAGCAAGAAGGGTGACTTACGCGAGTGCACAAATTTGAGGGGAATTACACTTTTACCAGTCATAAGCAAGATCTTTGGCAGAGCAGTGTTGATAAGTAGAATTAAGTGGGGCGTTGACAACATTCCGAGGAAGGAACAAGCAGGCTTTCGTGGGAACAGAAGTACCATCGACCAGATCTTCACCCTTAGAAATATACTGGAACAAGTCAACGAATGGAGCGCAACTCTGTTCACCCATTTCATTTACTTTGAGAAAGCGTTCGATTCTGTACATAGAGAAAGTTTATGGAAAATTATGTTAATGTACGCAATCCCAGAACAGCTTATCACATTGGTAAGGGCGATTTACAACAACTTCGAATGCACAGTCTTGGAAAAAGGTAAAACAACAGAATGGTCCTAAGTCCAGTCAAGAGTAAAGCAAGGGTTTGTTATGTCTGGTTTTCTCTTTCTACTCACAATATTATAATCGACCGGATCATGAGTAGGAAAACAGAGCGTAGGAGAACTGGCAAACGGTGGAAGTTCACCTCGGTCTCGGAAGGCCCGCTAGACTTTGCAGACGACATCGCCTTCTTGTGGTCCAGATACGTCGATATAAGAGACAAGACCGGCAGGCTGGTCGACGAAGCTGCAAGATAGAGTGAGTCTAAAGATCAATGCAAAAAAATTCAAAAGTCATGCGGGTGAATGCCAGAAACGACTAAAGGATAGAAGTAAGCGATGATCAGGTCGATGAGGAGGAAGAGTTTGTGTACCTTGGTGCGCTGTTGGACAAAGAAGGTTGAGCGACTAAGGGCATACAGCAAAGATTAAGTAAAGCCAGACAGGCTTTCTACAGGCTGCGAAGAATTTGGGACACTAGAGAGATTGGCAGGAAGACGAAAGTTCAATTGTTCAAAACAATTGTGAGATGAAACGAAATGAAACGCATACTCAGAATAAGGTGGCCCAAATCATCTCTCGCCAAACAAATCCAAGAGATGGTAGGCGTAAACAGAGCAAGCGACGAGATCAGAAGACGAAGATGTGACTGGATTGGTCATATAATGAGGAAGGACAGCGAGGAGCACTGTGTTACAGCATTGGAGTGGAGGCCTGAGGGAAAGAGAAGCATAAGACGATCAAAAACGACATGGAGGAGAATGGTTAAGGATGAAAGACAAGCAACTGAATGACAATCATGGACGACGGTCAGCAGCAAATCGAAGTGGATGGAAGGAGACCGTTAAAGCCGTATGTGCCTTATGGCACGGAGAGATATAAGCTAAGTTCTGTAAATATCATAAAATGGTCCAAAACCTGCTCAAATCTTCAATGCTGCGTTTTCCATCATTTCTAGAACATTATCCAGCAGTTTCGTGTCAACCTCCTTTCTCATGAATTTCGAGGTACTACAGCACTTTTGCATCGACTTTTTCTGCTTAGAAGGGCTTTCAATTAAAGAAATAGTTGTTGAGATTATAAGCTACTCCGCATCTGAACTCGGGCGAAGCTGACAAGCAGTTTTCAGAGTTTTGTTTATGAGCATGTGTGGAATTTATTCTAAGGGGGGCGAACATAATATGCGCGCCAGTTATCCCCAGGAGGGGAGGGAGAATGTGCGCTCTTTTAGTAGTTTCCGTGGGGTGTAATGTTTTTAAATGCGGAGACTACGCACATCACGTACGCCCCCGCCCTCCCCACCTCCTTTACAAAAGTTTGTCATACATAAGGCGCCCGGAGACAACTTAAGAGACGTGGTCCGCACCATTGTCTATTTTCCAATCCCCCATAATACACTTTGTTTTCCCCCCAAATTCTGCGTAAACTATTGTTTTGAAATGCTCTTGGGAATTTGCAGTCCTTCCAAGAGCATATGAAAACAATAGTTTATGCAAATTTGGGGAGCAAACAAAGTTTATTATAGGGAATTGGAAAATAGAGAATGCTCTTTCCCATAGCCACCCCTGGCCCTCGTAGCCATAGTGCCCAGGCTTTGGGGGCTAAGAGGGCCAGGCGGCTCTGGGGACGAGAATAAATGACGTCAGCAACGATTCACCTTCAGTGTATAGTAATTAGACTAAACAGTAGGCCATTTCCGAGTTGCCTTTAGCCTCTCTATCAAAGCGAGGCTAGGTGCGAAACCTTTCATATGAAAATGAGTTTTCATTCACATGCAAATAAGTTTTACTTGCATGTGAATGAAAACTCATTTTCATATGAAAGGTTTCGCACCTAGCCTCGCTTTGATAGAGAGACTAAAGGCAACTCGGAAATGGCCTATTAGGAAAAGAGAAAGAAATTGTTATTACAAACATTTGGTCGCTAATAAAGAAAAATAGTTATGACTTTATAATTCATTTAAATTAGTTGTTATAAAATTTTGTAACATAATTTTACCAATATATTTTGATTTTTTTCGGTGATACTGTTTAAAAAATTCAAAATTTTTCAAACAATGAATGTGCGATTAGTGCTTTTGTCACCCAACAATTTTGCAGTTTTGGATAGCTGATAAATTTTTAAATATTGCATGCCGGGAGCTAACAATTACGTAGATTACTAAGTTTAACAAGCTCTTTCATTTTTTGAGGTCAGATATTTAGCGAAGTTAGATTTTAGTAACGAATGATAGCTGTTTTAGGTAATAACTCCTTCTTGGATTTTACAAAATTCATGTAAATTGGTAAAAAAAATGGCCAGTTATCTTTGTGTGATTCAGAAAAGTGTCACACAAGAATGATTTTTTTTATTTACTTTGTCTTTACTTCGGTTTGTTCGCGGCAAAATTAAGGTGTCATAGGCCTGAGCCTGTTCACACAGTACATCACGATCATTTAACAAGAAACATGGGAGAATTATCATTAGTTAAAGGAAAAGCTTTTTAAAAAAAATACGGGTACTATGTTTTAAATTATATGCATTCAGAAAGCAAGTATATAATAAATCAATAAACATAAGGCGTAATTTTGTGGTCTGTCCGATTTAATAAATAGTTAAGCTGAATGTAAACCAGTTTGGGCGTTAAAATAAACCTTCTAAGTGCAAAGCAAAGTACGTCAGTATTTTTCTTTAGTTGTTATTCAAAGGTACGCAGTGCATACGTGAATATATTTTCATTAATAATGCTTAGCATCGTGATAAGAGTTGAAATTTTCTTTTTTTTAGCTTGCGATTTTGCGGCGTGTGCGAAAATCGGCTGCCGCGAGGAGACGCGATGTTGTCTCCCCGAATGCTACACGGCTCAATATCGTTTAACATTTTGTTGCATGCTTAACGAAATAATGTAGAACGATGTCGCTTTCTAAATTCCACCGTAAGCAAACAAATATTATTTAGGTTTTTTTCTTCCCGTTTTGAAGTCTTGCAAGGTGCGTTTTCTTTCCGGTCGTAGGACATTGACGTCTTGTAATCAGTGCGTGGCGTAAAAAAGACGCCGTTTTTATTCAAATGAGATCTTGTCCGAGTGACAAACCATTCCCCTTTCCTAGGAAAACTGATAAGTAGGGGGAAATTTAAGTTAGTCCTCTCCGAGTAAAACGACTCTCAATTGGTGTCTTTCTGGTCCGTACATTAACCCATTCTTGACTCCCAAGAGTGCCAAACATCAAAATGTAAGAAAAATTTCAAATTTCGTTCTGTAAAATATCGAAAAAACAAATGGTACCATGCAAAAGTACTGCCGAAGAGGTTTCATTTGAATGGTCACACCATGGGATTTCATCAACCGACTCAAAAGTTAGAACAAATGGTACCATGCCAAAGTACTGCTGAAGAGGTTTCATTTGAATGGTCACACCATAGGATTTCGTTGACAGACTCAAAAATTAGACTTGCAAAACATGTCTCCATCATTGACTCTGTGAGTGAAAGGGTTAACGAGTTTTATCTCGATCGCCTCGATAAGTCCCAATAACAGTTATCGGGACTTACTAAAGGTGAGATTTACTTACGATAAACATCAATTGCCAATGAATAAATTTCACGATCAATCATTACTCACCCTTGTCGGGATTTTGCTCTACCCCACCCTAGTAAGTACCAAAGACGGACTTCATTAGCTTTCTCACCACTAGTCAGTTTAGTTTGTCACCGTCAAACCCTTCACCCATCATATTCATTGTTTTTGTATTTTATCAGTTTTAAACAATAACGTTTTTAAAGCTTCAAAAATTTATAGTGTTAGCCCCCGAAGAAGCTTTGTTTTGCAAAGCGAAACATTGGGCACTATTATATTCCACTTTTATTTTATTTGCTTTTTGTTTCTGCTTTTCTGCCGTAAGGATCAGTTTGCCATTTCGTTTGTTTCATCGGTCCTACCATGGAACGGCACAAACTCGATGCCAAAGAAAATATTAAAAAAAAAAGGAAAACCACCCTTCCAGACCCTGAGTTTAGCAAAGAGGAAGACTTATTCAGAAACTAATCATTACTTCTGCGTTGACGTGTCGGCTTGTAACTGTGTCGCAAATTTTCCAATGGAAGTTTCTACCTGGACTTCGTTGGGTGACGGATCGGATCCAGGAAACATTGTATCCAATCGTCTGGAAGAAACCTGCATCGATTCGTCTCTTTCTCCGCCTGATTCAGGGGAAGCATGAATAGTTTCTTCGGAAGCCTTAGCTAAAATGATAATGATGAGTTTAGGAAGTAACAGCCCTAAGAGATTAACGCTGCCAGCCACGATGAACAAAGAACAAGCGAGGAAAACTCTCCATGTCGATGTTTTTGTGTTAAAATACGTTGGTATAAATATGATCCAGAAGGAACATGTTATGTACATTGTGATTCCAATATGCTTTGCTTCGTTGAAATTTCTTGGAAAACTGCGCGTTTTAAAGGCGAAAACAGTGCACAGGAACATGAGAAGAAGATTGTAACATTTATTTGCAGCCAAGCTGATTATGCTGTTTGAACATACGAGTTCCGCTTTGTCTAAAGAAGGGTACTGTATGATGGCTTTTGGCGAGTCTGACAGTATCCAGACAGTGGTTATCAGGAGCTGTACTGCTACAAGCCCCAAGGAAATAAGGACCTGAGACGTTGGTCTTATTAGCGATGGTCTTGCTGCGGAGTGCCTTGCGTGCGTGAAAATACGATAGATACGGTTTGTTTTGATTAGCAAAGGAGCGTAACACATGGTAAAACATATGCTTCCGAAGTATCGATGAAGAGTACAGACTAAATCAGTCGGCTTAGCTAAACAGACAAAAGACGAAACAAAACACAAAATGATTCCGATGAATATGAGAAGAGAGAGCTCCCTTCCAGCTGCTTTGATTACCCTGTGATCGCGATTTATGACATAGAATGCAAATGTTCCCATAGCAACGAGAATCCAGACCCCCGCAACTGCCGCGAGCGAAGCAGAACCAGGATCAGTCCATTTAGGAAACGAAAGATCAAGCTCCATACATTGAGACAAGTTTTTGTCAGGCGTGTAACCAAGGTTACACGTGAGACAAGTGTTGTTTAAAATCATCTGGTTATTTTTACAACGTTTGCAATCCCAACAGCACAGCGGGTTAACTGTTTTGAGCTTTCGTATCTGATTGGCGCCGCATGTTTGACTGCAGTACGACCGCGGCGGTCTGTTCTGTGAGTTTCCCCATGACACTAAAGAGTCGTTAATTTTTAACTCACTGATGTTTCCTTGCTGTGACCTCCAAGAACCCACGATTATATATTTCCACTCGCCGTGTTTGTCTTGCTGAAAATTAATAATGCTGTATGCGCCGTCCATTTCTTGGTTCTCGTTGAAGCTTACGCTGGAGTTGAAAGCTGCATCGGGAAAATTTACATTTTTTAAGTAACTAATAAAATTATTGCCTTCAAGTTTGTTTTTCATACGCTCACAAACTCCACTCTGTCCCGGACAAATTTCGTTTTGCATGTCACTAAGAGCGTAAGCCATCGCGTAAACTGCGTTTACCACGACACGAACAGGGGCAAGTTCCATGTCACGCGGAAGTGACGCATTGCTATTGCAAACTTCCGGAGAAGGCGATGAATAATTTGCAATTTTGCACCGGAGAACAGATTGCAAGACCTCATCTAACCAATGATTGTATGAGTCGTTTCCTGCAGCAAAGGGTGGCATCGTCCTATCCAGATTTGTTAAAAAATCCAAGAAGCCGTTCACGGTGCCTTCATGGTGACCCACCGTTAAAGATCCGTTAGCAACTTCTTCTTTTCCTTCTGTGACGTCAACTCGATTACTCCAACCACTACTTCCAAGCCATGATAAATCTCCTACACCAGAATCCTTCGCTGCGCGGAGCAGCCCGGCCGAGTCAGTCTGGCTAGTAAAAAGCAAAATGACATGCGCGTGGCCTGCTTTGTGGTTTACCACGCTCTGAAGAACACTTTTATATGTGTTTTCATTTGGAAGGCTTGGAAGAGAAGCAGCTTGTGCGATGCAAATATCAGCTTCTTCGGCGAATTTATGAAATAGCTCCATGCCTTTTTTTCCATAGTTTCCGTACGAATTTATAGTGTAAATGTAATTCCACCCATAGTAAAGGATGACATCAACAAGAGCTTGGGCTTGAAAAAAGTCCGGAGGTACCGTTCTAAAAAAGTTTCCATATAGTTCCTTGTTACTCAGTTCGGCACTGGATGAACCATAACTTATTTGTGGTATCTCGAAAACTCGCAGGAGATTCGCAACTGCGATGGACACATCGCTCGTGAAAGGACCAACCACTCCAGCAAGAGGTTTTTTCTGGCCTAACAGTGTGTATTTGATGATGTCTTTAGCGCGGTCGGCTCCGATCGTCTGGCTTCGGCAGCTGTCGTAAATCTTCGCTCCGAGGGTGATGTTTGGAAGCAAATTCGTATTGTTATTAATTTGTTGCAAGGCAAACAACATGGCTGCCAGGTATTGGAAGCCTGGTTGGGAGTCTATTTCACCACATTCATTCTCGGTAAATTTGCTTTTACTGTGAACGGGAAAAAGACCACCCAGAATAACATCTCCATCCATCTGTAGTTGTTGAATTCCAGGATTACCTAAAATGAAGAAAAATTATTGGGCAAGTAGTGTATTTTTAGTGTAATCTCCTCTTTACGAGGCTTGAGGCAAATTTGTTCTCGGTTTCTTCAGTTAGGAAAATGACTTTTTTTACTAAAATCTCCCAAAAGGAGATGGAGGTGGAATAAGCAAGTCATTTTACAACAGCCCGTGAGACAAAGGGCGTCTTAAAGAAAGAACACTTGTTTTATAGTACGCGTACGCGTGCAGTATTTTCTAGGAGTTGGGTGCGAATTGCAAATTTCTTGGACCCTCCCCCACCCCTGTGGGGAATAAGCTCACTGGAACAGCTGCTTCAAACAGCATACTGCACGTATGATACTTTCATGACAGCCAAAGATGCACGTTCTCGGTATTATTTACATTTTCACTAAAATCTCCCTAAAGGTGATGGAAGTGGAATAAGCAGCCCGTGAGAACATGACCAGAACGTCGAATAAAACCAACACTTAAAACTAAAACATCATTTTGGTTTTACTAAATTGTCGAAGCCAAACGTAGCAAGTAGAATAAAAGTTTGAAATGTGCTGTAGGTCGCCGCTGTCTTCGAAAAGCAATGCAAAACATATAAATTTCGCGGTATCTATAGACATGATTTACCTGTTACCCTGTTGAATAGATGGATGCACAAAAAAAGCACTGTGAATTGTAAAATTTTTCTCATCAATTTGTCCTTGTCGAATGCCATCTTCGATCTCTTGCTGATAAAAAGCAAAAAGAAAATGTTAGACAAGATACAATTTAAAATAAACGCGGGTCGGCATGGATATTAAAGTGAACACATGCATGTTTTTAAATTCTGAATGATGTCTTCATTTCCTTAAATTGTTTGGCTTTAGAAAATCTGACATCATCATATCAAGTTTTACCTTTTCATTCACCTTTCACCTTTCTTGAGATATTGCTGTTTTCTACCTTTATTCTCCGAGAGCGTAAAATGATATGTCACGTTTTAGGAAATCCAGGATATTTGTCATTAAAAGCCTTTCTCAATTAACACGGATATTGAATTTCTGATGATTCAGGGTATGACATTTCAATATCGACTTCCCATTTTAATGACATTTCTTGGCCACCTGCTCACACTTTACTGCATCAAATTAACAGGTTCTTGTATTATTTTCTACAAATTGTTTATCAAAAAAAAAAAGCTCAGACGATATTATTAAATAAAATCTATATCATCATACGACATATAAAATATTTTTCGAGATATAATAACATAATAATTTCCATCATCTGATTTTAAATAAAAATATAATATATCATATTTCAACCTTTTCAGTTATTGAACGTGGATAATATATAATATATACTGGTTATGCAATGTTGTCGATCGGTAGACGGCCGTGAAATACCTCACGAGTGATTTGACTTTTTCCAGTATACACCCGAGCCTTTAGGTGAGTGCGTACACTGAGAAAAATCAAGTCACGGTTGGGACATTTCATGGTATAGCATGAGAAAACATTCTATAACTATTTTATCCCATGCTTTATAACTTTGATACCATTGAAGGTCTTTCGAAGATTTCGGACAAATTTTGGACATCGTTACATTCCGAACACTCCCGACAATTTTCCGATGTTTATCCGAACGTCATTTTAACGTTTTCTGTCCCTGGTTTTCGGTCATTTTGTGAAGATTCCCGAGGACTTCCGACGATTATCGAGGAACGCACGAACATGTTTCGATTATAGTCCACTTACATATCTAGTTCAGACCACTATAGTTAGTTCAATTTACGACGCTGAGAAACTACTATACCATTGAACGGCTTTACAGTCTTCTGATTGGCTGTATGGGAAAAAACACCTTATATAATTTGAGCGCCTCGGCTGGTCAGTCCTCTGCCGATTGTAAAGTTTTTTTGATCGTGCAGGGTATAAGCTTATGTTAGCAGATTGGCGGTTCGCTCGTCTACTTGAAATTTTTCATGCATTCAATGTTAGAATATTTATTTTAGCTAAAAATAATCGGATGTAAGCACACACTCTAACAACTCAGCAATGCGGTTAGCTAGACCGTCTGACATGTTCAGCGCTCAAAACTAGAAAGCACTCGCAGACAGCTGTTTCGCCCTCCTTTGCGCTCATCAGTGCGCGGATAGCTGGTCGACTAGAAACATAATGAGACTTAGTGACACTTCACGTATCTCATATATGCTGCTTTTAGGGTTTTCCGATTTAGCGGAAAATTCACTTAAATGGAACACATTATTCGGCCTATTAAAAAAATGTAATTGAAGCCACATTGTTTGCCCATTAATAATATACATGAAAAAATTACTCGATTCTGATTGGCTAACAGCTGGCTAAGAGCAGTGCAGCTCAAGTGTAACACCAGTGCAAAACGTGTAACACCGGTGCAAAAAGTGTAACATCAGCGCAAATTACAAATCGAAAAAAAAATTTCCAAAAAAAAATTTTTACAAAAAAAAAAAGTTTCCAAACAAAAATGGATGCAAATTTTTTCATGTATAATTATTAATAAGTAATCATACGGTTTTCTCGTTCAATTTGGGATTAATTTGCACGAGTGAGTTTTTCAAAAAGCTCAAATTGCACTCGCCAAAGCGGCTCGTGCAATTTTGAGTTTTTTGAAAAACTCACTCGTGCAAATTAATCCCAAATTGAACTTGAAACCGTATGATTACCCATACTAAATGCACATTTATCTGTTTGCTTGTTTCATAGAGGGAACCCAGCGACAAATTGCATAAGTTACTCCAAAAGAATACTTAAACTATCCGTGGAATTCTGAAATTTAACTTCGATCAAACTTTACTAAAAACTCAGTTTCCGTGTTTGTGAAAGCCGTCCGGGGTGCGTAATTAGCATCCAGTTAGTTCACTGATGCAAATAGATTAGACTACGAGTAATTTCTTATTTTTTCAGAGTTAACGGTTGTTGGCGAAACACAAGCGCGGGCGAAAGTCGCCACCATCACAGGGAGCAGAGGAGCCAAATTTGACCTTTACGCGTTCGATCTTCGATCTGTTGTTTACGAGTCTGTTTTTCGCCCCAGCGGGACCCCAAGCGTAATCGGAGCTTTGCGTTGGGTAACCGCAGATTGCTGACTGTGGGCGCCACAAAATCGTTACACAGCAATAAGAGAGACAAGGGAGGAAACAGATTTGAGCCTAATTTTTGATCCCCAATTACTCGCTTTTGATTCAATAAAAAGTTCTGATTTTCGGCATGTAGCTTTATATGGACAGTCTCTGGACAGCTTTTCAACAATTTCGATGAAGAGATCCATTTAACAGTCCTTTCGGTGATCGGTCTTTATGGCGTTCAAAGAGTTGACTTTCGTAGGATGTGGACCGGCGCAACATACTGGTGACGGAAATACGTCACACGAGAGGTGTGCGCATGACCGGAAGCCTTTGGCATAAGTTTCTGAACATGTTAGCGTCTTTTCTACGAAAACATGCCATCTTTTGCGGAATATCTTTGATCAGTGCCATTCGGTGATTGTTTTTGTCCGCTAGGTGAATATTTTGAATATTGTAAAGGTCTGCGAAGGAACAGGCAAGCTCGATAAAATGTAATGACGTAAGGACGTGGTGGAATTCGAATCCTTGTGGAATCAAGGCATGTCTGATGCAAGGTGATGGCTCTTGTGGCCCGTCTAAGCTTTTAATGTCAAGCTGATTGAAACTTCTGTTAAAACCCATACGATTGTTTAGGCTAAGCTATAGATGAATTCAGAGCCACTTCTTTGCGTTGACACTTAAGAAAAATATTATCTGTGACTAGCACTGTATACGTTCTGAGTTTCTTCGCATGCAATGAGCTTCACTAGACGACATTATAAGATTTTCCTCATTCGCAACTCGTTTCATTTTAAATCTCCCTCCGCTCCGATCAGCTGCCGTGTTGTTTTGAATTTTGAACGGTTGGCGTAACTTCCGTTTTATTGACGGCATGTCACTTTCGGAGTTTTTACTTCCGTCACCAGTATGTTGCGGTCCACATCCAACGAATCACGTGGTACTATGTTTCTTCCCTTGTCTCTTTTTTCTCGGCACTTCGTGCCTCGCTCGGAAAGCTTACGCTTTCCGGAAAGCACCGATTACGCTTTCCGGAAAGCGCCGATTACACTTGGGGTCCCGCTGGGGGGAAAACTCGAAAACAACAGATCGAATAACGCAAGACACAGCGCGTGTATAAAGCTCAAAGATCGAACGCGTATTAGGTCAAATTTGGCTCCTCTGCTCCCTGTGCCACCATCGAGGAGACGGGACGCTAGGAGAAGATAAGTGACTTGTTTCGTCTGCTCAACTATCTCTTAGAAATATAAAATTCTACAAGTTATGCCAAATATTGGGTTTGATCGACAGAGGTTAACACATTTTCCTTTGTAGTAACCCTGTTCGAACCGGGCTTTTTTCGACCTTCTGGGACCAAGGGGCTCCAAAAGCCCCCTATCTAAATCGGCAAATTTGAAGGTACAGTAATGAAACTTTGAGGGTGCATAGTATGTTCGAAATTTTTAAAGGTGCGACAAGCAAGACTACAGAGATGTGCGATTTTCACCCGTGGAATTGCGAAGAAAAAGAAAATAATATTCTGACACTTCACAAGTCTTAGAGTTCACGTACACAAAGAATAATTAAAAACAATAAAAGAATAATTAATATAAACCCGGCTGTGAAAACCATCATGTTTGCCGAAGTTTGTGACAAGCTTTTGCGTCATTTTTGCGTGTGTAATGTAGAAGCCGCCTCCGTCATTTTTGCGTGTGTAATGAGAAGCCGCCTCCGTCATTTTTGCGTGTGTAATGTAGAAGCCGCCTCCGTCATTTTTGCGTGTGTAATGTAGAAGCCGCCTCCGTCATTTTTGCGTGTGTAATGTAGAAGCCGCCTCCCTCATTTTTGCGTGTGTAATGTAGAAGCCGCCTCCGTCATTTTTGCGTGTGTAATGAGAAGCCGCCTCCGTCATTTTTGCGTGTGTAATGAGAAGCCGCCTCCGTCATTTTTGCGTGTGTAATGAGAAGCCGCCTCCGTCATTTTTGCGTGTGTAATGTAGAAGCCGCCTCCGTGCAGTAACTATGGATACTTTGCCACCTGCTCCAACTTTTTACGCTGGATTTATTCATTTTTGCTGTCATTTTTTTGTACTAGCAAATGATTTTTTGGATACTGATATTGATGAAATTCTTCCACCACCCATTTTTCTTGTCCCAGTAATGCACACGTTTCTAGTACTGCTGCCCTTCTTAGCTTTGTTTGGTGATTTTTCCGGGAAAGGTTTTTTTTTTCCCTTTATTTTTAGGCGGATAAATTAGAAAATAAGGCATACCTTGGGTCTTTGCAGTAGTAGCGGATCGAAAACATCGATCAACAATTGAAGGGCCAAATGGAAAACTATGCTAAGTGGAAAATTCCAAAACAAAGGTCGGAGTCGAACCATTCCATGTCAAATTTTATGACTTGTTTTGTTTTTCTCGCTCTGGTTTGCCTCATTTTAGGCATGTGACCTACAAGTTAACTGCAAGACATCGTTCAGAATATTTTTGTGCTAGTCTTTCCGTCGTTTTAGAGAAATAACGCATGGAAAAGGAAAACTAACTAAAATAAACCACCTGAAACAGCAGAGTTCTGGCCCTCTAGTGCTCTGACTGTACAATCCGACCGTAGTTCCTTCAAAAACTGCAGCTAGAAGTTTAACGACGCCATTGCAAAAAGCAGATTGGCCGTGAGAATATGCGACCGCAATACTCCTGAACCGCGCCAACGACCTGAACGAACATAA
Organism: Dendrophyllia cribrosa; assembly: GCA_024195265.1. Lineage (NCBI taxonomy): Eukaryota > Metazoa > Cnidaria > Anthozoa > Scleractinia > Dendrophylliidae > Dendrophyllia > Dendrophyllia cribrosa. The sequence continues at coordinate 16,119,977 of JAJLRJ010000006.1, read as the reverse complement.
CGTTATTTAACGTGGGCGTATCGATGGCGTTCGCCACTTGCAACAACATGGCTGAACAGCGAACAGCTCAGTGATTGAGCGCTGGTTTAAGCCATGTTTAAGGCCCGCTCGGCGATGGAAGGACATCATGAAGTCCGGAAATCCTTAAGTCTCTAGCACCTCTCAAAGAAACGAGTCGTGTTTCTTGTCATACCTTGTGTCCAAAGCGCCATTCAGCGCTCGTGGTGAAAAATGGACGTTGGTGGACAAGTACGAGCCGGCGGGAAAGTCTGCAATCATTTCGGATCAAAAAGGGACAACATTGTGAGTTGTGGCCCATTTGCCATCCCGTGCCGTGGTCGAAATGCCCGATATCCGAAGTGCTTCCAGACTTATAATATTTTGCTATAATTTTTGGAGCGGGAACTCCATTTCGGATTTGCCATAGAATTTCCCGACATGCTCTGCGACAGTGGCAGAGAGGCCCGCTATGCGTGTTCGGACACTTAAAATACAGCTTTGGGCAGCTCGAAGTGAGTCCTTGCAAGGCAAGCAAAGGCTATGAGCCGGCAGCGGAGAATCGGGAGCGCTTCCTAGGTGGTCCGCAAAGGAGATAGTGTGAAACTAAGGTGGCTGACTATTGGCGATAAAATGAAGCGGTTTTGAAGGAACGAATTTCGGTTCGGATTGTTTTTTTTTTCTTGAGCGGGATTTAGCGGCACAGACCCAAACTTGGCCATCTGAACTTGTGCTTTTTTCGTGCTTTTCCAAACACTAACCCTAAGCCAAAACTTAACCCTAACCCTGACCGACTCGCGCATTTTTCAAGTGAAACGAACATTAAAAGCAGTGAAACCAACAACTTGAGCGGTTAAAAAGCAGTGAAAACAGTAATCCCAAGAGGAATCAAGTACACAAAGACAAAGTGCTGCAGTGTTCGAGTTTTATTAGCCGACAGCATTTTTGGACCGTTTTTTTTTCTAGAAAAAGAAGCACAAAACCAGCGAGAAACATATAGGGCAATATTTACCACATGAAAACAAGTCCGTGTGACAAAAACAGCTAATTAGGAGCAAATTTTATTTTTTTTCCAATTTATCCCACTTAGCATAGTTTTCCAATGGCCCCTTCAATTAGAAAACGGGCACCATTTGTGGCTGATTTGACAAACACGCCACTTTCGACCTCGACCGGCACGGGGCACGGGGGTCAAAATACAACTTCACCGGTGTGGGCATGACATTTTTGAAACCGCAAACATTGCCTCACCTCTCTTTCGGTAAGGTCACTGGAAACCGCAGGAAAACGGTATTCACCATGCTCCCCCGGGGGGGCACACCCTTATTTGACCTAAACGGGCATGTACCGCCCAACAGGGTATGGTTTTCAGGGTCTTGCGTCTTAACAGGGTTTTCAATTTCACTATTTAGCGTCTTGAACATGGTGTCTTTTCTGAACCGGAAGCCTTTAACAGGGGGTGAACGTTGACCATGGCCAGGTACGCATATTTTTCCTTTTGGAATTACACGTAGCTGATCAATAATATTATAAATATGTACATCTACAGCTTCCTTTTTGGTATTTTTTCCCGAATGGGATAGATGAGACGGCAAGTAAATTATACGACACAAGCTATGCTGTTTCATTTTGGAAAACTATACCACGCAAAGCACGCTGCTAAAATCAGGCGATATCGCGCAAGCTTGAAAACTATAACTGTTTTTGATGTGGACCTACGCAATGTGTTGAAAAGTGTACGAAGATGTCATTTTTGTGATCCTCTGTCCTTGCGGAATCCGATCCTTGCCAGCCCTTGCCCGGAAATTTTCCGAACCCAGTCTCTCCGAGTGCTGGTTTTAGTAACCGCGCTTTCCGATATTAAATCTCGAAAATCCAACATGGCGGCCGCTGGATGCCTTCATCTTCAATATAGTTCAAAGGACTTTTTCACGATAAGTTTGGTACAAGTCGTGTCAGCTTGGACGGCTGCTGCGGTCTCAAACTACACTTTACCAAAAGTTTCGTTGATTTCGAGCACAGCGCGTTCCCTGAGGCTATTTTGTTTGGTCTTCTTCGTGTTATGCTTCACTCTTCAACGTTTTAAATCTAAGATAAAATTTACGGTAAGTTGCTTTGATTTCGATGTTCTTGTTCCTGTGTTTCTCTTAAAGTCTCATTGGGAAAGATAGAAAAATATGTTTTTATTTGATTGGTTGGGAAATACAAAAATTGGTCGATTTCGTTCTTCTGCGGTGCCAAATGTACAAATTATGTAAATTACAGGGCGTGTTCTATTGGGATCAACCGTTTTTGGTTGGTTGGGTTGGTTCCCGGGGGTACTCAACAAAGTTTTGTACGGGGATGCTCCGCCCCGAGGTCCAAACCCTTACCCTTTCATATACCGTTTTTGACAGAAAAGGTACCCCTTTCATATACCTTTCATTGAAAATGGTACTCCTTTCATATACCTTTCGTTGAAAATGGTACCCCTTTCATATAGCCTTTGCGTGCGTCTGTTTGATATATTTTGAAAGGCCCTTTTTATAATACTTAAATTGCAGTTTTCCCTACCCTTTTTATGCTTCAACTCGTGTTTTCGCTACCATTTCCTATTCTTTGTGAAATCCCTACCCTTTCACATACCTATACCTCCAGCCTCAAAAAGGTACCCCTTTCGGGCGGACCATCCCCATATAGCCCATTATAAGGAAATGCCACCTCAAAATAAAATGTTTCCGATCTGAGCGAGTTCCTTTATGAAAAATCCGTACATTTTATGTAGTGTGAATAATTTCCATTAAAGGTTCACACAATTTCTTCGAAAGTTTGACGTAAAAACACAACCAAATTGCAAATTGCGTGCTAAATGTAATTTGATAGCATGTTTGTTTTGCATTTTCCTGAATGAAAACGTCTTTCACTTGATTGAAAAAATCAAATCCAGTATTCTGATCAGAACTTAATAATTTGCTCCTATCAATCCGAAGTTCCAGCATTTTAATAGTTTGTTTGTAGATTCGCAAACTTGATCAGTTCTTTGGGAAAATAATTCAGACAGAGTGACATTCATTTCGGCGCGACGGTACATTTTTTCGGTGTTTCTTCTTCGGTCTCCGACATATTAAACTGAAAGAGGAAGCGAAAGCGCTCGAAAAATATCAACAGGCTGCTAAGAAAAACGGCATAATGTCTGGAAAACGACAACTAACAAGCTACGTGAAAAATACTGTAGGAAGTCGGATAGAAGTAAAACCGAGACTAGTTCCCAGGACGGCGAAGAGAACGCTTTTTTGTTTTTATAACGATCCGCTCGATCGAGCTGTTCGAGGAAAGCGAGGGATTTCTCGATTGTTTGGAAGGAAAATGGACTGAAAATAGCCTAAAACGTTTCTCGAAATCTTGGTAATCAATAGAAATACCTGATTTAATTAAAATATTTTAAGCAATTTTTTCAGTATTGTGCGGGATTGTGCGGATTTTTGAGAATTGTGCGGAATTTGTGCGGGTTTGCCGAATTGTGCGGTCCCGCACCCGCGCACCCTGTCAGAATCCCTGTCTATTGGAACACCTCAACGAAATCAACCAAAACTTGTTTACAATGTACATAATTATGGCTGGCTTTTATTTAAAATTCGACAAATGCACGGCAGATACTATATATGCAGATGACTGCTATGCCACAGTCGAACTTACTGTTCTTCCAAGCTAATCATAGTTAATAGAACAAACTGGTTATGAAGCTCAATAAATTTCAAAAAGAGTGTACAAAGCTGCTTTGTTTTATGTTGAACGAACCGTGACCCTGCACATTGTTTTGTTTAACGTGTTAGTCCAAATTTTTCTACTGGTCAGTTGCTCATATGCATTTCAATACCTTTTGTGTTTTGTGCAGGGTCAAGGCAAACGAACAAAAGAAATGGAAAACAAAAACATATAACAAAGGACTGACTGAGTTTCATAACCAGTTTATTCTTTTAACTATGAGCTAATGAATAAAATGATAGACCTGCAGCTAACCATTAAATGTGCCCACATCATGTTCAAATTGAGCAAACATCTTTGTGAAATACATGTAGTAAAATGCCTACTGTACAGTAAGTGCCCCCACCCCCCCCCCCCCCCCCCCCCCCACACACAATTTAGTCTATGTAGGAAATGGGAGGTGCTTTTGGAGAGGGGTGGGGTTATCCAGTAAGATTAGATCACACCAAACAGAACAAAAGGGTTGCCAGCTACTTGTCCAATTAATGTATGCACAACTTGTACTAATTTCAAGTGGGTCATAGAATTTTGGTGATTGTCATTATTTCCAGCAATTTTTCAAGTAGAAAAATAAATTTTCTGCTCCATTATTTTCAGGGCCACCCTGCTTAAGTAAAGATGACTTGTCTAACCAAGATTTCCACATTTTTAAAGTTGAATTGGAAAACAACCAGAATTTTTATCTTTTTGGCAGGCATTCCAAGTTCTCAAGCTTGCTGTTATACTGCTTGGATCAGCTGCTATTTTTCATGTCATTGCCATCTTGTTTGGAGCATCAATTTCAGAGTATGTTTAATGTATTATTGATAACATTTTATTAATGTTAATATCAAGGATAGCTGGAATACAGAAATCATGCATCCCAAAAACTCCAGGGCCAGATTGCATAAAGCAACTTAAGATTAAGTGGGAGTTTCTTTAACTACATTGTATTTCCTGTGCTCTGGGGGATTTTCTTGCATGCTGACTCAGTTAAAAGGACATTGTCCTGCCAAATTACAAAATTTCCCTAACCTTATTTTCATGTTAAATCACCAAATGCCACCAAATATACAACTTAACAAAAAGATTCTATAGAACAAAACAGAAGCAATAGTTTGAAGATTAAGTGGGTTTCGACAAAATGCCGACCCCCGGTCTGCTGGCCCCCTACTGACCCCCTGTAGAATTAATAGGGTAAATCAAAAATGATATAAATATATAAATTAATTAGTTAATTAACTTACCAGCCTTTTCTAAGACAACGGAAGCTTGATAACAGTAATAGATTTCACTCATGAAAAGGTCAAGTTTCAGATTCGAAACCTGATGACGGCCAAAGCCTCATGAAGCAGAAACAAAATCGTCATTTGAGAAAGAGATTGGTTTTCACGTTATTTTGGAAGATACAGTAGGTTTCCTGATAGAAAAGTACATGTAGAACTGTTTGACTGTTTGGAAATGCTCCTGCTTTTATGAATATAGGGCTCGTTTGGAATTACATTTTGATCTGCCAAGCAAAATTATCGATGTATGCAAATTCTGGACAGAATTGGGTTCTGTGACAGCACTTAAAGACATAAAATAGTGAAAATTTATTTGATTGAAACCTAGTGTAAAAACAGTGACAACAGAAACTCATTTTAATTCCTTTCTCAAATTCAATTTCATTTACAAACTTATATAAAGTCCTGAGAAACATGACTGTGAACATAAAAAGAGAATGGAGAATTCGTGGACTTTCAGCTTTAAAATAATAATAAGTAGGTTATTCCTGCATAATAAGCAGATTAAGGCAAAAAATTGAAACTACAGGTAAAGAGTTTTCCTTTCGATGGCAAAAACTCAACTAAACTTAGCGTAACTTGTGGTACTTCTGAATTGCAGCGATAAAATGTCCCTAAACTTCTGCTTATAACTAATTAAAGCACAATAATATTATTAAAAGCTTATCGATGGTAAAACTTCTCATCTGAAGGGCGACGTTTTGTCCCAAAAATTCGCTGCTTAAAAACCTTCCATTAATTTACATGTAGCCAAGTAAATCAACAGCTTCACTTTATTATTCTTTTCAAGTCTTTCATGCAAGCAAAATGAATAACAGCGTGACAAACTGGCACCGTAAATTTTCTATCTAAACATTTCCAGACTTTCTAATTGCTTACTTTGGTGTGTATAATACAATCCTTATTAGAAATCTAGAACAGCTAGTTTGAAAGGTTGAAAGACTTTTTCAAGCAATTGTGAGTATTTCTTCGAAGATTTCTGTTTGTAATTTTAGATGACCGCATCACTGGGTGGTGACGTTAAGCCATTGGCCTTGTCTCCTTCATCCTTCCTTGTCAATTGAAGGGGACGTTAAAGAACCCATGACATTGTTCAATAAGAGTAGGGCACGGACTTCCCGATGTCATGGCTATCTGACTTTGCCTTCATTGGTCTGGGTGGGTGGGGTGAGATCATACATGGACTGAAGCAGCTGCAATTTGCGTCTTATTTGCTGACGTCCGATCTCACCTCTCTCAGGTCCTCTGTAATTCAGCTACATGCTGCAATGGAGGAAGTGGCACCAGATTTGTATTTTGTATTGTATCCGACAATGCAAATCTCATTATGATAATGCAAATTTGGCCGGGGTCATGAATTTGGCCGATAAAAATAGAGCCACGGTACCGAATCATTTTATTTGACTAATTTAATATATGATTTCTGATTTACCCTGTTAAATTTACAGAGGGTCAGTAGGGGGTCAGCAGACCAGGGGTCAGTGTTTTGTCCAGATTAAATGCAGGATTGCAAGGATGGAAGTGGATTACCATGAATTCATCAAATTGGATTTCTTGACCACCTGTCAAGAAATCAAAATTGTCATTCTTGTGGAATTTTGACCTTTTAAGCCTTTTTGATGGATAATTTTCCCATTTTTCTACCCATGCGACATCTAATCCTGTCAGGATTTGCAAATGCTGTTGTTTAAAGAGTAGATTTCCTTCAAGGGATGTCAACAGTTGAATGAATTTGCTTAACAGCCTCACATAAAATATGGCATAGAAAGTTGCATTTTAGAGATTCATTTATAATTCTTTAAGACTAACAGACGTTGGGTCAATATCGAGTAAGGAAGACTGATTTTTCAAAATGAGGGTCACCTTTCAAATATCTTATCTCTGAAACCAAGCCGGTGACCCCCTATTTTTTGCATTTCAGACACAAGTAACTCATTACAATGTTAGAAGATTTTGGTGTGAACATCCTTAAACTTAAGTTTCTTTACTGTATTTTCTTGAATAATAGCCGTCCCTTGATTAATTTCCACCCCTCTCACCTCCCTTGAATAATCAAGCCCCTCTTCCTCTACCTCCCTTTCTTTCATCCCCTCCCTGTCAAGTTAAAAATTTACTCCCTGGAGAGGCAACAAGCTTTTATTGTTATTGCAATAACTTATTGAAAAGTTACAAAAGCACAGGTTTTGTTACAGTAATAAAACAAAATAATATTAGAGCATGACTTCCAGTAAGCAATATTTTAAAGCCTGTTTTTCTGTTTTTCTTCAACAGTCAGAGTGAGGAGACATTCTGTTGGGCATTACTGATGTCTCATCTGGTGTCACTCCCAGCCTGCAGTCTGTTGGGAGCTCAGTTAGAACTTGTACCAAGAATATTTTTCAGTACATGGTGAGTGAAAACATGCCATTTTCCCTAAGTTTTAAAGTTTTGTTATTTACTACAGGCCTTCTAATATTTTGTGACGATGTGATTTCATGCAGTTGGCTCCAAATTGCCTTCATTTGCAGTTCTTGTTTATACTTCATTTTTACCCAACATCATTTTTCAAAATAAAGTAATAAAATCTGCACTTCTGTACACCACCTAAAGTGGCTCTCTGTTGTTTTTGGGGGGACCACTGTTTATTTATTATTTATCTACTGTCTTTAGTACCATATCATATACAATGTAGTGGCAAACATTTGGGGACAGAAAAAAGTTACTGTTTCTTCTGAAAACTATAAATTAGTGTAAACAGTGTAGAAAAATTGTACCCTCTGCTGCATAATAACTCAATTTTGCCACGCAATCTACCTGAAAATGCCAAGGGATAAAAAAAACTGTGGAAACCGCGGCCAGGAGGCCAACCCGGCAAAAATTCTCCCATGGGGAAAGCACAGATGGAAGCAGATGGAAGCCAAAGGAAGCCGAGCTTTGGCCAGGCTGGCCATGGAAACCACGGCCGGCCTGGCCAAATATTCCAAGAAAATATTACCCTTGCAAAATCCTGATCGCGAACCAGGGACACAACTAAGAGTACTACAGTGGTCTTGCTCCCAACTGCCAGCATGAATATTTTTAAGAAATTTATGACAGAGAGATGTGACCAAGTACTTGAAACAGTTCCAATTAGGGAAAAAAAATCCACATTTTAAATGAAAAATTTGTCTTCACTTCTTTCAATGTATTTGTACAATATGTTCCCATTAATAAATATTATTTTGACAAGAGAGCCCTCTTTGAGGCCATAACATACAGTGGAACCTCGATTTAACGATCCTCTATATAACAATGTCCTCGGTATAACCACTTGCCACTTCTGTTAAAAAATTTCACCTTCAGCATTCTCTGTGAATATTGGGAAACTTTTACTTCATAAATAAAGTCTAGTGAAAGGCCAACAACGAGGTGAAAAATAAATGGAGTAAGAACGAAAAAGAACAGGGAGTAGAACGAAGAAAAAGATATGTGTAAGTCAAAATTTTGCTTTGTGCGCATGTCCAAAACCAAAAAACGATTTATTTGACCCCAAACAAACAGGAAGTTTAGTTTTCATGTTGCAAACAACGTTTTGTAATAGTGTAGGCATTGTAGTGAAGAGTGTACGTATTGTAAGTAGTGTTCCTCAAGCTCTTTCTTTTGTTGTAATTAAATAAACTCAGTGTTCTAAAAAAAAAATAAATAAAAAATAAATAAATAAAAAAACAACGTTTTGGACAGTTTGCTAGCATTTGCCTTTACAGCGATCAAAAAATGGCATAAATGGTAGCCTGTTCCAGGCGTTAAGATTGTGGCGCGCGAAAAAAAATTGGGTGCAAGAGAAAAAACGAAGGGAGACGCCTCCAGGCGCATAGCCAGCCTTTAAGCCATTAAGCCCGGGCTTAACAGGAATTTCTGTGATTTTTTTTTTGTTCAGTAGCCGAAAGGCCGCTATTTCTGCTACTGTTTCTTTGAAAAATAAAATCATGACCTTCGAAACATGTATGAAAAAAAAAACCGTCAAAGTTTTAGACGGTGGTCTAAAACTTTGATTAAAATAGCCAAGGAGCCAAGGGTAGTGATTGGCATATCTCTGCACACGTCGAATTTTGTAAAACGTTGTTTAGTGTACTAAGGCCAGGATATATATCAAGTTAACAAAACCTCGGACATATTGCATAAGCACTAAAATTACCTGTCATTTTTCACTGAATCAAGATCGATTTTTGGACGAAATATATCGTGGAGAATGCTCAAAATAGCATTTCCGAGCCTCTAGATTTCAAAATTTTCCTGGGGGGGTGGGGGGGGGGGGGGGGGGGGGGGGGGGGGCATGCCCCCAGACCCCCCAGAGCCTTGCGCCTTCGGTGCTCCTATTTTATACCCCAAATAAATTTTCTCCGGCTTAAACGGAAAAACGGTCTGGCTACGCCCCTGGCCTCTCTCCCAATTTTCCCTTGCGCCGACCCTATAGTGCCACGTGCCGCTTTTCGCTGCTCCCCACAATCTAAACGCCTGGAACAGGCTACATCAATGGCTTCAAATTGCTGTTTTCTGCAAATTCTCTAGGAGTCAAATGGCTTTTCTAGTTTCTTTATCTTTTTATTGTACTTTTATGTTTTATTGTACTTTTTATATTTTTAATCCTAAAATTGCCTTTTACATGTAAGCAGGGTGGAAATTTGGAAAATGTTGAATCACACTTTATCACTCTTGTATGACTTACAGGACATGTATATGTTGTAGTTAATTTTTTATTTCAGGTAATTTTTGTTTTTCCTTTGTTTCAAATTCATTAGCATATATTACCATACCCAAAAACAATGGAAAAATAAAAATTACCTGAGATAAAAAATTAACTACAACATATACATCATGCCAGTGCTTGGGCAGATTCTGACTTAGTAATTCTCTCTCGTGTTCTCTAGGTCAGATGCTACTCCAGAAGCTTATTTCCAATGCTCAATCTTATGTACTCTGGTGGGAGCATGGCTTGGAGCTTTTCCAATTCCTTTGGACTGGGACCGACCTTGGCAGGTTAGGCAGGGAGGGGATTGGGTACATTCTTATTGATGCCTCGGAATATAAAATACAAGCTGGAGAAATTTTAAAACATTTTAAACATAGATTGAACATTATTATCGAAACTTGAGTGTGTCACACCAATTAAGGACGTTCGCGCTAATTGTTTATGCGCATCCTTACCGCGCACGCAATTCATGTCGCAACGCCATGCTACGTCATGCACGAGCGCGCGCGCAAGAGAAGAAATCTAAGCACATAAGGGGCTGGTAGCCGTTGCGTTAACTTTGCTTTGATTTAACTCGCTTGGATGGTCGGTGACCCCCAATTTTTTTTTCATAGATAATTTTCTTTGCCAATTCTCGACAGATTGTGAAAAAATGAACAAAAAATCAATGTAGGAAGTTTAAATTTTTTTCCATTTTTCTACCCGCGCGCCATCGAATCCTGCCAACTTGCGGCTGTCAGAGTTTGCAAATGCTGTCGTTTAAAGATGAAATTTACTTCAATTAACGTCACCATTTGAATGAATTTGCTAAACAGACCTACTCGCATAATATTTTGGAAAGAAAGTTGCATTTTAGAGATTCATTTGCAATATTTTTAGACTAAAAGACATTGGGGTCACATCCCGTAAGAAAGACCAATTTTTCAAAATTAGGGTCGCCTTTCAGATAGCTTATCTCAAAAACGAAGTCGGTGACCCCCTCATTTTTTTGCATTTCTGACACGAGTAACTAATAACCTAGCTGTAGCAAAAGTTTTACAAAAAAATCAATGTTAGAAGATTTTCGCGCGAACGTCCTTAAAGGGTTGGGAGCGTAACTAACCTTTTGAGTGTTCATCTGAAATCCTTACAGCTGGAAAAAGCGGGAGAACTTTTCTCTTTCACTACCCTCATCTTCATTCACCATGTTCCTTTTTTCCGGGAAAAAACTTTTGATGAGAAACACGTTATTCACGTGATGAATTTATTCGGTGAAAGTGGAAATGCAAACAACTGAAATTTGACACACGTGCCTTTGACTAGCGTGCGGCAAAGAATTTGAAAGAAAGCAAGGTCTAGGATCATGCCGTAAAAACTCACAACTTCAAAGTCTACTGATATCATAATTAATGACTACCTTCGAAGGCAGAGTATTTTACTGTTTCAATTGTAACTTTATAAGCGTTGTAGAATCCACGATATTCAATGCAAATCAATGCGGCCGTGCCGACAAATTGGCGCTCGCTTCTGTTTTTTAAAATGAAAATTTGCTCGCACTAAAGTAAACGAGAAATAGTCGGCACATCATGGAAATTTTTATCACTACAGATTGTTCCTTCTACTTCCAAAGATACATAATAGTGGCAAAAGCGTCACCTACTCCGAACGGCAGTGTTACAATCTATGACAAGCGAGATGTTTTTAATAAAAAACAACGACAGAGTTCGGGAAGCGAACAAACCGGCCCGTGCGAGCAATCGGCAAATTTTAATATAACTGGCATGTTTGAAAACGCTGAAAGCCATGAACGTTATGTTTTCGATTTAAAACATAAAACTTTTAAAACACCATTCGTATGAATACGATTTTTGAGGCCTCGTAGATTTGAAAATTTCAAGACTATAATCTTAATGCACGCACTACGCAACAGAGTTCGGCAAGTGAAGCATAGTCAAAGCGGAGTTTCGTCGCGTTCATGTTCGCGTATTGTTGCTACAGTGTGTTTTACAATAGGCTATTAAAATTTCGCGAGAAGTTAAGGCAGTGAAACTTACAGTTTTTAAAGCTTCTCGCGAGACGAGTGTCTCGTCTCTCGATACGAGAATCGCGTCTCGCGATACGAGAATCTCGTCTCGCGAGACGAGAATCGCGTCTCGCGAGACGGTGGTAACTTACTTTTGAGCGGTACTGTATCTGTGATTCTTCAAACGAAAGCTGTTGAGAAGTGCTTTTCTGAGGTGCTGTTTATTATGCTGTACAAGGTGGTTCTAGCTTTTGAGTCTGTAGATGAAATCCTACAGTGTGACCATTCAAATGAAAGCTTCTAAGCAGTACTTTCCTGTGGAACTGTTTATTATGCTGTACAATGTGGTTCTAACTTTGATGTCTGTGGATGAAATCCTAAAGTGTGGCCATTCAAATGAAAGCTATTGAACGTTACTTTCCCGTTGTACTGTTTATTAGCTGTACAAGGTGGTTCTAACCTTTGAGTCTGTGAATGAAATCCTAAAGTGTGACCATTCAAATGAAAGCTATCGAGAAGTACTTTCCTGTGGTGCTGTTTATTATGCTGTACAAGGTGGTTCTAACTTTTGAGTCTGTGAATGAAATCCTAAAGTGTGACCATTCAAATGAAAGCTAATGAGCAGTACTTTCCTGTGGTGCTGTTTATTATGCTGTACAAGGTGGTTCTAACTTTTGAGTCTGTAGATGAAATCCTAAAGTGTGACCATTCAAATGAAAGCTATTGAACAGTACTTTCCTGTGGTACTGTTTTTTATGATGTACAAGGTGGTTCTTACTTTTGAGTCTATTGATGAAATCCCACAGTGTGACCATTCAATTGAAACTCGTCAGCAGTACTCTCCAACGTTTTGGTTATTTTTTTTTTCAGTATTCTACAATTTTTTTCTCGAATTTTCTTAGGAGTGAAAGGGTTAATAAAGTTCTAATATTTTTATTCTTATCATATAAATGCTTGCTATTTGTTCAACAGTATACAGGGGTCAATTCAATAAAACTTTTACACTTGTTATTTACAAGTGTAGCTATTGTTTTCAACCTCTGAAACAATGGCTACGCTTGTAAATTACAAGTGTAAAAGTTTTATTGAATTGACCCCAGGATGCGTGTCATATAGAACCTAGTATATGTCCCAAAGCTCACCACGAGTCTCTCGTACCGCAGTGGTTAGAGCATCCGACCTTTATCACGAAATGTCATAGGTTCGATTTCTGTTGTGGGCTCAGATTTTTTTCTTTGTCCTACGCTTGTAATACTCACTCACATGATAAACATTTCATCTTTATTATTTCATTGCCAAGCTTAAAAAAATATATAAAAATTTACCATCTTTCTTTATCAATAATAATAATAATATTTGGAAACTTATGAACCTCACAGGCATATGATGTTTTTTTTTTTTCAGGTTTGGCCCATTCCCTGTGTGATTGGAGCCATCGTTGGTTACATCGTAGGCTTGGGAGTTGCAGCAGTTATGTTTGCTTTGAATGAAAAAAGATTCCGTCCACGGTAAAACAAACCTCTTCTCGTGTCTAGTTCTGCAGTCCAAGGGTGCTCTGTCTGCGTAAAGTGAAGGTATATGTGCTAATGACTGGAAGGTGAGAATGGACAAATCAAGACAGCTTACATGTATGTGAACCTTAAAAGCAAGGGAGTTTGTTGCATCATTTTTAGCTGTACATGTATGCTATTTAACAAAGCCTTCCCGGTTAAAAAATGGACGCTCAGTTGTAAAATCATGTCAAATTGCAGAACCGCTCAAAGGAAAGTTACAACGATTTCACGAGACGCGATTCTCGTAGCTCAAGACATGAATGTATAGAAGACTTAAATGCAAGTGCACGTTAAAAACATGGTTACATCCGCTAAACAGGTTTTAAATTTGTAAGGAACTTACAGGCGAATTTATGCAGGTTCGCAACTTGAATTGGAATTTGGAAATGTTGGTTCACAGGATTACCACTCTGGATGGTAAACCTGTGGTTGGTTTTTGTGGAGGCAGCAAAACCGAAGATCTCGAAGAAACACCAAGAAGAAAGTACCAAAGTTAAATTCCCCTTTTTACACCTTAGACTGGTAGCTGTCCCTTTTCAGCCACTCAGGTCGACATCGCAATCACGAATGCAAGCACGGAGAGACTCAGTAAAGCGAGCCGCCTGGAACTCTTCGAGGTTAATTCGTGGACTTTCGATGAACACACTATAAGGCTCGATAGCTTTCATGTAAATGGTCGTATTTTGGGATTTCGTCTACAGAAGTGCACCGTATAATAAACAGCATAAGTGCATCACGGAAAAGTTGTATCCAGTATTCAGTAGCTTTTGCTTGAATAAACAAAACTTCAGGATTTTGTCTGCAGACTCAAAAGCTAGAACCACCTTGTACAGCACATTAAACAGTACCGCAGTAAAGTACTCCTCAGTGTGTTGCTTTTATTTGAATGGTAATTTTTCAGGGTTTTATCCACAGTCTAGAAAGGTTAGGGACCGTACCGTTCTGAAAACCACTCTAGTGACGAACGCACCCTGTTTAAAGATGATGATGATGATGATGATGATGGGGGTAACGGTTATTATTAACCTATTTTTTTTTTAATGAGACTCCATGAAGTGAACGTAAAATTTCGCTTCGAGCCGTAAGTCGTAAAAGAGCCTTACTTTTAAGATCTCAGTAGTTTGGAGATAATCTGCAGGATTGCCAGGGTTGAAGTGGATTACACTTCATCAAATTTGATTTCGCAACAGGTGATCAAGAAATCAAAATTGCCATTCTGGTGGAAGTTTGAGTTTTTTTTTGCTGTTTTTGTTTGACTCTTTAGTTTGCATTTCTTTGCTTTCATAAATTTTAGCGATCTTTTTCTTCCTATTTCAAGATATAAAGCAATCTTAAAGCGCCTATGAATTAATGAAATTTTCGACCCGTTTTTTATACTAAAAAATTGAAGTCCATGTTCCACTGATTCAAAATTTTCAAATTTAAGTTATGGTCAAGCAACGAAAAGTATTTTTCTGGACGTCCAAAGTTGGTCAAAATGAACTTTTTGTGTCCTGGGGCCTGGAACTAGTATAAAAAGAAACAAAGAATGCACGATCACTGGAACATGGACTTCAATTTTTTAGTATAAAAAACGGGTCGAAAATTTCAGTTCATAGGCACTTTAACCCTTTCACTCTCAAGAGTGCCAAACATCAAAATTCAAGAAAAATTCCAAGATTCAATGTGTAAAATATTGAAAAACAAATGGTACCATGCAAAAGTACCGCCAAAGAGGTTTCATTTGAATGGTCACACCATGGGATTTCATCCACAGACTCAAAAGTTAGAACTACACTTCATGTCTCCCGAATTGACTCTGGGAGTGAAAGGGTTAAAGTAATCTCCCGGCCAAAATCATGAAAGCACGATATATCGGCCGGATTACTGTTCCTTTAAGATCTCGCAGTATACCCGGCTTATGAAATGAACGATGAATGCGATGATAATCCATCGCCAGTATTTTCCGAGGTTCGACCAGTCCCACTGTACGCACTGGCTGGTACCAGCTTGTGAACACTGGGGCAAAGACAATGGGTGTCCACAATGTGCAGTTAAAGCTGGGACACTGTGTTCCGCCGAAATAAAATTTCTCTTACCTTTTTTCCATGTTATATCGCCAAATGCCATCAAATATACATCTTTTTGAATAAAACGATTTTATTGAGCAAAACAGAAGCAGTAGTTTGGAGATAAAGTGCTGACCCTGGTTTTTTCAAAACGTGGATAACACTATCCACCGGATAAATCATTATCCAGCGGATAACACAATTGGTTTTGTTAATACTTATCCACTGGATAGTGATTTATCCGGTGGATAGCGCTATCCACCTTTTGAACAACCGGTGACAGGATTGCAAGTATGAATTACAAAGACAATGGGTGTTCACAATTTGGAGTCAAGTTTCTAGGAAACACCACGAGGGCTTTGACCAGGATACTCGAACCATCGATTTTCTGCTCCCATTTTCAACGCACAAACCATTAGACCATCCTTGTCCTTAGTTTTATTATTTCATGGGCACTGAGGTTTATGCGCGGAAATTGCAATGGATAAAAGTCGTTAAAGTCATAATGTCTGTTTTTGTACTAGAGGTTATCCCTCTGGGACGAATTTGTGCAAACATTGTAATTCATCTGTTTGTGTCTCGTAGCTCGTTTGGTATAAAGACGGGTACAACACTGGTTGTATTTCTAGACGAACGATCTACTGCCGCGACAGGGTTTAGAACTCAGTTGGTAGAGCGCTGGTCTGTTTGAGCAGGAGATCGCGGGCTCGAGTTCCGGCCTGCCAACACTTGGGGTCTTAAAATAACCGGTAACGAAGGTGCTACTTTTGCTATAATATTATCTGCAAACGGTTTGACCTTCACGTTGCTCGTATGACCATGTAGAAATGGCGGTCCCGTCTTCAGTATGGGACCTAAAAACAGTGTTCTCAATTAGTACTTTCGTGCTTAATACATTGAGGGACTTGAATGAACTGATTTTTTTTTTGTAGTTCATCTTGAACGACGCATTAAAGTTCAGTTTGTCTAGACGTAAAAGTCATCTGGTGCCCGTCTTTATACCAGATGAGCTACAAGACGCATAACCAGAGGAGTTCGTTCCAGACAGATAATACGTGTAAGGTACAAAAATGGCCAAACAATTACAAGTAACTGTTATCGTTCGCGGTTCTTTTTATCAGTAGTAAAATTTAATCGTTCGCCTTCCGCCTGAATAGCTTTGATCAACTCAAAATTCTGTCGTAACATTGTTGGCAATAAATCTCATTACTAATAAAATAAACAGGTAACAGAGAAAGTGTTTTTGTGCGATTTTTATTCACTTCATGAAGCGTGTCTGAAAAATCGCTCGCTCGCCGCACTCGCTTGTTTTATCGATACTGAATTGTACGGTCTGTCTCGTAGTATGAAACTTTTGATGATCACGTATCCCTTGTAATAATCACTAATTAAAACAACACTTTTACGGGAGTAACGTATAAAAATAAAAATATATAAAAAATACCCTTTATGCGAAAATGGCGGACCATTCGCAAAGAAATCTGTATTCTTATAGTCTCTGTTTTTTGCTGGTTTTGTTTTGCTTTATTATATGTTTGTTGCTCTTGCCTTTTTCCTTATTTCTTTTTCATGGTTAATTATTAAGATGTCATATAATATTTATGGCTTTCCAACCTTTTTCTTTTCGTATTCTTTAGTAACCGTGATAAAACCATTTTCTTTTTACCGGATCCGTTTTGTTATAAGCAAAAACCTAGATAAGTTTTAAGCAAAATAAGTTTTAAGAGGATAAAGAAATAAATATTAAGCTATGAAAGGCACCGCTAGAAAAGAAGGTTTTAGTTTAACGTTTTGTCACATGTTCTTGCCCGGCCTTTTTAAGAGCACGTACACCGTTGAACATTTATGAAATTGTTTTTGTCATTTAAATGGAAAATTGGTGGTTTATAGGAAATCAGTGGTTTACTTGTTTGCGTATAATCACTGACGAGCTCGAGCTCGCTAGACACTTTTTTTGTTATATTGTCTCGTTTTAAGACTTGTAACTTTTCACTCTTAGCAGTGACCAAAATGGAAATCCTGAAAAATTATTCCAAATTTTATTTTGTAAAATACAGATTAACTAACAGCACCATTAGAAAGTACTGCAGCCCAATAGCTTTTATGGTCACACTGAAAGATTTCATCCACAATCTGAAAAGTTAAAACCACCTTGTACAGCATAATAAACAGTACCACAGCAAAGTACTGGTCAAAAGCTTTCGTTTGAATGGTCACATTTTAGGATTCCATCCGCAGACTCAAAAGTTAGAATAATAATAATAATAATAATAATAATAATAATTTATTCACTTAATATAGCGCCTTTTAACATTAAAATGATCAAAAGCGCTTTACACAAATTTTATACTAATTATAGAACCACCTTGTACAGCATAATAAACAGCACCACAGCAAAGTACTGCTCAATAGCTTTCATTTGAATGGTCCTATTTTAGGATTACATCCACGGACTCAAAAGTTAGAACCACCTTGTACAGCATAATAAACAGCACCACAGGAAAGTACTGCTCAATAGCTTTCATTTGAATGGTCACACTTTAGGATTTTATTCACAGACTCAAAAGTTAGAACCACCTTGTACAGCATAATAAACAGCACCACGGGAAAGTACTGCTCAATAGCTTTCATTTGAATGGTTAAAAATGATTTTATCCACAGAATCAAAACTTACAACCATGTTGTACATACTAAACTGAACATTTGGAAAATATTGCCTGTTAGCTCTCATTTATTTGGTCACAGGATTCTATCCACAGACTTAATCCGTTAAAGCCACATTACGTTACTCGAGGTCTATAGGAGTATGTAGGAGTGTCAAGACTAAGACCTTTTCTAGTTACAACACAAAATATTTGAATAACAATTATGAAACCAGCCGGCTGCTCGACAACCGTAGTTTTCTCCTCGGTGAAAAATGTGTTTAGCACGAAAGTACTAATTAAGGACTCTGTTTTTACGTCCCCTACTAGAGAGGGGACCGCCATTTGTACGTGGTCATCACGTGAAGGTCTAACCGTTTGCAGATGTCATGTATTGCAAAGGTAGCACCTTCGTCCTTAGTTGTTTTAAGACCCTGAGTTGGTCTGGCCGGGGTTGAACCCACTACCTCCCGCTCAGCAGAAAATTGCTCTGCCAACTAAGCTCTAAACCCTGCGGCTGTTCTTTGTTGCTTCTGCAGCAGCTTTTCATGAACAAGCCCTGTTAAAACGAACTTTGTTACAACGCCAAAACCTCGTTGAACCAGCCTTTTCCATTTAGTAAAAATCATGGAAAGTTTGGTTTCTTCCCCGTCCCACCAAAGTTAAACGATTTTCCTGGGATCTGTCCCTTTGTCGTTAATTCCAACCCGCCATGTTGTGTCTAATTTCTGTACCTCATATGCATTAACAAAAGATGCTGACGAAAAGATCAAAGTTTCGCGCGGCAAAGTCATTTAGTTTACACTGCAAAATCCATCTCAGCCAAGCCATTTGTTCTTGGTACACGTATACCATTTTTATTTTAGCCCTGCAATCATTTATTTTTCCAAACATTAAACACGACAAATATGATATCCTGCCTTGTGATAATTTGTAAATTGCTTCCGTTATAATTTGTACTACTGATGTAATTGCAACGAATGACCTTAAGACTATGTCACCGTTTTAATTGTTACTTTAAAAAAAACAAATACATATTTATATCGGTGAAAACCCAAAATAAGGGGCAGTACGCAGCTCTTACAAGATCTTCTCTGATTAGCTGAGAAAACAATAGAACAAACAACACAACAATGGACCCTAGCCCTGAAAACAATAGAGCTGCGTGATACCCAGGTCCAATGAAATTAGAGGTTGTTAAGAACTGCGTGGTATCTGAAAAATAATGACCCGGTTTTGTTGAAAATTATTCTACTAGTGCTCTAAGAGTAAAAATAAGTGTCTTGGGCTGCAGATGGCCAGGATGGAAATAGATTGCAACTTGAAAAAAATTGGTCAATTTTTTTAATAGTTTATCGCCTTGTGTCTAGGAAAGCTCGCTAAAACTCTGATTTTGGTTTATTTATTTTCGCAAACAAATTCATTTGCTATTTTTAGTCCTCTATCAGTCCGGCGGCATAGCTCCAAATTTCGGCTCAATTGTGCACTTCTTGTTACCAACCTAAAATTTGGCATACAGAAAGAGACTATCGAGGAAAACATTTTTAGCTATAGAATGAGCTACATGTGAAAAATGATTTCCTGCATGTTTTACAGTAGATGCATGGCCAGGAACGGCCATTCCGATATGTAGAACGGAATTTAAAGTCGTCGCCATGGCAACCGCATGTTAATTTATGCTATTTATGCAATGTTTGCACGTTCAGATCAGGGACACGATAATCACACATTCATACTTTAGTACATCTGTTTAGAGGTACAATGTTACAACTTGCCACTTGTTCAGTTATCAAGTTGGAAAAGTGAGAAAAAATTCAGATGGAATCTGTTTTTACATGTTAGTTGTCTTAAGATGCTGAGTTTATATAGCTAACCACCGCTACCGGCTCTACTGACATACATGTTGTGTCTTTCTAGATCAAAATGCTTTCTGAGAACTATTCTCTTATACATTTTCCATCACAAACGCCAATGAAGTGCAAGGCAAATTATCTCTACAGCACTTGCATCTTTTGTTGCTGCAATTGGTCTTGCAGTCACAGCGGATGAGCTCTTGGCAGGAATTTCCAGCTTCAGGCAGTGTGAACCGTATCGGTCACCATGTTTCTTCCCTGGACATCCGGCTCCATTCTTCTAGGTGCGGTAACTGAGGAATTGCTACGGTTGATTGGTCCCAAACTTGTCCTCGCAGGTAGACTACGAGCAGTCTCTCTTTCCTAGCTTAGTACGTCGGGCGAGAAACGAAAAAACGTTAGCGCGGCTATTATCCGTTCGCTAACGTTTTTTTTTTGTTTCTCGCTCGACGGACTAAGCTGGATAAGAGAGACTGCTCGTAGTCTACCTTCCAGGTCGCCCATTTAACATGCTGTTCCAATGCGTCCCGCGTGGGTGGCATCAGCAATGGTTCTCTGATTACGGACCATCATGGACTCTTGAGACTGGGCTTACAGTAGGCTTGCCGCTCTTGGACACAATGCTTGGGACGTTGGTTTAGCTCGCAGGTAAGGGATTGATTCACTTTTCAGGCGACGACTCCCGCAAGATAATTTGCCCCATATTATGGCCTTCTTCAGTGGTACTTGGATGCTGATGCTGAATGAAAGAAATATTGTTGCTTTTGTGGACGAAGGGTTGTGGTCTATGTTCTATGGTCTATGTCTATGGTCTATGTTGTGGTTATGGTCTGTATGAAACTCCCTACTCATACAGGTCTGTCAGGAAGTCAGTCACATCTATCACAAGTGGGTGACAGTGATCTGTTTCTCTTTCAGTACAAAACTTAGTCCATTTCTTGATGTAGACGGCATATTGTTTTTGGGTTACAAATATACTCAATGCTTGGTCGTGATCTAGTTTCTGTAGGCACCTAGAAATCAAACAAAAAGGTGGAAATATGTAAGAGTAGATTCCATTCCAAGCAAACGAAAAAGCATCAACATGAGATGCCCCTGGGTCTGGTTTCCAAGAAACAAATTTGGGCAGCTGCTTATTAAGCCGCGAGGCAAATAAATCAATCTCTGGAACTCCCCATAGCTTTGTAATTTTGTTGAAGACATTTGGTCCAAGATGCCATTCAGTTCGTTCATTAAATTGTCTTGACTGCTGGTCAGCCTCTATATTGAGAGAACCAGCCAAGTGACTAGCAGTGAGCCAAATATTGTTTTGCATACACCATTCCCCTATGTCATGAGTAAGCTTGTTACATGTCGGGGATTTAGTACCGCCCATAGCATTAAGGTTACAAACTGTTGTGGAATTGTCACTTTGAACCTTGACATGCTTCCCTTTAAGTATGGGCAAGAATGACTTCAAGCCAAAATCTACTGCCAGTATTTCTAGTTCATTTATGTGTCTCTGCTGCTCCGGCTGTGACCACAAACCCTGTGTTGCCTCACCGTTGCATACGGCCCCCCAGCCTGTCTATGAGGCATCCGTGGTTAATACTATGTCAGGGTTGTTAACACCAATTGGTTTGTATGCATGGGGCAAAGTGGCCACCCACCAACTCAACTCATTTCTAGACTCTTCAGATAAGGTCATTGTGCCCTCATAGTTGCCTCTACTATATTGCAAAGCTCTGTTTTTTATCTATCTCTATGGTTCTGTAAAACAGAGGGCCATATTGAACAGCTGGAAGGCAAGAAACAAGAAACCCAATGGTTTGGGCAACATCTCGTATAGACACACTACTTTTCTTCAATAGGTTCTGGCAGGCTGAAACTACTTTGTCAACCCTTTCTTCAGTGAGATACACTCTCATCAATACAGAGTCCAAGATAAAACCAAGAAAAGCCAGTTTTTTACATGGGTGCAACACAGATTTTTCCCTGTTAAGCACAAAACCAAGGTTTTCAAACAGACATTTGGTGGCTAAGATATTTTGTTGGCATTCCGATACTGATTTACCTTGTAGATACGAGTCATCAATACAGCCAACATTTAGATGGCCCTGGCTTCTTAAAGTGCCATAGATTGGTTTTAACAGCTATGTAAAATATCTGGGCGCTGAGGCCAACCCATTGGGTAAGCAAGTATACTGATACAGCTTGCCTCTCCAAACAAACCGTAAATATTTTCTATGCTCAGAGGCCACTGGTACTGTATAGTAAACATCCTTTAGGTCAATGGATGCCATAAAACAATTTTTCTCCATAGGTTGTAGTGCACATGTAAGGCTCTCCATTTTAAAGTGTCTATATTCAATAGACTCATTTAATTTTTTCAGGTTCAGAATCATTCTGTATGAACCATTCTTATTTTTCCTAATAAATATATTTGAAACCACTTGG
Organism: Dendrophyllia cribrosa; assembly: GCA_024195265.1. Lineage (NCBI taxonomy): Eukaryota > Metazoa > Cnidaria > Anthozoa > Scleractinia > Dendrophylliidae > Dendrophyllia > Dendrophyllia cribrosa. The sequence goes on along the minus strand of JAJLRJ010000006.1, from coordinate 16,097,729 downwards.
CCTTCACTAAAAGCAATTTCTTCAAGCACCCCTTTAACCTTTTGACAAGAGGTTCTCGATCTCAACATCAATAATCTCCGCCTCTGTGGGATTTACCCTGGTTGGTGGTCTAGAATGTTGGCACGGGTTGTCAATAAATTAAGAGCCAATGTCTGAAATTTTCGAAAATCGGGCGTCACACACAAAATTTCGGATTTCTTCATATTTTGCCCAAATAATCTCTATAGTGAAGTATTTTCAAAAATAACATTAAAAATTGTAACGGCGTTTTATTTTTTTCGAAAACGGGCAAAGTTTGAAAAACGGCAAATCGGCGGCCTTTCAGTTGTGAAACTGGCGAAAAATTACACATTTTCATCTCGCTCGTACAGAAAAACGCGATGCCATACATAAATAAAATGTGGCCACAACATAAACACGCTCTTGTTCTTCACACTACTGTTATTTACTTTGGATTAGCAGTTGAAATAAGAATATTTCGACCGTTAGAAGAAACATGATTTCTTCCATTTTAAAAATTAGCAAATTTGAACCAATTTCAACGCCGTGGAAACCCAATTGGTACGTTGAGTTTGAAAACAAAATTAAGACGGTCTTGAAGCACAACTTCTGTTGTTTACTGTGGTGAAATATTTCTGGCGGCACTTTAAAAGTGCCCCGTCGAGAGACCAAAATGTGAAGGGTAGTTTGACACCAGGAGAACTTGTGACACGAACCTGAGCGCCGCCACTACGCACCAAATGTTTATTGCTAAAAATAGTTCCTTTGAGATAGAGCCTTTTTCAGAATCGTAAAGACTTCAGAAGAACTTTATCTATCCTTTGCTAACTTAAAATGATATCTTTTAAGCAGTTTGTTGGGATACGGAGTAGAGACACGAACATCGATCATGTTTTGCGACCTTACAAAGAACAGCGATCAACACTTACCCGCTTTTTCATCAGAAAATTAAATTGACCCGAACCTTGAATTGCGTTTATAATAAAGACAATCCTGCACTCCGATCCATTATATTGCTGTGTTTGGAATATCTGAGCCTTGTAGATGATATCATAGCGTTATTTACTCCAAATTTGTTAAAACAACTGACAGTTCGGAAGTTTCCCACAATGTGTTGCAAAGAGATTGCGTGACGCGTAGCACACTGGATATGGTATCGGTCAAGGAAAGAACATTAATTGCCGTGGAAAAGTCACAGGAGTAACGTCCGTTTTTGGAAATGTATAAATGTATAAAGTCTGTTTCCTTCGTTTTGGTACAATTTTAATTAATGTTCAAATCGTCTTTCAGGTATATTTGGTAGATAAATATACAAGTCATTTATGGGGGGGGGGGGGGGGGGGGGGGGGGGGGGGGGGGGGGGGGGGGGGGGGGGGGGGGGGGGGGGGGGGGGGGGGGGGGGGGGGGGGGGGGGGGGGGGGGGGGGGGGGGGGGGGGGGGGGGGGGGGGGGGGGGGGGGGGGGGGGGGGGGGGGGGGGGGGGGGGGGGGGGGGGGGGGGGGGGGGGGGGGGGGGGGGGGGGGGGGGGGGGGGGGGGGGGGGGGGGGGGGGGGGGGGGGGGGGGGGGGGGGGGGGGGGGGGGGGGGGGGGGGGGGGGGGGGGGGGGGGGGGGGGGGGGGGGGGGGGGTCACCCTCACCCTTTCACTGAGCCCCTTGCCGGCTCTTTTGCGATAACACACACCGCCTTTATTCTGCTACGAAGTTATGTTTTCAATACTCTTATAAACTAATTTCGATTTGAGGTGTCAATTGTAATACTGCATTATATTGACGGCTAGTTGGGAGAAAATATATTCCGTATTGGGCGGGGTCGCGAAGCGGCGGAGCCCCGGGGACGGAGCCCAGTACGGAATATATTTTCTTCCAACGCCGTCAATAAATGCAGTATTAACGCGCGCCTTAAAATCGAAATTAGTTTGTCTAGATTTTGAGACGTCAATACGACTTTATATTGACGTCTCAAAAGCAAGCAAAAGTATCTGAGAATAGTGATAACTATTACAGATGTGAGCTACAGCTGGCTGTCAGTTCTGTTTTCGGCTGGTGGGTTTAAAGCTGTTTCTGTGACATCTCCACCGCAAGTTACAGTCTCATCAGCCACGTCCGATGACAAGGAAAACAGTCCTGAACGTCCAACATCCAATGTATTTTCATGCCCACAGAATGGCTGCATCGGGGGTAATTCCCAAAAATACCTATACGGGTATGTGCCGCCTAACGGGGTCGTAATTTTGGGACTCCTGGTCTAGAACGAACGAGTATCCATTTTAGAGACATTTCCTAGAACGAGGTATAATATTTCGAACGCACGAAAGCTTCATAAGATGGTGAATAAAGAAATTGTAAATCGTGACTTTATCGCCTTTATCGTCTGTTTGAAATCAAAGCAATTATGTTGCTGATTTGTGTAGAAGCAGAATTGTCGTATTTTGATGTATAAGTCGAACAAACAAAGAAATAACTTTTTTAAAAAATGGGCTATTGAAAGTTGCGCAATTTCTACGAAATCTAAATTAAATGCTGCGCAGGATATTCCAGAAGTGGTGTTGACCTTGGGATTGTCTAGTTACACGCCCACTTGTACTCCTAACCAGAATCTGACTTTCAACGTCCACAAGGCCGTGGACAATCAGGGATAGGCGGCTGACAGCCCAGCGAGCTTCGAGGCTCTGCCATCCGAGATCGCATATCATTTTCCATATCATTTTTCTAGAATCAGTGTTAAAAATTGACCTATTTTTAGAATGGGGTAACATTTTGAGTGCAAATTCTTTCTAAAATGGGGTCTAAATTTGGAGACCCGGGCGGCACATACCCAACCAAGACATATCCGAGTACCCCCCTAGCCTGCGAGCAAGCTCTCGGGGTCGGGACCGGGTTCGCGATTTGGGAGGGGAGGAGGCCCCCCGAACCCCTTCCTCCCAACCTCTAAGAAGGAGAGCCTTGCTCGCAAGCTAGTACCTCCCGGGGGCTGCATCAAAGTGTTTCAACGGCCGTCCGACCTGTAACGTCATCTGTCATTAGAAGCCTGCTCCAGGTCATCGGAGAGGCACACCCTAATGAACCTGGCCAAACAACAGTACGCCACCCTCCTCAGCGAAAGCGTTGCACTTCTCCCTTTCTTTGCCACTCTCAAGCTCAGTTAGCAGCTCAAACAAAGGCCAAAGCCTCAAGGCGGGCTGGGCGCTAAAGGAAATGGAACAGCCCTTGCTACCAATTCAATGAAAAGCAGAAAGCCTACCTGGAGGCTAAATTTACTATTGGTCAATCCACAGACAGGAAGGTCGACCCGGATGTAGTTACAAAAGAAATGCGTCGTGCCCGTGCCGGGCAGTGAAGACAAAAGCGCCATCGATGGCCCTCCTTGAAGATTTTGAGGATAGTTGCCCTTGTAAAGCTAGAAAATGAAGGGCCAATGTAATGCTAGATTGCTAACCACTTTTACAGTTTTATTTTCTCTTGTAAGAAGATTGAAGAAGCCTTGTGTGATGCATGATTTGTTTTCCGCCTTGAGGCTGTGCAAAAATTTTTTTTTCGAGATCATTCCATACTTTTCTTTCGCTCGCTGCGAACGATTTTTTTTTCTCTACTTTTGCTGTGCAGGAATTCATTTACAACAATGGAGTGCATGATTGGCTTTATCATAAACGCAATTCATGGCTCGGGTTAGTTTCATTTTCTGATGAACTATTAACGGAAAGCGGGTGCAATAGTGGCTAAAAAGAAAAAAATATCTTTGAATTTCACTTTTGTTTTCGAAAATATCTTGTATTGAATGATGCAAAAAGCACTTTCGAGCCTCCCGACGTCAAAAATCAATATAGAAGGCATGCACTCGGACCCCACTAGAGCCTCAAGTTCTACAACTAAAGGACCGGCCCAGCCCACTTTATAAAGTCCCATTTACACGAACAATTTTTCCTTGACAAGTTTTCCTTGACAAGGAAAAATTGCTCGTGTAGATGGAGAATAGTGGACAATTTTTCCTTGTCAAGGAAAAGCTGGCATGCTAGCTTTTTCTTGACAAGGAAAAATTGTCAAGTCAGAAATTTGCTCGTGTAGACGGACAACAAGGAAAATGTGGCAAGGATATTATTGATTTAGGCATTGTGGGCACAACCGAAACTTATCAAGGAAAACTTGCTCGTCGTCTACACGAACAAGGAAACCTTGTCAATGGAAAATTGTAAAGGAAAACTTGTTAATCATCTACACGAGCAATAAAAATTGACAAGTAAACTTGTAAAGGAATAATTGCTCCTGTAAATGGGGCTTAAATGACACTGACCTGAAACCTTTTCCACGGCAATGTTCTTTCCGTGACCGATACCATAAGCACGCAACAAATTCCAGCGTGCTACGCGTCACGCAATCTCTTTGCAACACATTGTGGGAAACTTCCGAACTGTCATTTAGCGACTGTTGTTTTAACAAATTTGGAGAAAATAACGCTATGATATGATCTCAGCAATATAATGGATCGGAGTGCAGGATTGTCTTAATTATAAACGCAATTCAAGGTTCGGGTCAGTTTAATTTTCTGATGAAAAAGCAGGTAAGTGTTGGTCGCTGTTATTTGTAAGGTCGCACAACATGATCGATGTTCGTGTCTCTACTCCGTATCCCAACAAACTGCTTAAAAGATATCATTTTAAGTTAGCAAAGGATATATAAAGTTCTTCTGAAGTCTTTACGATTCTGAAAAAGGCTCTATCTCAAAGGAACTATTTTTAGCGATAAACATTTGGTGCGTAGTGGCGGCGCTCAGGTTCGTGTCACAAGTTCTCCTGGTGTCAAACTACCCTTCACATTTTGGTCTCTCGACGGGGCACTTTTAAAGTGCCGCCAGAAATATTTCACCACAGTAAACAACAGAAGTTGTGCTTCAAGACCGTCTTAATTTTGTTTTCAAACTCAACGTACCAATTGGGTTTCCACGGCGTTGAAATTGGTTCAAATTTGCTAATATTTAAAATGGAAGAAATCATGTTTCTTCTAACGGCCGAAATATTCTTATTTCAACTGCTAATCCAAAGTAAATAACAGTAGTGTGAAGAACAAGAGCGTGTTTATGTTGTGGCCACATTTTATTTATGTATGGCATCGCGTTTTTCTGTACGAGCGAGATGAAAATGTGTAATTTTTCGCCAGTTTCACAACTGAAAGGCCGCCGATTTGCCGTTTTTCAAACTTTGCCCGTTTTCGAAAAAAATAAAACGTCGTTACAATTTTTAATGTTATTTTTGAAAATACTTCACTATAGAGATTATTTGGGCAAAATATGAAGAAATCCGAAATTTTGTGAGTGACGCCCGATTTTCGAAAATTTCAGACATTGGCTCTTAAAGATGACAGTGTTGCACCATGTCAAGTATGTATTTATCCCTGGTTATATTTTCCCAGGCTGATAAAAAATGTTTAAGTCTGCCAGCAACCCTGAAGGTATGGTTTGTACTCACCTCAGAGTGCATCAGGCTTGTTGTGTTCGGGGCTGATTCCGCCCCATTTTCTTGTTCCCCTCCCCTTTGTAAGGGAAGGGGCGATAGTAGTTTTTTGCCCCATTGTAAGGTTTGTTCCTTTGAAATCTGTCAGGTCTTACACCTGATCTGCCTCTCCTGTCACTGTCACTTCTTTGCTTATAGAGCTTAGAAGTGATTCTGTTTGTATCAGTGATGTCTTTGACAGCTTTAGGTAGATCATCACCAAACAACTCTGTAGAGATTGAGTTTGAGGGGGCACAAAGGTACCTGTAGCTCACATGAAGCTCAGGTTTTAAAGCCTCTCTGCGGCGAATGTTGAGTTCCATGTTAGCATTAGCTAGTAAAAGTACTCCATCCATAAGAGCGTTGACAACCGTTTCCTTAGGAGGCATGTCCGGCTCGGTGATTAAAGTATTCACCATTGAGACTACAGCAGATGCACCTTTAACCAGAGACTTTTGCACTTTTTTCAACCTGATATCTGCAGTGCGTGCTCGCTCTGAGAGATTATTCCATATGGGTAAATTGACTCTAGTCTCAGCCAATGCATCACAATTCTTAGGCATCAAGGGTCGTTTCTTAATCTCTTGAAGCTTGTCTTCTTCAGTTTTTTCCCTAAAGAGTTTTGAAACAAGAGTAGCTAAATTGGCGTTAATTTCCGCACCAGCTTGATCTGTTAGATTAAAATCTTTTTCTAGCTGGCCAATTATGACCTCGCTCTCGGTTCTTTGCCCGGTTTCACCGGATTTTTGTTTCTTCCGTGGTGGCTGTTCTTCAGCCGACTCTTCCGAGTCAGAATTGCTCACTGGGTCTATAGGCCGAGTTTCAGCCAGTCCGGCATTGGTATTAGCCTGAAACATTTGGCCCAATTCTTTGAAGCCCTTGCTCATACTTTGGGCCAAGGTTGCAAAGGAGTCTTTCAAAAGGTCTGCCATTTCTCCTGGCAAGTGACCTTTGCTCCCGGCATTGCCCCGAGTGGTGGCGTCAGCGCTCGCATGTGTGCGCGACGAGCTCTCTTTAGGCGCGGTTTTCTTCTTCTTCTTCTTCTCTTTAGAGCCTTTTTGTTTAGTGCTGGTATTTTCAGCACGGCTTCCCAGTTTTTCATTGTCCCTTAACAGGGAATTTGGGGGATCTTTAGTCCCCGAAACCGTCTGAGGAGTTGCGCGAGCTTTCTTCGCCACCGGTAGTATGGCGGTCGAAGCTAATTCAAGTTCGGTGTTCCAGTCCGTTGACGCTGCACCGGAGTCCTCTCGACGCTCCGTTCCGTCCGGTTCTTGAAGTAAAAGGTGTTCTTCACACGGTGGGCACAGATTCACTCAAAATCGCTCACCATTCGCGTGCTAACAAAATGGCGGAAATCAGGGGCCCATCAATTTTCGAAATGTGATATCTTTGGATCTCATCAACATATTAACGAACTTTTTTCACTTTTGAAATTATTATGGCGTGTACTTTCAGAAACTGTCATCAGATATCCCATAATACTAATTTCAAATTTTGGCGCCATATTTGTGACGTCATTTTCCCGCCAAAATACTTGAAATTTAAAAAACAAAAAACATACGATTTTTGCGAATGATAACTTTTATATTGTTGTAAAATTTCAGCTTCCTAGGTTGAAAACTGTTAAAGTTGAATGAAGCGCAAGTTTTTCAGTCGATTTGATTCTAAATGACCTTTGACCCCCGCAGATAATGTGCGGGGAGTTCAAATTTTGAAACGTCATATCTTTTGATCGGATCAACGTATTTACGAGATTTTTTTCAGTTTTGAGATGCTTGCGGCGAGCGCTTTCAGAAATTGTCATTAGATATCCCATAATACTAAGTTATTTTTTGGGCGCCAACTTTATGACGTCATTTTCCCGCCAAAAATTGCAAAAATGGAAAAACAAAAAATATTTTTTTTGTGAAAATGATGAGTTCTGTGCTGTTGTGAAATTTCATGTTAACAACATCAAAACGGAAAAAGTTATTATATCGCGAAATGTCGAGCGATTTCGAGTGAATCTGTGCCCATCTTGTTCAATGTCGGCCATCGAACCTTTCCGGAATTTTCACGGTAAACGTAAGAAAATAAGCAGGAAAAGCGCTGTGTGAAATAAACGATCAGCACTGATCGGCGACAAACGTTGCACTGATTGGCGCATGCGCTTGCTATCTCATGGAATACCTCAGCATGGTAACGAGGTAGAATTAAATGTTAATAAGCCTCATTTGCCTTGTTCCCAGAATTTCATTGCATTTCGTTTATGGCTTGTGCTTTTTTTCCCGACAACGTTTCTTCAATTAGGTGAAGACTGATCCTGTGTCGGTGCGCCCAATTTTTTGCAACCTTGTCAAATATTTCCTTTTGACATCGGACCGTTTTAACACCTTACAGTCAGAGGTACACATTTGGTAGCCCTCTAACTTACGTACGATCTCAGAAAAGGCTTCTCTATGCGTCGTTGATTCCTCTAGCTGGTTCACGACGGACTGTTGTATAGTACGCGCATGAAGTGCAACTGAACATTGTTTATGGTACTGGCACAGCTCGAACTCGTGAATCTAGCTTTATGGTGCTTGCGCGAGATAATGGGTTCCCCTCAGTGGCTGGTCCACCGCGAAAGAAACAGACTTCCTGTCCTATAGGCGAACTAGCGATGACAGATCTTGTGCGCTTGCCACTGCCATCGGGTTGCTGCGATACATTTCCTTCAGTTGACTTTCTTTTCCTCTCCAGCCTCTTCAGTTTGGTTATGTTATACTTAACACGGTATGACTTATGCGTGAAGCATTATGCTTCAAAATTGTCTAAGCAATCCTCTCCCCTTCATCTAGCTTCGCAGACTCAAGGTGAAGTTCTCCAGCCGCTTAAAACTCTGTAAATCATTTCAAATGAAGCGTGATATATCCAACACCACGCCGGGTTGCTCTGTTTCGAGTTTGCCGGGCATTCCCTCTTTTAGCTTATATTTTCTTGGCAAAATAAGCATTTGCTACAGTCAACGCTGCTGGACACTGGTGCATTTTGGCCTGATTCCTCCATTTTTTCTAATTGGAAGACATTACTGAAGTTGACCAAACAGGCCTACATCACGGCCCAGTGATACCAGCTGGTCACTGATAATCCGGTTGACAATTCTCCCTTTCGCCTTTACTAAATTGCTACTTCGAAAATAATACAGTGGAATCTCGATTTAACGAAGTGCCAAGGAACTGGGGAAATTGGTTCGTTATATCGAGGATTCGTTATATCGAAGACCTCGTTACAACGAATTTGCGGGAAAACAACCAAAATGTTCGTTATATCGAGGTATAGTTAAAAATTGTTTTGTAACGGTGTTAAAGTATTTCCGGATCTGAACAAATAACATTTTCACTTTAATGCCTTAATTTGAAGCTACAGTACACTATAAAATATAACTACGGCATTGGAAAACTGTACAGGTTATACCTTTGCCCTGTAGCACACACTGTTGGTCTGTTCCACATTTATCTTTTGTCGCGCGTTTATGGACATTTTACTCGTAAAATAGAGTTAACTAATTAGAGCGTACTTCAGCCATTGTTTCATTATGATTTACTTTGCCCTGGGTGGCAAATATGTTGCTATCGCACATAAAGAGCATTGCGTGACTCAGCTCTGGTTCAAGAGCTCCTTGTTTATCTTAGATTACATCAATAACTGACCTTCAGTTGTTTTTACAAACTTCGGTGATAACAAGTTTTCATTGTTAGTAGCTGTAATCAATACTATGTTATACTTATATCCATCAATGCTAGCTGTGTGCTCCTTTGTTTTGTTCACTTTGCGTGCACGCGTTGTATTTTCCAATAGTAGTTTACTACGCATTAGTTTCTGATTTTTCCCTGCCACACCCGCCCTCAATTCAATAAAGCTGGACTACTGGCTTGGGTGCACACCTGCTACTTTTACCTCCGCGTAGCAGGCCGGGTGGGGCCCCCACCCCACCTTAGTTTATTCACTCCTGGGTGGGGATGCGCTCCACTCGTTGCCTCGTCCGTTACCGTGCAGGGTGTGTCGCTGCCACCCTCACTGCACTGCTCATTGCTAGGATGTGTTGCTGCCACCCTCATTCCATTACGTATATTACTAGGGTGTGTCGCTGCCACCCTTATTGCTCTACTCAGTTTTGGGTGTGTCGCTGCCACCCTTATTGCATGCACTTTATGGGGTGTGTTGCTGCCACCCTTGTTTTACCCCAGGGTGCACCCAACAACCTTTAGTCCCATTTACTGCCAAAGACTGTGTATTTTATCTTGGACTACATAGTTAAGCGATTAAGTTGTTAACATTTGTTCGTTATATCGCGGTAGATTTTACGTTTGGGCTGCCGGATTGTGTTCGTTATAACGAGGATTTCGTTATATCGAGGTTCCGTTCCATACATTTTACTTGTAATTTTGCCGGGCTGAACATTATCGTTCGTTATACCGAGGACTTCGTTATATAGAGCTTCGTTAAATCGAGGTTCCACTGTATTACCGAAACACGCGCATGGGAAAACAAATAACAGTACACATGCAAGTAACAAGTTTCTGTTTAAATTTTACTCGCTTAATTAGAGCACTATTCTTTTAGTATTGTTCTGTATGAATGGCTCAATAATGCAACAAAATTTATCATTGTTAGAAGTAAATGTTTCAACTATAAATACGAACATTTGACTCTTTTTCGTGCAAATTATCGTGTCATTTCTGAGTTACTGAAAGAGCAACATATGTCTTCGCGGGGGGTCTCAGCGAGGGAAAAATGGGCAATACGGTGAGAACTGAGAGTGGTTCTATAGCAGAAGTTAGGGACGAACCGTCAAAAAAATAATGGTCTCTTCCTTTGTCACCTTGTATATTTCTGTAGATCTGCAAAATATAACGTAAGTAACAAAAATGACACAAATTTCCAGCTATGCCGCCGGACTATAAGTGAGTGTTCTATAAGTATTTTCTGTGTGACAAAGGTACTTAGTTTTAATTTGGGGCTGTATTGACTCTTAAACGTCCAAATTCCCATGACATAACTCCTTTAAGCTATGCAAGTTAATTATTTCAAGAGAAAATCGGATAAAACCAACTCTGCTTATAGTGGTTAAATCTGATTAGTTAATTCGAGTTACATTCTATTGCGTTCAATTTTGGCGGACTTTTTTTAACGGTCCGTTATGCCTCATTTAGAGCCAATTTTCATCTTTTAGTTTTGTCAGTTGCTTAGCAAAAGAAATTCAAAGAAAAATAAAAACAGACAAAAGAAGAGTTAATTATAAGTAAGAATGCTTACTGGTGAACTTGCGTTCCATGGAAACCAGATTTGACTTTTTTAACCTGACGGGGGCAGATAAATTGCCTTCAGTTGTCTTGATAATGATGTTAGCAATATCGAAACGTCGACTTGCAATAATTTTTATATTTCTTATCAAAATTTGTCATGAGAAATAAAGAAAACTTCAAAGAAAATCTTCCCTTTATTGTCTGAATGGTCCAGACAGTTAACGGAACACTCGACAGAAAGCAAAGAGTTTATCTACAATTCTCTTCCAGAAATGAGTTAATGTTGGGTCTATCCTTGAAGTGGATTCTAATTTTGACCAAAAAGGAAAACCAACAAAAAAAAATGATTTAAAAGCTGATTTAACAAAATAATAGAGAAGCAGGTATCTTTTTTAGCTCTGAATTAAATCGTGTTTTGTAATGAGCTTGATTAGGCTATAACTTTCAAAAGACTAAAACCTTTTTGTGTAAGATTCAAAAGTTCCAAATTAACATTTAAATTAGTTGTTATTCTACTGAAAGGTTCAAGTGGAAGGAGTCAATTTTTGATGTAATATTTATCAGTCCTTCTTATTAACGGGTGGTTATGAAATAAATGGATTGAACTTGAAGCCTCAGGCTGCAAATGTTTCTTGAATTTTTAAAAAAAAATTCACTTTACGATTTCATCCACAGACTCAAAATTTATAACCACCTCGTACAGCATAATAAGCAGTACCACAGGAAAGTAATGCACAGTAACTATCATTAAATAGTCACACTGCAGGATTTTATCCGCAGACTCAAAAGTTAACTACTATGTACAGCAACATAAACACCCGGGCATAAACAGCAACATAGGAAAGTACTGCTGAGTAGACCTCATTCGCTTTCATTTGAATGGTCACACTTTAGGATTTCATTCACATACACAAAAGTAAGAACCGCCTTGTACAGCACAAGAAACAGTGCCACAGGAATGTACTGCTCAGTAGCTTTGTTTTAATAGTCACACAGTAGGATTTCATCCACAGACTTAAACGTTAGAACCACCTTGTACAGCATAATAAACAACACCACAGCAAGTACAACTCATTGAATTTAATTTCAGCGGTTTTATTTAAGGATTTGTTCATAGACTAAAAAACTTCTCATTTTTGACATTCATAACTGACGTCCCTTTCAACATTTTTTCCCATGAGAATCGATAATTAAGGGACAGGTAGTGAAGTTATTCTGGCCGCTATTGGCACGGAGGGTTTAAAATCATTGTGGCTCAAGACACTGAAAAAGACAATGAGAGTAAATATATTAAATGCAGGGGCCAAGTTCAAGGTTGAACTGAAAAATTTCCATATATTACGTTTTGCGAAATACTGTTCAAAATTAGAAATACCTCGTACAGCACAATAAACATAGCTTTCTTTAGAATGTTCATACTCAGACATTAGAACCACCTTTAATTTTATACACCTTTAGTTTTATGGATGGCATTCATGATAAAGAGACGCTCGTCCGTACATAATACAAGATATACAAATAGTTTTTTAAAAGCTGTTCCTTTTTGTAACAGTTAATCCTTTCACCTCTTGCAAGTGGCAGAGGAATTAAAGCTTTCACGAAGAAGGCTTGGCTGTCTACAAAACTAAGGCAGTTATACTTTTCAGCCGAGTCACCTTCTGTCATGCAACAACAAATGGACCCAGATTTTGTATATTTTTAATATATACTGTACAGGAAGCACGGGTGGGAGGGATAGCGAACGGTTATTTTGAAATTTTTTAGAAGATTTAGCGATTGTAAGATTTGTTAGAATATATTTTTTGAAACAATTGTAATATTTTATAATAGTTGTATTAGTAGTATTTTTAGTAATGGCAGTATTTTTCTCGTTTATTTTAATGTACGGGCCCATAAGCCGGCTTGTAGCTTTAATTACCACCATGGATAAAAAAAAGTTTATTGTATTGTATTGTAAATAAACAGCACCACAGGAGAGCACTTCTCTATTGCTTACATTTGAATTGTCACAGTTCAGGATTTCATCCACACACTCAAAAGTATGAACCATGCCATACATAATAAACAGTACATTACCACAGGAAAGTACTGCTTAATAGCTTACATTTGAATGGTCGCACTGTAGAATTTCACCCACAGACTCAAAAGTTAGAACCACCGTATACAGCATAATAAAGAGTAACACAGGAAAGTAATGCTCAATAGCTTTCATTTGAATGGTCGCACTCTTAGGATTTCATTCACTGACTCAAAAGTTAGAACAATGCCGTACATAATAAACAGTACCACAGGAAAGTGCTGCTTTAAAATAACTCTTATTTAAACTGTCACACTTTAGTATTCTATCCACAGATTCAGAAGTTAGCAGACATCACTTGACTTATACAAAGTACTTATTAAGAGTGGTATGTGAACGGGGTTTTAAGACAAACAACGTTGAATATTTTGTGAAAATTACAGCATTAAATTTAAAAAAAGAATTCAAAGATGAGTTAGTATTACCAATTTTGTTTTACTGAACAATGAAAGACGGGAGGTATCAACTACTTTTATCACAAATAAAATAAAATTTAACCTTGTGCTCAAAGGTGGATAAGTGAAGCCATTCCAAGTCACCATATCAGGCCAAATTTTGGTTGGCGTTTTGTCGATAAAACTGCCCATTCGTTCTTGTAATTTACTTTGCAGTTTTAATTTATTAAGTCGGTTCTCGCTTTAATTATTTGGAATTAAGAAAGTTTCACTTTGAATTTAAAATATATCGGCCTGTTTGACCAGTTCAGTTTCTGTGGCAGTTCTTAAAGGACTCAGGACATGGGAGCTGTGAATTATTCTAAAATCTCCTGTAGTCTTAACGATTTTGTACACGAGGAGTAAAAAATGACAAAAATTAGATCAAATTGTCTTTTTTGAGCAAATAATTCACGTGAGCCAGGTCGGAGTTTTAACTTCTATCAACACGTTGTAAATTTTCAATCAGTCATTTTAATTCTTACGTCAATATTTTTCTGCACTTATATAAATACACGGCTCGAGACGCTTCATGCATTTAAAATATAAATGACGATTAATTAAGAGTTGATATAGAATTTTTCAGAAATAAATTTAATTTGTCGGTTATTTGCAGTTTGTTACCCAAGGAAAACCTAAGAGGACTTAGCCGTGAACCTAAAGAGGACTGAAACATTTAATATCTCACCGCCTCGAATGTATTTCGTGCCAATTCTTCGTTAATGAAGACTTATTAGACGCTGTGAGAGTTGTATTAGCCCAAATAAACCTGTTTGATTTTATTAAAATGGCGCTGTATGCGATATATTAAATTAAATCCCTTTTTCTAGCTTTAAAACCCATTATCTAAAAACGTAAAATAAATAACTGAAGAAAGTTGTTTTAATGGGCAATTTGCCGACATCCTCTAGAAATGGTTGCGCAGGTATCAAAGGGATTATTTCTAATACGCATGTTCATTCTATCTTAAACCTTGCTTATAAATGTTCGTCCTATTTTATTAGTTTCTAGTTTTTGTTACTATATTTTCTTATTTCTGTACATGGCAGAGTTTTCGCAAGGTTTCCACACAGCTTAAGCGAAGAAAATTGTTTTCATTTGGCTGTCATTTCATTTTGGCTGGCCGCACTCGAATTAATTAGCTCCAAATCATTAAACATTAAGAGCGGTAATTAAGCACGAAACTGGCCCATTTTCAAGGACTGCTTATTTAAAGTCAATTAGTTTCGTTTTATTATTTTTCTTTAAAATTAAATAAAGACCTGCGTAAAATGCTTTTCAAAAACGAAAGCGAGCGAGGTAAACAGGCTAGCAAGTACCGCGGCATTATTCAACAAATTACTTCAATATAACTATTATTTTTAATTAACATTTTTCCGTGCCTGTCCTAGTTGCGAGGGTAACGAAAAAAATATTACTCCCATGCAAATTAATGAGTTGAAAATTTCCGTTCTATTTCTTTATTCTCTCACTTGCTTTCAAGTGCGTGAACGATAATGTTCTCAAAATTCCAAAATGTTTCTTTTTCGTAATTGACTTAAAGCTTTTTTACAATTGACAATATTAAATAACGCAAATAAATAATCACTCAGCGTGCGCTTAAATTATGAACCGCCCGTCTTAGAGTTTTCTCCAAAGGCGCGCTTCGCTTATCTAAAACATCTGGCGACCACCGCGTTTTGGAAAGAGAAAGAAAATCGCAGCTATTTTTCAGAAGAACGTGTTGACTAAACCACTTGACTTAATTTTGCTAAGCAATGGGTCCGTGTACTGGTGGGCGACTCGTAATTAATATTTAAAAGTGGTTTTTCATGTGCGAATTTCATTTACAAAGTGAATTTTCTCTGTTATATTTTTCTGCAAGAAATCGCCCGGCAAGTGTCTCGAGAATTGTATGGCATTTACCGACATCTAAGAAAGGCTGTTTTAGTTTGAAGAAACGTTCTGCGTTGTGGAATATCGCATCCACGGTGAAAAATTAAGAAACAGTTAATTGAATTTTTACAGGAGATAATAGAATGCAAATTGATAATTTTGTTCATTGGAACGGTGTTTCGATACCGAACCCTCAAGATAATTACGAGCTTATCTTCTAGATTAGCAATGCGCTAATTTCTCTTGAACGTTCCTCGATTTGTACTCGAATAAATGGCAATTTGGTTGCGCAAATCTCACGTATTCATTATAAAAATCCTAATTGTGTCAGAATAAACATTTAATGTTCGGTGTTTGAATTTTGTCGAAATCGCATCTGTTGAGGATCGCTCAGAGCAGAAAAAAAGTTAAGTGCTTGTAAAAACATTCTCGTCCCCATGAGACCCGAATGTCTTTGTTTGCCGGTAATTTGATTAGTGGAATTGGGGAGCCTGTTAAATCACCCGGGGTGAAAGTTTGGTGTTATTTCTTTCAGACGGTTGCATCTTAATAGCTTTTGTTAAAACGTTATTCAAACAACGCTGTGGGGTTTAAACGGGAAAAATAGGCCCGTAACTATCAATTGAATCTAATTAAATTACTACTCTGGAGCTTGCCTTCAACCAATCAGGATCATGCGGAGACAAGAGAGAAAACGAGACAATTATAATGAGGCTGTTCATTGGCGGAGAAGCTCATCGCATTGCAAATAGTTTTTACAAAGCAATTATTTTTCGACAGTTTCTTTTACATTTGGCACTAACATTGGTCTAGAACGGTTTGTTGAAAGCTGATGAGTCACGTCGCACATTATGTCAGGAAATATCTCGCAATTTAACATCGCGATGGAGGAATTCCATCGGGGAAGCAGGGAAGACTTGGACGATCGTAAAGCGAGTGCAGCTTCAGAACCGGGTGAAGTCCAAGTCATTGACCCTTCATCAAAAGGTAAGATATTGTAATAAATATTTTTGGATCATACCATCTCAGAATATGCACTTAAAGTCTCAAATAACATTCGCTCTCACTTCACAAAGTAACTACTTGTTGCGAGTCGGTGTGGATGGAAACACGATCTCTCCTCCTTGTATATCAATCATTGCTTGTGGCCGCGCCAAAGCGAATTTTAATTTGTTTAAAAACGGGCTCGGCGCTGCGGACTTCACGCAAACCTATGACGCGCCAAGAAAAGTCCTTTAAAACAAATAAAACTAAAATATGTTTAGAGTTTCACACTGTTAGAAGTCGCTGGGGCATTTTACTTACAATCGAGACTCTGCACGCGTCTTTGTTTCAAAGCTGCTCTTTATAATTTTATGCAGTGTGTAGACATTTTTTAGTCCAACCGTTGATTTTCGCTGTTCAAATACAAAGGTTGTGGTATGAAGAGAAGGCACGAGGATGAAACTGGTGCCGCAGCGGAGGAACTGAGCATTACTAAGAGACGGCATAGGACCACTTTTACCCAAGTACAGCTCGATGCCTTAGAAGAGGCATTCAATCGCTCACAGTACCCTGACGTCTTCACTAGAGAACAGCTTGCTAAGGGAATCAACTTGAACGAAGCTCGGGTACAGGTAAGACACTTTTTAATGGAGGCGTTTTCTCTCACGCGCGCTCTCTCCTTCTCGCCCCCGGCTTGAGGTAATATAATCAATAACAATCTTTGTTTTTTGCCATTAGCTTCAATTAATTTGACACAAAACACTTCGGGCTATGCGTTTGTGGCGCCAACCACGCGAATTCTGTCGCTCCGAAGCCTTGAATCTGGTGCTGTTATATCCGACGGAGAACTGCTTTCTGTGACATTTCATGGCAAAACATTTTCACGAGTTATTCCGGCTCGGTGATTCTCAAAATAGCTGGTGACTTGGACTACGTCTGGCGCATGCGCTTGAGCCGTTGCACCTGCTTATAATGCACGTGCATTGTTAGCGCGAACATTGACTTTAATTAGCAGCTGTTGAAACTTATTACCAAAAGTAAACTTACCACATACATCCCAATAATTTTAAGCGTCCTTTTTAGATTCCGAAAATGACTTTTAACCCGGCAAAGCAAAGAAATATCGCCCGAAATTTTCTGAGAAAACCCCCCTCGAATTATTTTCTCGAGAGCGTAATTGTCTGTTATATAACGGGGGCAAATTGTCAAGGATTTTGTTTACTTAAGTTGAAGAATTTGGCACATTTATTATTCAAAAAGTGCCTTTTGTATCAACATGAATAAGGGCGCCATTTGTTTTGTGAAAGCGCAAATGACACTTTTCATTTCACGAGTTTGCCACTAACAAACAGGATAAATTAAGGCATGAGCTACCCGGCCGACAATGAAACCAGATTAAATTAAAACGCGCGTAAAAATATCCATAAACCTCTTTCTTGCATTTCACATGAATGTCGTTGAATTGAACCAATATTCATGATTACTTTCCAACCTTTTTTGAGGTTTTGGTCGAGGTTCATAATTACGAGTGCTCTTCGCTAAATATCATTTAAAACCCATAAGTGGTTCGTCCTCTCCAAGGCAACTTCAAATTCGTATGTTATTCATAAACACTTACTAAGAGAGATAAAAACATGTCCTTGTTCTATGGCTGTGAAGATTTCACAAAGCAAACCTGCTAAGATAGATTAAGTAAACTTAAAGCTGGCAGTAATTTCAATTTTCAGTTGTGGTCTGCTGCCTTGGCAAGAAAGAACCAAAGCAATGGAAATTTTGGTATTACTATAAAGCTCTGGTTTCACGCTAGAACCATTACAGATGACCACTGGATCATTTTCTTATTATCCTTGTTTTCTTTTCATCTGGTTCTTTTGTTTGCCCTTAAGGGAACCCGTTTCATTTCGTAAATTTTTAAGCAGAAAAGGCGCTGTGTAATTTGAAACAAGATAACAAAACCTTCCGACAAACGTTATTTATATACGCGTACCAGACATTGGCAAAACCATATATAACTGTTTAAATTCCAAATGTGTTTAAGAAGGATATAGGAAACACGTTTCAAAGTCGATGATGTTCGCACGAACGAAAACGCGTTTTCTTTTATTAACATTTTCCTTCAATTCTTAAAAATTACGTGATATTGGCTTGATCCAGCGTTTAGCATTTTGCTACTCCAGGCGGTTTGAGACCCGGCAATTATATAAGCTATTTTGTACGAAAAATATCCCCAAGCTGCAAGCCATTGCTTTGGCAGAGTTTGGGACCTTTCCAAGTGCAAACTTGCCAAATTCTTGACGCCTTAGCAGTTTGAGCCGAGACACCGCAAACGTTCCCATATCTCTTAAACCGAATTTGAATAATATTTTGTTAAAATCGATTTAGTTTCAAGTTTCACTTTCCAGCGTTTATTTTTGGAATGAAACAATATAAGTGAACCGACCGTTATCAAAACGAACCTAATTTAATTCTAAATATTTTCCCTATTTATTGAATTTCGAGTTAGCTGTAATTAATCTTTGTCAAGCAATTGCTTCATTTCTCTATCCTTATAGTGATAAGCCACGACGTTCTTCAAAACTGAAACAGGTATTTCACATTTAACCGAGAAATAAGTTACTTATATACGGGGAACTGAGTTTCCATTCGATTGGGGGCATATCGTTTCTGTACCGGCCAAAGTTCGTAATATTTATATTATTTAAAACACCGCAAAACTTACTCAACAAATGTCTTATTAGCTTTCCCGATATGTTTTACCGTATCGCACGTGTTATTAATATTTCAGGTAGATAAGCCGCTTATTCCCTTTTGAACAACAGCTCGGCAGGCGAATGAATTTGTTTCATTAGTTAAGTGGGCGGCTAATCAGCCGGATTGCCTTATCTATAGAGCTATTATAACGGCGTGGATCGCTTTGTCCTGTTTTGACAAACAATTTACGGCTTCATACAAAAGTTACTCTCGGAAAAAATGATCCAAGACACCGACAAGTTAGTATTATCATTACGCAAGGGCGGTTAAGAAGCGATGTTATTGTTGTGTGGCGAATAAAGGTATAATACATCATTTAATAACACTCGCAAACATTCTCCCACTATTTAAGCTAAACAATTTCGAGAACAAATTTGAACAAATTTCAAATTGAAGAAACATAGACGAAAACGAAGCCCATTTCGCAGCAATGCAGTGACGAATTGCTTCAGTGAGCGTGGTTTATGATCTCAACGTACAGAATGTAGGATTTCATTAGAGTTAGATTGAATCACCCGTGTGAGTCAAAATAAATAGCACTACAATAAGGTACTAATAAATAGCTTTCATTATGAAATGCAGTTGTAACGTTTGTGTTGAAACGAAAGCTATTGAGCTGCACTTTCTTGTGGTACTATTTTATATGTGGTACAATGTGGTTCTAACTTTTGAGTCTGGGGCTGAAATCCTAAAGTGCGAGCATTCATATGAAAGCTATTTAGCATTACTTTCCTGTGGTGCTGTTTATTATGCTGTACAAGGTGGTTTTAATTTTTGGGTCTGTGGATGGCATCCTAAATTAAGTGTGACCATTCAATTGAAGTTATCGAGGAGTACTTTCCTGCGGTACTGTTTATTATGCTGTGCAAGGTGGTTCTAAATTGTGATTCTAACTTTTGAGTTTGTGGATGAAATCCTCAAGTGTGACCATTCTAATGAAAGCTTCTGAGCAGTTCTTTTCCAGGGGACTGTTATGCTGTGAAGCTTTTAGTTTTTTTACGCTTTTGTTAATTTTTACTTCTCTGTCGAAGAGATCTAAATTTCAACACGCAAAATTCGAAGCACAGTTATTAAATTCAACATGGAGAACGTCGCATTGTAGGTCAATTTATCAGACTAAAATTACTTCGGAAATACACAAAGAAAATCGCTTCTTTATGTAGTTGTGTTTGGTGATCTTTGCTGGCCGAACAAATCACCAATAGATTTTTGTTTAACTTTCGCTTCAAATTGTGTATTTCAAGAGAAAGCAGTTGAATCTTTTCTTGTTAGTCTCCTTGTTATTATAGATTAAAAAAGTCATGTTACCTCGCCTTTTTTAATTAAATACCATTGTTCTTACACGTGTCTCATTAACGATCTGTTGTACCATTTTTGTAGACTAATAAGATCTTAGCTGTTTATTGTAAATTTCTTTAAAAGGACACTACTGTGCGTTAGTTTTGCTTACCTTTTGTATTTGTTTTTCCGCCTCTTATATGGATTCACAATATTTCCTTTAGGTTCGGCTTCATTCTGAAATGTACCTCCTATTTTTATATATATTCTTGTTATGCTAATGTTTTCCATTCAGAAACGCATGGCTAACATCTTGGTCTTAATCTTGGACTGCCGGTTGTGTTACCAAGAGAAAAAGTAAAACTAATTGAAATTGGATTTCGTCAGCTTATTTATTCTAGTTTTTTTAATGATTTTTTTGTTCTATATAGCTTATACAGTTGAACCTCTCTAATACGGACACCGAAGGGACAGAGCAAAGTGTCCGTATTAGAGAGGTGTCCGTATTATAGAGGTCACCACGATGACGTCACTTTTAAGACTCCACTGACAGTTTTGGTTCAGTAACTAAAAACAGGCCCACACTCGTCTTTTAACTGCATCTAAATTGTCTGTCTATCAGTAGTGTACTACATTGTAAAATTATCAGCTATATAAGATATACGAATCACTGTTTTAAGATCTTTTAAAACGAAACGAACTACAACGCAATGCTGCATGTGAAAAAATTATATAAAGTACAATTCTGAAAACGTCTTTCCATATATGTTTGTAACCACAAACAGGAAATTGTATTACTTACTCAAACTATCATCACCTGATCACCGGAGTGTCCGTAATAAAGAGGTAAAGTTTATATGAATTTGCTCTCTGGGGCCGAGATTTAGTGTCCATTGTCCGTATTAGAGAGGGTCCGTATTATAGAGGTCTTTTTGAAAGAAAATATGTGAGAATTTTGTCGGGACATAGGAAACTGTCCGTAATAGAGAGGTGTCCGTAAGGAGAGGTTCGACTGTATTATATTAAGCAAAACAATATTACTAAAATTGGCCCAAGATACGCGCACCAGAAGTATCACTATTCAACTGAATTAGAAAATTACTTATCAACATTTCCTTTCATCCTTCCCTCAGTTTTTAGCTGTTATAATAAAACTAAACAAAAAAGTGCTCTTTCTTATGTTTACCGGGCTTGTGGGTGCTTTTTTTTTTGCGCTTGGCTCTCGTAGAATTCGTTAAAACGTCGTACATATAGAGACAAGGTGAACTACAAGTACCATGGACCGCTTTGAAAGAAAAAAATCTATCTCCTGGCTTGTTTCGGAAGTATAGCCACTGAGAAATGCAATCGAGCAATTTTAGGTTTTCGCCACTGAAAAAGTTATGTTTATCTTTTACAACATAATATACAGTACCACAAGAAAGTACTGAAATCTGCGTTTTTAATTTTCCTAACCCAATCATCTTTAGCTTGGAAAGAATCAACAAACTAATTGTATTGTCTCCTTTAGGTTTGGTTCCAAAATCGTCGAGCAAAACATCGAAAACAAGAACGACAGAATCCACAAGCAACTTTTCCGTATCATCATACGGGTATTTACTACCCACATGAAGCACTCTTCTCACCCGCGTCTCATCTTTACTGCCCAGCCCCCCCGGTAGCCTGCCCGGTCAACTCCTTACCAGGTGCTAAACCCATCCTCGAGAACAACAGCTCTCCATCGCGTCCAGTCAGCTCGCCCTGCCGGTCATGCCCGCTCGGGAGTTCGTGCTGCACTGCGGGGCCTGTACCCACTCCTGCCTGGAGCCCAGTGTTCAGTCGGTCGCTGTCACCATCGAAGATTCCCATGTTCGAGAAAGAAGGACCGTCATCACTGACATCACTAAACATGAGGCGAAATGAATGGTCAACGAAAAGCTTGGCGCTTCTGAGAATGCGAGCGCAGAACTACAGTCACGTGTTTGGGCCGTCGTGTTTTTCTTAACTAAGCCTGCAAAGCTAGCGCTGTTTGAGGATTTCCAAAGACATTTTTAATATAATGTGATCATGTTGGACTTGACTGGCGAATTTGAAAGCGTTAATTCTGATAATGGAGAGGAACGCGAACAAAGGAGAGGAGACTGGGGATAGATTCACAGTTATCTCACGCTCATTTTCCCTTCTAAACGCCTAAAACAGGCTACAAGTTTGAGTGATAGACAGAAGCTTGAAGGGCGGCACATTTACCGTGACTGCATGTCACTCATTTTTACGAGACTTTGTAATTTTACTAAAGCAAAATAAAACTCGCTACGGCAAGCTATTGAGAAATGCAGGTGGAAATAAATTGAACGACGTTAAAACGGGGATTATGAAGTATAAAAAACGTTATTTGTCTCACTGGCGGATAAAATAAATCCTTTGTAGGACTGATATTTTTATGTATTAAACAGCCGCAGCACAGCCAGGAATTGCTAAAAATAGCATCGCACATCTTCTTAAACCTTTTAGGCCCAGTTCAAACGTCGAACTTCATATGTGCCGAATCTTATGCAAATGAGCAAGAACAATAGACTTTGCTCATTTGCATTAGATTCGGCACATGTGAAGTTCCACGTTTGAACCGGGCCTTACTCACAAGAGCAGTCTTTAGTTTAAGATAGTGATAAACGACCAGTTCTGCTTATTGGGACAGTATTTCGCTGAAATTTCGAAATTTCGCTTAGCTAATTTCCATGTTATATTTCCATATGCCAGCAGATATACAACTAAATTGGATAAAAAGATTCTATTTAAGGCAAAACAGAAGCTATAGTTTGGGGATAAAGTGCAAGATTACAAGGATGGAACTGGATAGCATTTCATCAAACTTGATTTTGTGACGAGCGGTCCAGAAAATCAAAATTTCATTCTTCTAAACATTTCGACTCTTCTTTGCGTTCATCGCTTTGGCTTTTATCACTTTTCAAGATAACAAAACGCAAGCTCATGGCCATACTGATGCAAACACGACATATCAGCCGGCACACTTTCCCCTTAATTGCTGTAATCAGTAGCTGTAAGGTTATACTCTGGGAGCAAAAGGCTTAAGGTTAGAGTTACGATAATTGTTGAATTGGCTTTCATTTTAATTTTAGCTTTAAATAGCTTGTCACTCGAATCTTGGTTTGGGAACAAGAGGCGCGGTTTTTAGGGATATTCTTCTATGGGCAAATTTGGGAGTTTGCCTTCAATTTTTTTCTATCGTGTTTTTTTAATTAAAAAAAAATGTCTAATTAAATATACTTGTACAGCAGATTTTGAAATGTTAAAATTTGATTTAGTCACGGATTTTCAGGTCGACTTTAATTAATATACCAACCGAACGTTTTAAAACAAATTATTATATGATGTATAGGGGGGAATATTGAATTGCAAAATATGGTCTAGTTCTTTTCAGGCTGGCAAAATGTTTGTATAATATATGTAATACATACTATGAGGTTTTAGTAAAGCGGGTTCTTAAAAAATGCAGTCTTTGTCCTCTTTTTGGAATATTTCCGTAAATTACTCAAGTCTCCGGACTACAATGATTGTCCGAAGGCCATTCGAGCGTTTCCAATTAAGGTGGCTGACAACAGTTTCAATTACTTACACTTTGATGGATCAATTCTACAACTCTATATCAGTTGGTGCTACAATAATAATATCAAACAAACTCCAAGTCATTGTCGACCAAGTTATGGTCATCGTCATGACGAAACGGGTTACCATAGTAACAGTTTTTCAAAGTATTGATGGAAAATGCTGGGAAATATTGTGAGCCACCTTAATTCTTAATGTTTTCCGAAGATTTCCGAAGGCTTCCGATGATTCTCGAAAGAACATCCGTTTCAGCTATGCCTTCTGCAAGCTATACTGCGAAAACCAGTTCCATTTTCCGTACTTCCTCTGCATTTCCGTGTCCATCCATGGTATACCGTCGAATATACAACGAGCTTCCGGCTTTCTGATTGCCTGTATTCACACGAGAATGATATCAGAGAAATACAATATGCTACCTCCCGCTTTATTTTTTCTTCTTGCTTTCCTGTACTGCAATTAGCAACAACGTGGAAATAGGCGCAAAAAAGGGTTCCGCTTGCCCCTTGCATTATTTTTTCGCGCCTTTTTAACTCTTGGAGCGCATGCGCAAAGAGGATTATTGCAGGGAACTGGATCCGTTTCGACGATCCGTGTGAAGGTGATGCATTCATTTGATGTCATTAGCTTTCGTAAAACGTTGGAGCTTCCGACAATTTCCATTTTCCATTCCTTATTTTCTTATCAATTGTTATCAGTCATCTATTTTATAGTGAGCTTCTGTAACTTTTTAGTGCGTAGCAACCCGCCACGATTAACTCTAGTTATTTGCGGGTTGCTACTATATTTTGTTTTATTATTTGAAAAATAAATCGTTGTTGTTGTTGTTGTTATTTCCGACATCATCCGATCACTGTTCGATTTGAGTTAATGCAGCGGAAGGTTTTTTCCATGTTTTATTTTCAAGACTCTATTTTATCACGACAAAATGATATTTTATTTTATCCAGACTGTTTGTTGTTGTTGTCATAATTTTTAAGATTTCAGTTGCACAAGTTGTGCCGTATGTTATGAAACTCTAATGGTTCAAAGTCCAATATTCCAAGCCACGTTAGTTGTAATTAACTTTGGAAACCGCAACACCGATTTTTTTTGTGACCCAGATCATAGTGAAACGGAGTGGGGATGGTGGAAGAAGAACCGACCCAAAGAGTTAAGCTTAACTTGTTCTGGCCTGAAATACGAAATCTAACAATAGCTATTACACGGCTAACGAAAAACCGCAGTCTTGTTTTTTCTCCGTTTTGAAACGTGTAGATGTTCGGTATTCCACCAGTATGGTCCCGAGCAAGCTTAGTTAATATATAAGAGATTTAATACACGACTGAAAAATGTGAAAAAAAAACGTTCATCTCCAGCAAGAAAGACACGGCGGATGGCCAGGGTGGAAATGGATTGCAACTTGAAAAGTTCTCCCCATGTGTCTTGCAAAATTAAGTCGCAATATTTTCGTCTCTATATTCTAAAATCAATTTCATGTATAAGCAAAGTTACTTAGTAAACATTTAGTGCAGTTGTGATGAAAACACATTAAAGGGGCATTGTCAGGCAGATTTTGCTGTGTTTTGGTCAAAATACACTAAATATATTACAAAGTACCTTTGCTCAAACATAAAACTGCTTTTAGAAGATAATATCAAGTGATTTCTTCAAGGAAGAACAAACCATAATAAGTTTTTCTGCGATTTTTCCACGACTCTTGGGAGGAACTTGAAAAAATTGGCCAATTTTTTCAAGTTGCAATCCATTTCCATCCTGGCCATCCGCATCCAAAGATAACGAATACTAGTTTCTGTGCTTTCGAAGAGTATTTGTTAACGAAACTGGACCATTATTTTAAGGTTTCCATTGAAACAAATATGTTTTTTTGGCTTTTCAAAGTGATACTAAAAATAGGTGACAGTGTCCCTTTAAATTTAACTCGCCGCGGAATGCACCGCATGATGTGAACACTTTTCGTAACGAAAAAAAATCCGTTTCATTCGTGATCAGACTAAACTGCTTCGGCCTAGTATAAACGCAGTATAATTTGTATGAGAAACGGCATTTCTCAACGATATATTTAATTTTTATCCACCTTTTTTGACAAGTATGTCAGATTCGTTCAAAAAAGACAACTCGACTATTTACTTAAGGGTTTTAGCATTTTTATTAACCGCAAGTCGAGGATCTGTCCCTGAACGGGCGTTAAAATAATTTTGTTAGCCTGTTTTGGCTTGGTACGGAAAATACCATTTGGCCCAGTTGTTTATAGAAATCATACAATCATTTCTGATTCCTTATACTTACTAATTTATATTTTAATGAAACTAATCGTATTCAAAAGTCAAAAAATGGAGTTGACTATTTCATTATAACAGTGCAATAATGGCCAAAACAAATTACAATTTAATTAAGTTAGCTCAGACGGAAAAAAAGGTTTCCTTTAAGGAAAAATTATTTTACAAGTTATAACTTCAATAAGTGATATTTTTTCAGCTCTTTGTTTAAATAGAAGATCATGCAGCCCTTTGGAAAGCAAAGCCTTGACGAGCGAAAACGCATTGTAGAAAGTCATTATTTTATCCCCAAAACCCTCTATCAAATATTGAAGCTTTTAGTTGAGTCAACAATGTTTGAGACAAAGATGTCCAAAGCGATGTAGAAATGACAGTTTTCATGCCAATTGCTTGAACAGTTGCAGAAAATCTTTTCATCACTTCTTACAACTGAATGAAAATACGTGGCGAAATACAAGAAAGCCTAAACATTAAGAATTCGACAGTTTGAACTTTCCTATGTTTTCTGCTTACTCCGATGTACATAAAAAAGCTGCATAGTAGTGCATGAAGAAGTGAAAAGCCACAAAAATTAACATATATGTACTGCGACCATTTTGCATATTACGATGCGCGTCCTTAATAAATCTTTCCTTCGTTATACCTTTCTTGTTTTGAATAATCAGACAACGACCGGCTTCTTTCTTGTCGATTAATCTCTAGATTGATATTCATCACAATCATGGTTTATCGCCATGTTTTTCAGTCAACATTTTTTCCGTGTGGCATTGTCGTAAAATCACTGAAGGGTTTATTGAAAAAAAAAGCCCCGTGTCCGGTGCACCTAGCGCGGGTCATTGTAAACAAACTTTGAAGGCAATGTGTTTTTTTTAGATTAAAGTCTTTCCTTTAGCTGAATTTTAATTGACTTCAGATTTATCTTGTTCCTTTGTTAGTATTCGCGATGGCGAGAAATGTTATTAATTGCAAAATCCTGCTGCGAGTGTTCGAAATGATTTATTCTCGTTGACAATATATCTACACTCCAGAAGTCCATTTATTTAAGACTCCTTTGTCACGGTCCTTCGTGTTCGAAACAATCCATGGAGTTGTATAGCTTCCTAATTCTTGCAGTATTGTTGGTGCGGTAAACATTGTTACATCTCTAACTCGCCGATGCCTTCGATAAGCACAGCATAAAATAAAGAAGAATACCAGTATAACAGCAACGCAGAAAACGACTGAAACGGCTGCCCAAACTTCTTGTCCCACAATGGGCGAAACTTCAGCTGTGTCGGACATTTTAAATCGCGAAGATGTTTCAGCACAGGTAGGCAAATCCCAGTAAAATCCAAGAACCTCTAGAACATAAACGAAGTCATTTTCTCAATCGGTTTAAATGCATCTCTTTCGCTTTTAAAACGTTAACTTATTGTCGCAAATAATCTCACTTCTTTGCCGCCACACAAGTTGACATTTTCCCCAAAGACGGACAAGTTATCCTGGGGATTTTGAAAAGAAAAACGTCTTTACTTGAAATGGTGGGTTAAGTTGCACGCAAAGAAAACCCCTCGGCTTCTCGGTAAGGAAGATAACTTCTGTTGTCTTCAGATTTATGCCCTTCTTCTGAAATAAACGATCGAATTCCAGTTGCAGTTGTAATCACTTTTTTCATTTATTTTCGTCATAGTTCCTCAAACACAAACTTCTTTACGTTGTACAGCTAATTGAATTTTTAATAGCTGTTTGATTAGTTTTGACGTGTGTATGAAAACTGGCATATGGCTTTGCATCTTAGAAACAGTTTGATTTCAAAAGAAAAGCCTTTTCTGATTATCTTTCTGAACTAATTAGAAATTCGCGCGTCGCCTGTTGATGTGACAAAAGAACAAGGACTTTTTGCCCCAGATATCACTGATATGTCGTTTCAGCCGTTTTCCAGAAAAAAGGAATATAAACAAAAATTATACAACCAATTATAATTTATACATAGAAAAAATGTTTGTTTCCTCATATTTTGTTTTGCTTTGTGGCCTGTATTTTTTTTTGTAATAAGAGCTCGAATATAAACTTTCTCTTCCTTTTATTACTTTTGTCGGTTTAAAATAACGTGTTTTAAATTCAATCTCTTCGAAATTAAACACTTCAGTAAACAAATATTTCAAATGTTTCATATCGAATGGCAACTTTTTATAAGAACGTTAAAACATGACGATTTTTCGAGTTTGACCCATTGCCATTTAGAATTTTTAATGTAATCGGTTAAATCAATGTTTATCAGTTATCACTTTACCGAATCGTGGAAAATTTGGTTTCGATATTGGTTACAAAATGAACTTAGTACGAAGTACGATAATGCATAACCATCTCAGCTAAAAGCGAACGGAAGAGTGACTGTCAAAAATTGTCGCCATATCCGACACGTTTCACCGCGTAAAATGACCTGTTTGTCAAACCGTACTGACAATTTCAATTCTTCAGGTGCTGAAATATATATATAATATATAATGGCTTTATATGCAAATTTGTATAGATGGAAGTACATGTATTCGCTTTCAATTGCTTTATTGCTAAAATGAAAAAGAACAAAAATAAAACAAAAAAAAAGAAACATTGATTATCTTTTTTACTGAAATTAAAAGCACTCCATACTCATGATTCGCGGACCCGTTGGTTCGCGGAAATCGCAAATTTTTCGGCTGAGACGTTTCTAAGCAACATGTCGTGTCCTTATGATGCCATACGGAGGCGTAAACCTGACGTAATGGAAGGACAGGTTGCACCATGCCTCGTTTACACTTCACCTGTTGCGTGCTACATCTACATCTATAATTGTAATTCACAAAGGTTTCCCATACACGTGAATTGGTCAGCTTTCAATAGTTCAGCTTATTAAATAAATGAAATTTTACTATTTCATTTACGTGCACGTCTTAATGTCACACGAAGAGCTTCGGTTTCTTGTCGAAGAGATTCGTACTGGCTGCTGCCGTGTCATTGATCGGTTAAACCATTGACTGACAGCTGTCCCTTCTTACTCAATCAAGCGGGCGAGCTAATCACGTAAACAAGCTCGGTGAGACTGGAGCGAGCGAACGAGCCGAGGGGCGCCTCGGTCAAGCCCAAATCATACCGTCCAGAAGGACGTCGGACAGCTTATTGAGACTTATATAACGGAGTAACTGGTTAGCTTTCAGTTGAGGTTAGGGGTAGCAGTTTATATAGTTAAATTTAGGACTAAGCAACCCGAGAAGCTAGGTGGTATAGTGGTACGGTAGGCTATGTAAGCCTACGCCTAGCTGAGGTCACAGATTCAATCCTGAGTGGGGATTTTAGATTTTCTTTTTTACACTCAAAAATTTATTGAAAATAAAATTCTTAGTGTCGACATTACGTTATATACTCTCAATAAGGTGTCCGACGTCCTTCTGGACGGTATGATTTAGGCATAACCGGGCGCCTCTCGGTTCGCATTACTTTCACTCGCTCGCCGATCGGTCGATCGCCGATAGCGTATTTGCTCGCCCGCTCGACTATCCAGAGGGGTGCAAATAAATGTTGAGCCACGTAGCACTGGTGATACAAACAAGGAATCAGAGAATTAACTCTGTGTGTAAATTATAGTGCCAAGGTCAACCCATAAATTAGACCTGTACTGAGCGTTAGCCCTAGTAAGGAAATGAGGGACCACACGAGGGAAAAAAATCTTTGACCTCTTTAACCAGAGAGGGCCTGCTAGCAGTCTAGTTAAACCAGAAATCGAAATTGATTAGTTGCCGTTCGCTCCCAGGCATACTCACGATTAATCAGTCAAGACACTGTTCTTTTAGCCGTCAAAACTTTAATGGATGAAAATTTTATAGTTAAAGCCAAAAATGATGAAAGCAAAGATATATAAACTAAAAAGACGAAAAAAAAATGGCTACGGTTCCACCAGAATGACTATTTTGATTTCTTGATCACCTGTCACAAAATCAAATTTGATTGAACTGTAATCCACTTCCATCCTTGTGATCCTGACTTAGCTTTATCCACAAACTTGTTCCACGGTTTTGCTGTGTAGCCGAATCGTTTTATCTAATGTAGTTGTATATTTGGTGTTATAATTCAGCACATTGATACATTGCCCAAATATGGTAAAAAAGTTATCGATATACGCTGTGTCTACATGACGTATATCCAACGATGAAGGTAAATTTCATTTTGACAAGAGAATGCAAAAATGACGGACCGGCCTCGATATTTTTTCTTCAAATTGTGCTTTGTTATCAATGTGTTGAATTATAAAACTATTATAGCGCGAAAGCGCGCATGATATCGCCTAATTCTTAGCTTACGAGGCTGTATCACGATATCACGATATCACGATATCACGATAGGTAGCGAAAGTTCGATACTTCCGCTGGACACTGACCCTTTAAGGCCTGTTTACACAAATCTGATGCGATTTTTGTCGCGCTCTCCAACACAACTTTTGTAGCAAGTGTAAACTAGCGGCGATTTGCTGTGCGATTCAGGTGCGACATTTGCTTTGATTTGCTGTGATTTCCCAAACATCGAACGTGTTCGAAACCTCTGCGACATCGCGTGACAAATCGCTCCCAAATCGCACTGAAATCGCCGCTAGTTTGCACACGCGATTTGAAGATGCAACTTGCACGCGACAAACATTTCACCGAAAAGTGCGACAAAAATTGCAGAAAAAATCGCCTTTGAAACGGGCCTTTAGGTTCCATTGGAACCCAAGAGTAAGGCCAGGCTAGAAACACTTACTTGTTATTTTATTGATACTTATAAACAGTACCAGTTGTTTATTAAAAGTAAGGCCCGGTTCAGACCCAATACTTCGCATGAACCGAACCTATTTTAATAAATTAAGTTCATGTGAAGTATGGCGTCTGAGTCGATTCGGAACGGACCGGCTTGGATTCAGTCGTCAAACTTCACTTGAGCTGAACTGGCTGAATGAAATAAAACGTGAAGTTTGGCGACTGAATCTGGTCAACAGCCTATCCGAATTAGATTAGCCGTTCGAAATGATCTAGACGCCACCGTCTTGACATGAACTTTATTCATTAGTGAACTGTCGTCGTCCGTCATATTTATTTGCAATTATATATTCATCGCTGACCCAATTTCTCAATTTTGTCCGCATTGAATAGGCCATTTCCAAGTTGCTTTATGCCTCGTTATCAATGCGAGGCTTAGCGCACAACCTATTATATAAAAGGAGTTTTATTTACATTTGAATGAAAACTCATTTTCATATGAAAGGTTGTTACACCAAGCCTCGCGATGATAAAGAGGCAAAAAGCAACTCAGAAATAGCCTACCAAACCGAGATTAATTCATTTGTCGGCCCATAGTTAATAAAGCGCAATGGTTATGAAACCTGAGAAATGTCTTTGTTCGATGTTTTCGTTTTTCGGCCTTGCACAACCACAAAATATGTTGAACTTCTGTTCGAGCAACTGACCAATAGAAATGTTGCATTAAGCTTTTCAGTCATAGCGTGTGATCGAAAAACATAAATTGTAGCTTCTTTGTTATCGCCATTGAAGTCTCCAGGGTTTCATAACCAGTCCCTCGATTAACTATGCATATGGTCGGCCTTAATTCGACATAGGTTGAGCTTATGTGAAGTATTGCGTATAAACCGGCTCTAAGGTTCTCATTTGGCAGGGACACCCAACGAGGAATGTTTAAAGGCCCACCTTCACCCAAAAGACGTTGCGGTCGTTTGTTTTTGTTTTGAAATGCTCCATTGTTCATACGCGTGATCTGATTGGTTTCACGCATTCAAGCGTGAATTCGTGTTACAAGAAATTCAGCACAGAAAGTGATCACGGCGCGCACAGCATTTTGGCTGGCACTACGGCAAAGGGCAGATTTATTAAATGGCCAATATTTCGACTAATAGAACTAGTCTTCCTCGGGGCCAGGGCTATACTGAAAGAAAACATTGTAACGGCTCCTAAAATTTGAAAAATACATGGTTATAAATGATTGGCTAATACATGACATGTAGACAGCGCACTTGTAAACATAAGATTAAAATAATATATAGTGTATGATACAAAACTGAGTTCAGCGTTCGTTCGGGGCTTTTCGACGGGAAGCATTGATGGTAGGCTGCAGTTCAAGCGGGATGAGTCTCATGTCCGCGGAAGAATGGCCTGGCAAGTTGAAATGTGTAGGGACCGCTGCTGTGGAGTTGGCGTGATGTGAGTTGTTTGTCCCTTGTCTGTGTTCTGTGAAGCGTTCACGAATCGTGCGTTTGATTTCCCCTATATACTGTTTTTTACATTTTTTACATTCGATCATATATGTGAGGTTACTAGAATTACAGGATAAATGTTGTTTTATTTGTTTAATTTCCCCGGTGTTGCTAAAAGTATACGAAGTTCTACCATTGTCAATGTAAGGGCAGGTGAGACATCCATGAATGGAGTTGCAGCGGAAAGTGCCAGAGGTGGGCTTTGGTGTCGTGTTAGAAAATTAAGAAAATGCTAGGAATGGCGTTGTACTGTTTTTTTTTTTTCTATATTATTTAAGGGCCGTTAGAGGAAACTATGTATTATAAATATACAGTTTAAACTTTTCGATTCTGTTAGCTGATAAAATCAGCGGCAGAAAATCTTAGGGAAAGGAATGATATCCGAAAATCCATAGCTGGTTTTATCTCGTACCCAAAACGACAATTTCTTTCCTCCGAAAACAAAAGGTGTTAAATTTCCGATGTTACGAAAGTTTGGGGCGACATTTTACTAAAGAAAGCCGAACAGCTTCCGAACATTTTCCGAACACTTTTTATCCCTTCCGGAAACAAAAGGCGTTAAATTTTCCGATGTTACGAAAGTTTGAGGCGACATTCCACTAAAGAAACTCCTTCCGAACAGCTTTCCACCGAAACGATTCATTCGTTGCTCCTGATTCGGAAATTTTTAGTGTGTCAGTTCTGTGTGGGTGCGATAAAAGCAGGTAAAAGGCGTAAAACAAACCGCCTCATTTCTTTCTGCCGCCAACAGTAAATCAGTGGATTGAGAAACGAGTTGAACATCGCAAACGTGCGGATATATGGCGGAGCATAAATTATTATGTACAAACTTATGTTATAGCAACGCCCTGGAGCTGTAATGGAAGTAGCAAAAGCCATTGGTAGAAAGCATAACAGAAGAGAACCGACTACCAACACAGTTGTCTTGAGCGCTTTGCTCTCTTTGACGAATCTTTCCACTTCTTCTTGAGGCAGCTGTTGAGTTTTGATCTTCTTTTGGTGGCGAAATGTTTCACGATACAAGATTCCGTACGAAATCAAAATGAAAAGAATACACGAAATTAGGACAATAGCTACTAACAAGTTGAAAAAAATGAGACTCAATGTCCTCTTTAGTATCTGTCTGGATGCCTCTAAACAAATTGTAAACATCCAAAATGAGATCACCGTTACCTTAATATTTCGCTTTATGACAATGTAATGGTAGTGTTCAGTAAATGTAATCGCTATTAGCCTCTCGAAAGTAACTAACATCAGATGAAGACATGAACAAACAGAGACAGCGCGTATAAAACAGTTGTGAACCAAACGAAATGAGTCCTCGTAAGTTATCTTACCAAGAAACTGAAACATTTTCCATAGGATAAAGGAAGGCTGCACTGCAAGACCAGTGAACACGTCAGTGGCCGCCAAACAGGCCAGCAACACGTTGGTTTTGGTCTGGAGTCTTGGTCTTCTTTTCACCGCCATGATCACCAATACGTTAAGGAGAACAATGAAGGGACAAGCGATGCTGTTAATGACGATAGGTATAATTAAACCTTTCTCAGAAGGTGTGTGTTTTGTCCCATTTTCCTTGATACAACTTGAAAACTCGTTGGAGACGTTCGAAGCGGAGATGTTGACCATGTTGAGACGAAAACATGAACTTTTAAAAATGTTTCACTGATGTTTATCTTTTGTCGTGGTTGATGTACGTACACTTCACTGTGCAAACGTTATCCACTTCATTATTTCCCGTGCAGCAATCGGTTAGCTATTGTATTCCTTGATCAATTAGCGCAGGAAGTGAAATGAATTATGAAATCATTCCATTATCTTTCAAGTTTATTATAACCACAATTTGTCCGATAACAAAGAAGAAACGCACCGTGCTTCTGACGTCCCATGGAAAAGTAGTTTATTGTTACATCTTTTCAACTCCTGCTTTTGTTATTTTACTATATTTTTGTTACTTAACCCGACAATGAAGTGGAGAAACACTCACGATTAATCATAGATTTAAAAATAAACTGACAAGTTTACTCTCGATAGTATTACTCTCGTTAGTATTTCACTGGTCTGGCAACCACAACCGTGCATTGTTGACTAAACATTCGAAGTGAATGAACTGTGCATGTCCAGCTCGGGTAAACTATTTTTATTTTTTTATGATAACTGAAGTGAACTCAGAACTTTTGAGACTGCCTGTTGGTTCTTTTATGTCGCCATGTCTAATGTTGTGACAGCCGTAAAATAAAATAAATTAAAATAAAATAAAATACCCGGCCATAATGGCCATTCAGGAAGTCACTTCACATTTAAGCAAATGAAGTTCTCTGATTGGTTAAAAGGCTTTCGTAAAAAGTACAACAAGTTGTTGCATCATAACGAGAGCAAATGTATAACTGATTACGTAAAGAACACAATTGTTTTCTATTCCTTCTTAATTCACTTTTGAGGATGCTTACCGTGCCAAAAAAAATCGGCTTTGTCGGCTACACGAAGAAACGGTCAATCGACAGAATAGCCGCTTGCATTGTACAACTCGCTTTCCGCAGTTGCTTGTCACTAAAGGTCGCTGTAGAATTACAATCAAGAAGACATCGCTCCTTACATTTGTCTTGAACTCACTTTTAACTTCAAGAAAAACCATCCTAAACCATCCTCGGAGACCCAGGGGCAATTAGTTGGGGCGCGACGAAAATCGGCATAAGTTTTTAAGAACGGCGAAAACTTATGCCGATTTTCGTCGCGCCCCAACTAATTGCCCCTGGGTCTCTGAGGATGATCCTAAACGTAAACCATCGAAGAACAACTTAAATGTGACAGTTCTTAACTTCTAGTACCCACGGCAATGTTGTTCTGGTCAATATTAAAAAAAGAACATTAAACCAGAAAACAAAAATTAAGTTCGCTTTGTTGAGACGAGAGCATTTTAAAAGTAATCGGCGAGCATTAAATTTAATATATTTTTGTTGTCCCCGTTCAGTGGTAAAACCTTCTTTTACGTATACAAATTTCAGTTTACTTAGTATTTTTTAAGGTTACCGTGTACCTTCAGATCGACCATTTTATTGAATTTTTTTTGGGGGGCGTCAAAATAAAGTTTACAGAATGAACTTTCATCCAAAAAATCATCGAAAAATAGTGAAAATTGACGAAGAAGTGACGGTATAACGTTTTGAACGGAAGTAAAAGTTTATTTTTTGATTGATTTAGCGGCGCTGTTTTCTCAAAGTTAATTTTTCGCTTGTAGGGGACGCTTCAAAGAGCTACAACTCAAAGGGAATTTGTTCGATTTTCCTCAAATTTGGACACAAGCTAGGCTGACATATAATCAACAAAAACGTGTCGGCGAATTTCTTATTTCCGAAAACTTTTTCGTCAAGAGCCATTTCCGTGCGATCACTCCAACTTTTTTTCTCCCTTTTTCGAGAATATTCTGTAACTTTTTACTGCAATTAAATGTGGGAAATCGCCGACACGTTTTTTTAGCGCTTCGTGTCCGGAAACCCGAGAACAAATCAAATTAGCAAAATACAATAATCGCTTTGAGTTATAGCGTTTTAAAGCTGATTCAGACGTTCGAATTAAGACGTCGTAAAAAATTCGACAATTCATTTTATTACGAAATGGTTTCCATGTTTAGATAGCCAGCTCTATAAGCTTTAATTTGATATCTGGGTTTAGGTATATGAAGCGTAATCTTGAGACACCAGAGCTGTTATACTGGAGACACCCCCCAAGATACACGGTAACCTTAAGTGCTT
Organism: Dendrophyllia cribrosa; assembly: GCA_024195265.1. NCBI lineage: Eukaryota > Metazoa > Cnidaria > Anthozoa > Scleractinia > Dendrophylliidae > Dendrophyllia > Dendrophyllia cribrosa. Next base: position 16,061,694 of record JAJLRJ010000006.1, on the reverse strand, counting down.
CCCCCGTGAGGCATAAAAGAAATTGAATGGTTTGTTAAATTAAAAGGGATCCGATGTTTTTCAAAAAGGTTGGATTCTTCTCCAATTTGCAAAAAAAAAACACAGACTATAAGCAACAAATATCTTAGTTTTCTCTCGTTGAGTAACTATTATAAAAATATCATTCCCAAAACGTTTAACGTTACTTGCGCGCCGGAAAGAGCCGCGGTCTATATTTTTAAACAACCAAGTCAGGCTGTGTTTTGAGTAAGGATTTACACATTGTTTATCCTAATGAAAAATCACGTGAACGACATTTCAATGTTACTAATATCGTCCTCAAGTCCCGCGAAATAAAGTTACCAGGAAGCGTCATTTAACACGTTTTAAAATACTGTTAGTTTTTGTTTCAAAAGTTTACGAAGACGTAATCTGTTCGAAAGACGAGTTCATTGCTTGTTGATATATACCAAAAATGTTGAATTCTTATTATTGTGTCACGCATAACTTGTTGTTGTTTTATTGCATTGCAAATATTGGTTTAAAAAATTATTTCAACAAAAAAGTTAATATTCTAAATCTGTTGGTTAATTAGACTTCAACATGTGACAATGAATAACGAATAAATATATACTGCCTAAAATTAGGTTTTATACTTGAACCAAGGCAAGGCAAGGATGTTCTTTAGCTAATCGTAAACTTTGGCGGAACTCGATTAGCAAAATTAATAATGAACCCTTTAACGTTAAGAGAGCCAAAAATCAAGATTCAAGAAAAATGCCAACTTTTTGTAAAATATTGAAAAACAAATGGTACCATGCAAAAGTACTGCTGAAGAGGTTTCATTTGAATGGTTACACCACAGCATTTCGTCGACAGACTCAAAAGTTAGAACAAATGGTACCATGCAAAAGTACTGCTGAAGAGGTTTCATTTGAATGGTTACACCACAGCATTTCGTCGACAGACTCAAAAGTTAGAACTACAAATAAATATATGTCTGCCTACTTGACACCATAAAACAATGAAGTTCGCTTTGTTGAGACGAAAGCGTTTTAAAAGTAATCGGCGAGCATTAAAGTTTAATATATTTTTGTTGTCCCCGTTCAGTGGTAAAACCTTCTTTTACGTATACATATTTCAGTTTACTTAGAAGAGATTTCATTTGAATGGTTACACCACAGCATTTCGTCAACAGACTCAAAAGTTAGAACTACAGTATATGTCTCCATAATTGACACTGTGAGTGAAAGGGTTAAGGCCTCATCTAAGAGAAAACAATTGTTTAGTATAGCACAAAGAGGTCATTAACATAATTGCATTATTCGAACGAAAAAGAATTAGACCGCGTGGGAGAAAACCCCAGGTTAACATTCGCAACTCAAGAGTCGCGGTCACATTCATATAATTCATTTCTTTAAAAAAACTTTTAAGGCAAACTGAACTTCAAAACGATTTCATTCTCAACATGAATAACTTTTCCGACTCAAATTTGTCTTCACACAGCGCCGCCATTTTTCGAACGATAACTTCTTTCCTGTTATTCCAAAATATGTAAGTTACATTACAACCCTCGTTTTTAACAGCATCACTTGTCCGTTTGCGTTCTTCTTAACATTTTGGTTGTAATGGCCGTGAGAAGAAGACCAAGACTCCAGAGCAAAGCCAACATCTTGCTGGCCTGTTTAGCCGCCACTGACGCATTGACTGGCCTTGCGGTGCAACCATCATTTATCCTGTGGAAAACATTACAGTTACTTGATCTAAAAGCCCAGGAAATTGTTCGAGATGCACATGATTCAAGTATACGCTCCTTATCTGTTTGTTCATGTCTTCATCTGATGTTAGCTACTTGTGAGAGACTTATAGCTATCGAATTTACTGTGTATTACCCTTATATCGTCCGAAAACGAAACATTAAGGTTACAGTGTACCTTCAGATCGAAAATTTATTGAAATTTTTTTTTGGCGTCAAAACAAAGTTTACAGAATGAACTTTCATCCCAAAAAAAAATTATCGAAAAATTGTGAAAATTGACGGAGAAATGACGGTATAACTTTTGTGGGCGGAGTTTGTTTATGAAGCGATATGTTTTTCTAAGCGCTGTTTTCTCAAAGTTAATTTTTCGCTTGTAGGGGACACTTTAAAGAGCTACAACTCAAAGGGAATTTGCTCGATTTTCCTCAAATTTGGACACAAGCTAGGCTAACATACAATCAACAAAAACGTGTCGGCGAATTTCTTATTTCCGAAAATTTTTTCGTCAAGAGCCATTTCCGTGCGATCACTTCAATTTGTTTTCTTCCTTTTTCGAAAATATTCTGTAACTTTTCACTGCAATTGAATATGGGAAATCGCCGACACGTTTTTTTAGCGCTTCGTGTCCGGAAACCCGAGAACAAATCAAATTAGCAAAATACAATAATCGCTTTGAGTTATAGCGTTTAAAAGCTGATTCGGACGTTCGAATTTAGACGTCGTAAAAAATTCGACAATTCATTTTATTACCAAATGGTTTCCATATTTAGATAGCCAGCTCTATAAGCTTTAATTTGATATCCGGGTTTAGGTATATTAAGTGTAATCTTAAGACGCTAGAGCTGTTATACTGGAGACACCCCCGAAGGTACACTGTAACCTTAAGGTGGCGGTGATCTCCCTTTGGATCTTTGCTATTTCTTTAGAGGCATCTAAACAAATACTGAACATTAGAATAAAACTGTTGGTAGCTTCTGTTCTAGTTCTTGTATTCTTTTGATTTTATTTTCATACATGATTTTGTATCGCGAAACACTTCGCCACCAAAAGAAGATCAAAACTCAACAGCTGCCTCAAGAAGAAGTGGAAAGATTCGTCAAAGAGAGCAAAGCGTTCAAGACAACTGTGTTGGTAGTCGGTTCTCTTTTGTCACTTATGTTTTCTACCAATGGCTTTTGCTGCTAGCTGTCATTGCGGCTTCAGAGCGTTGGTATCACATAGGTTTGTACAAGATAATTTACGCTCCGCCATATATCCGCACATTTGCGATGTTCAACTCGTTTCTCAATCCACTGATTTACTGTTGGCGACAGAAAGAAATGAGGCGGTTTGTCTTTCGTCGGTTGCCTTCACGTGCGCTAGCGGGCAGCAGTGCAATGTTACCCTCTGACGTCAAAATTGTTGGGTGTTTCTTGGTGTTACGGAAGCCATTGTTGGTTAGCTTTTGTGTTGCGGTGTGGGTATTTCTCAGTGTCTTTTGAATCTTTTGTTTTACGTCATTTGGTGATCACACCATCCGCAACACCAAGAAACTACCAAATTATTACCCGCTTTCGCAAATGTTGCCCGCTTGGGACAATTGGGGGAAACAGTTTGTTTGTTAGATGTCATGTGACCACGAATCAACCAATCAACGCGCACGTTGTATTGAGAAAACTCCAGCTATATAACAAAGCATTATATGCAGACTTCCTTTGTAGCAACAGCTCCACTGCCTGGGCATTTTGCAGCTGAAGTTGGCTGTGTATTTGATTCTGATGATGTCTAACAACTTTGTAAATATAAATATATGCTACAGTTGGCAAAAGAAATCCAACAAATCCAATGATCTCAGATACAACGACATTGCTTTTAGGAAGTAAAATGTATACTATATACACCTAATTCAAAAAAGGTTGCTTTGGTCATTGGTAATTGGGCATTGGGAAGCTATTGTTTGGCGGTCACTCAAGCGAAGCATTGCATTGTGTTCCGTATGCCAAATGCCAATTCCCAATTACCAATGACCAACTGCCAAAGCAACCTTTATTGAATTAGGTGTATGGAGGCAGCGACACCACTTATTATCCATAAAGACACCCAGGTTATAATAACACGTTTGGAACTGACAAGATGTTGATGTCGCGGAGTGGAGTGAAATAGCGAGAAGTTTATCAACTGCAATGGCGGTAACATCAAACAATAATGCGCAAGAGAGGAAGAAAAATAAGTTATTGAAAACCGATAATTTTTTTGGGTGTTTCTTGGTGTTGCGGAAGCCATTGTTGGTTAGCTTTTGTGTTGTGGTGTGGGTATTGTTCAGTGTCTTTTGAATCTTTTGTTTTACGTCATTTGGTGATCACACCATCCGCAACACCAAGAAACTACCATTTTTTTGGACAACAAAAGACATTGTCATAGTCTCCAGTTGATGCTATCTTAAAGGGACACTGTCACCTATTTTTAGTATCACATTGAAAAGCCAAAAAACATTTGTTTCAATGGAAATCTTAAAATAATGGTCCAGTTTTGTTAACAAATACACTATCAGTGCACAGAAACTAGTATTCGTTATCTTTGGCTGCGGATGGACAGGATGGAAATGGATTGCAACTTGAAAAAATTGGCCAATTTTTTCAAGTTCCTCCCAAGAGTCGTGGAAAAATCGCAGAAAAACTTATTATGGTTTGTTCTTCCTTGAAGAAATCACTTGATATTATCTTCTTGGTGTTCTAAGAGCAATTTTATGTTTGAGCAAAGGTACTTTGTCATATATTTAGTGTATTTTGACCAAAACACAGCAAAATCTGCGTGACAGTGCCCCTTTAAACATCACTGCGACGTCGCAGCAAGATCAGAGAATTGAAAGCGAGACTCAGGAACAACTTCTTAGCCGGTATCGAGGATGCTTCCACAGGGTGCGATTAACCAGGAGATTTTCAAGAGTCGACATTAATAGAAAACAACAAGTTCAAAGCCGACAAAGTCAGAATGAGATCTCCCTTCAGTTCATTTAATCTAACAGCGCAGAACTGAGCGGCCATCGTAAACTTTGTTTCGAATTATTCAGGGCGATCGATCCTTTTTTAGTATGGATAATTACCCATGAGTTTGTTTTATTGGTAACCCTGTGTTACACCTGCCGCAACTTGTTATTATAAATCCTGCCTGAGTTTACTCATATAATTGTTTTTTTTTCTTATAGGCACATTATGTTAAAAGAAATACAAATAAATACACACAATACATGGGATCAGACTACGACAACACACAGAAACTTTCATTGTATAATAAGATAATTCAGGCTTGACTTCAAATAGACCAATTCCGATATATTAAAATTCATACTTGGCTCCGAGGCTTAGGGGAATAAAACAAAAGAAATAAATTATTCATCCCTGAACCTCGATGTGATTTCTTTTGTTTTATTCCTTTAAGCCTCGGAGCCAAGTATGAATTTTAATATATCGGAATTGGTCTATTGACCACTTACGTCTTCAAATTTTTTAAAACACCGATTGAGAAAAATACACCAAGAAAGAAATTTCTAAGTGTATTTTATCACTATTTGGCGTCCTTTCAAATTTAATCTCTAGCAGTCGTGTTAAAAACTCATTAAGTCGCCCATTATAGATGATTCATGACAAAGTCGAGTTTTGCCTGACCAGTGGTTATTTTGTTTTGTCCTTGAGACAAATTCCATTGCTGAGTTTAGATCTATGTAGAATTGGAATTGATTTGCCAAGACCAAAAAAAAAATAGAGACATTGCTGGATGTGCTGTTAGATAGATAGACGGATGGATGGATGGATGGATGGATGGATGGATGGATCCTTTATTTTAACAGGGTAACCCATTTAGCTACGAGGCTCGTATTCAGAGGGACTCTGCATGCAGTATAATAAGGGTATACGTGAATAATAACTAATAATATATGAGATAACATGGTAAAAGTTGTTGATTTAACTTAAAAGTAGCAATACTTTTTATTGATTAAGCTAAAATATTAAAAGTACTAGAATATTAAAGGTACTAGTAGGTAACTATAGAAATAAAAATACTACATTAAAATTTATTCTAACCCAAAATTAATTACTAATTTAATACTAAATACTAAAATTTATGCCTTCTAATAAGGGCTCTTAAAAGATGCGTGCAACCGGTTGAACGTCCGCAAGAGGTAGTTCTTGTCTTCCAATCTCAGTAGTCTTTTTGTGGGTCGCTGTCGGGTTACTTTGATTCCCATCGCTGTCATGGGGTCGGTTGTTCGGGAGGGCTTTTTAACGTTTCTGGGCGTTTTGTTGCCGTTGTCTTCGGCATATTGGGAAGGGAACGGGAAAGCTATTGTCGGTCGGTGTGGTTGGGTGTTTGATTGTGTAGTTATGAGGTGTTTACCTCCGTGATTGTGAGGTGTTTGCCGGTGTGGCTGTTTAGAGCTTGTTTGCGAGTTTTGAGAGTTAATTGCCCGCGTGGTTTTGAGATTTTTCGTCGCCTGCGTGGCGTTGAAGTTTTGGGCTGTTTGGTTGTGTTTTGGTTTTGGGTTGGTTTAATTCCCCTAGCTTGCTGTTATAGGATCGGTTGTTCGGGAGGGGATTTTGTTTTACATTTGGGCGTTTTGTTGCCGTTGTTGTTGTTGTTGTTGTTGTTCCAAATCATGGGATATAGCACCCAGGCCATCTCCTCCTAAGGATCTGTGTTACGCGTAATAACTCCCATGATCTCCTGTGTGACTAGTTTAGAACCAAAACTGCGCGTGGACTGAATGGCGCCGGCACCAAACTTTATGCCTCTGTCATGGAACCTTTGCAGTGACCACCAGGTCTTGTTGGGTTGAGTATTACATTTGCTGCTCTCATTAAGCCAGTTAACGACTTCATGAGCTTAGAACTTGATTACCCTAGTCGGCACCGCAGCACCAGCCAGATGATCAGCTACCTTGTTATAGCTTATGCCTGCATGACCAGGGATGTATGCAATATTGAGTGCACCTTTCATCTTATCGAATGGGGCAACCCAAGTGTCCTTGACGCTTCCTAGTTGTAGTCGCGTCACTAGGCTCTGAGAGTCCGTAAGCACTACGACGTGATCATATTGGCCAGTTTCAGCAGCCATCCAGATAAGTGCATAGCGCATCTTCAAATGCCTCTGACTCTGCACGGAAGGACTAGTGCGCCCGTGTTTGCCAGCACACCAACTGTAAACACGTTGTCTCTCTTTCCATACTGCCCCACCCCATGCAGTTAAATTATCTCGGATCGACCCGTCTGTTGCTATGATGATGTTAGCACCTGTTGATTCGATGTATGCCTCCACTTCAGCTTGATTGACAACTGCATTCACTTCACGCCACTCCCTACTACCAATGATGTCAATTTCAAGTCTCTCGCGTATTATAAGGCACCCACAAATTCTGTGTGATGTTGTCTTCAACTTTACTCCTTGCAGACAGAGTCCAAGGTCTAACAATTTTCAACCTTACCGATGCATCCGTGTTCTCCTTCAAGGAATTCAGTTGTTATGGCCCGCACAAATTCCTTGGCTGCCTTCATCTTATACACTTTCTTCATACTATGGAATCCGAGATAATACTGAATGGCTTCCCCTGATGTCTTAGATGTTGCGCCACTAACTATTCGCAAAGCCTGATCTTGTCCACTCTCTCAAATTGTGTATCAGATATGTCGCTTACAGTGGAGCCATCAAAGGTCAGGCTTTGTTTGGATGCTAGATTCTTAAACTTATGGATGAAGGAGTCTCCGTTTTCTCTTGATAAGTTGGTTGAGCTCACTCGGTATGTTTACAAGATTCCTATATGACAAAATGTGACAATAAGTCGGGCTATGATCACGTGCTGTTGCGCGAGTCTTCCCAAACATACGTGGGTCTTCAATGGGGAAAATGGTGGTTTGTTAGCACGACTTTGCCGTTTGGTTGATAGTAATCTCCGTTTATCTACCACACTATCGGTTTAGCGGCCTCGGGCTATTTGCGTTCTTTGGGGTTCCTTGTTCGTTGTATATCGATGATCGGCTTCATCTGGTCCTTGGTCTGCCTCTCCGTCGGTCCGGTCGGATGCATTTAGGTTTTTAGACGCACAGGTACCTTTATTCGTGGTCTTTTCTTTGCTTGTGCGGTTGGGCAATACTATAGGCATTGCCAAGTCTGTTTTGCAACCGGTAAGGTCAGTGGAGTTTCTGGGGCTTGTCGTCGACTCGGCGAAACAGACTTCACTCGTGGTCGGTTTTGAGGGAGCAGATCCTGTCTCGCAAGAAAGAAGTTCACATTAAAACTTTGCAAAGGTTTCAAGGGAAATGTATTTCCTTTTCTTTGGCAGTTCCCGGGGCTAAGTTATTTATTAGGGCTATGAGTTCTGCCATCGCCTCAGCCCCGGCTAATGGTCAAGTGACTTTGTCTCGGGAGCTTCGCGACTGAGGAGATTTCGCACTGACGGTTCATGCCTTGACTCGTGGCCGGGTTTCCTTCCTTGGCGAGATGAGAAGCATTTGCGTCTTTCTTTGTCTACGGACGTTTTAGGTCACGGTTGGGGTTATGTTATCCACTCGTCTACGGGTGACAGTTCCTTTAGGGATTATTGAAATGAGGAACGGTTGACCTTAAAAATATCAACTAAAGAAATGCTGACTTTGGTTAACGCTCTGAAGGCAGCCCAGCATGAGATTCGGTACTGTCGTGTGGATGGTAATGTGGACGCCAGGTTGTGATTGATACCATTGGCTGACAGGGAAGTAGAAGCTCTCCACGGCTAACTGCTGCCACTAAGGATCTTAGCTTTACCTTGGTAGTACGTAATCTTCAGTTGAAGTTGTTCCATATCTCATCGGAACTTAATCGAGCTGACGGCCCTACTCGTCGTTTGTCTCCGCTTGACTGAAATTTTTCATTGGAAAGTTGGCGATTGGTTGAAGATGGGTTTGGTGGAGGTGATGGTCACACGTTTGATTTAATGGCCTTGGATTCGAATGCACTTGTTGGGAGGAGTGACGAAACGCTCCCTCGTTTTACGCCGTTTTCTAATCTGGGCTCCAGTGGTGTACTAGTAGTTGTAGTAGTAGCGGAGCTCTGCGGGCCGAAGGCCCGCGCGGAGCCCCATACTCATAGAACAAAACCTATGCCCGTTATTTTTCATGGTCATGGCTAGCGGAATGTTTCGCGGGTGCGTGCGTGTGCCCGTGTCACAACATCCGGGATCTTAGCAATTTTGAAAGCAAACCGAGGCGTACCGAGGCTTTGTTTTTCGCGCGGCCACACAGCCGTGAGCTCGGTAAACACTATAGTTGGATTGTTGTTTTTAGCGGAGAATTAAAGTCGTTATTTCCCTGCAGTTTTTCGCGGTTTGCTACTCAAGACAGGGATACTCAGAAGCCGCTTTAGTGGAAAAAGAAGAGCTTTCAGGGATAAAATCTTGCTTCGAGAAATTTCATACGTTTTTATCAATGCAGGGGAGATGTTTGTTTTACGGATTAGCGGAGATTTAAAACATTTTCAAGGATTTCCAAGGTAAAATAATTACATTTTTCGATGGGAATTTATGTTGATATCAATCTCTGATTTACTTTTTCTTTGTGCTCTCGTTAGTTTGGAGAATTGTTTATAAAACGTGCTTCAATTCAGTTGTATTGTTTTCTTGAATTTCATCGAAGACAGCGCTATAATTGGTACGCGTTTTGCTTTTAAACATAAACTTATTGAGATTCGAATAACATTTTTCGAAAGAAGGTTGTGTTGTGCAATTTTATGAGTTTGTTCGTTCATTACATAAGTTAAAAAGCGATTTTATGTAAACAAAACAAGACTTGGATTTCATAGTAACTGTTCTAACTTCACTCGCGTCGCCTTATCTGTTTGTGTATTTTTTGAAATTTTGATTTCCAAATCAGTTTCTCGGGCAATTTTTGACACGTAACAGGTGTATTTTATTCGGAAATTAGTCAAACTAGTTATTCTAGACCCAGAAAAAGTTGTTTTTGTGAACTTTTGTACGGTCTAAATGTACTGTGCGGACGGTCGCGTAATTCTGTTTTTGAGAATTGCTAAAATTAAAAAAAAAAACCGGTCGTCAATCTTAATTCTTGTGCTTCCGACCTTTCACCTTAGTTAAGCTTATCATCGGCTTTCTGTTCAAAGAGCGACGCTCTTAGGCTTGGCCTCTCTCTCTCTCTCTCTCTCTCTCTCTCTCTCTCTCTCTCTCTCTCTCTCTCTCTCTCTCTCTCTCTCTCTCTCTCTATCTCTCTCTCTCTCTCTATATATATATATATATATACTAGAAATACATGTCTCGCAGAACCTCGCGAAGCTCGGGGGAGGATGCACTGCAAAATTTTAGCGATGTGGGAGGGAGAGATGGAATTTCTGATTTGACTGGAGAGGCAGGGTTGTATGCCAGCAATGGCCCCGAAATTTAAAATTGAGACGTTGTTTCCAGTCCGCTTTCATTTAACTTGTACTTAGTCCCCTGCATGTCTTCCTAAAATAAAATAAATGGGAGCTGTTACTGGTCAGTTTTGGGTTTTGAGCTGTGGGTTGCTGTAACTGCTATGGGACTGGGTACCAAAGCCTCCCCCCACCCCCAAATCTATCTTCATTAACTTTTGTCAGAAGGAAAATTGGTCTGAAAGTGGATGTATAGTACTGTTGTGGACATGGGTCCTGGACAATATGCAGTGGTGTTCTGTTTATTTTGATTGGGTGAAAGTCTGTTTATCAGGAATACAGCTAACTCCTGCTGTCTCGACGGATTAAATTCCATTTTTGAAGCTTGTGAGTGCTATCTCCCAAATTAACCTTTTCCCTTTAGATACTGCTGTAGTTTTAGTAGTGTATGGGGGATGGCTCAAATACCGTTTTTCAAACCCCTAAATAAGTGGGCCTCACGCGTTCGGCCCACTTATTTAGGGGTTTGGAAAACGGTATTTGAGACCTTCCCCCATACACTACTCTGGATACCCCTCCCTCAAACCCCGTAAGAGGGGGTCAAATGCGTTTTTCCCGGCCTCTCCCGCAACGGCAAGCGAGACATAACCAATTGGAGAAATCTAAACCCTTGGTATATGCCACGATGGCACGACCACGGCAACGAAGACGACGTGATGCCAATCAACGCGAGCTGATTGCCTGGCTGGACGAACAGGCACAAAATCTCGAGCGAATCGAGCCTGCCGAGGACAATAATGGTGAGGGTGAACCTCAAAACAACCCCCCGGATCTAGATTTCGAACAATTTGTTCAAATCTATGATCGGGTTGACCGACGGATTGAACAGGGCAGACGAATAATCGAGTTTTCCTTTGTAAACGGGCTCGAAAACTCTCTTGTCGCCAGAATTTTGAACAAAATCAAGCAAAATGTTCACACACGGCACGCAATCAAGTTAATCTTCACAGTCGAGCTGCGAAACACTGAAACCGAGGAGTTGAGAAGTTTTTATCAAAACAATCGAACCGGGCCTTGGCTAGCCACTCTCTCCGAGACACGCCAGTGGTTGCAATCTCAGGAAGAGCTTCGACTTCAAAACGCAAGACTCAACAGGCCTGACACCAAATGGGTTTATGAACGCACCGTCCTGCTCGAGGCCAAAGTCATTTTGGATCGACAACCTTTGCAAATAGGCCTCGGACGTCTTCCTGATTGGATTCGCAACAAAAGAGAAGTCATTGCCCTGGACACTTTCAACGACAATCTTTGTCTCTTTCGTTGCTTGGCTGTCCATCGAGGAGTCCGTATAGATCGTTCCACTCGCAGATCTAGGGAACTCGCAGAAAGTTTCTTCGCAGTTTATCCGGGGCTTCGAGGCCAGCTAAATTTGCGGCACTTCTCCAAAATCGAAAGGCATTTCAAGCAAGAAATTGCCGCATATCTTGTTCTCCCCAATGGTGACTTCATTTTAGCTCACACCCCTGCGAATTACGACAAGGTGGGCGCCCCCACCATGACTGTCGGCATTCATATGGGCCACTCCTTCTTGATCACCAATATCAATAAAGTCACAAACAATTACACTTGTGGCGAGTGCGGTGGGAGGTTCACACAAGCTTGTCATTTAACTCGCCACTCCAAGACATGTACTCGTGGCCAGACCAAAATCGTCTGCCCCGGGAAACGTGTCCTCCCTCCGGAGTCAGCTTTTGAGAAAGCCTTTTACCCAGAAGGTGGTTTCGGTGTCAAGGGGGTGTGCTGGCTGGAGTGGGAGGCGAAGCAGCGTGGCATTCACATCCACCATCACAGATGCGGCCATGGTGGTGAGAGCTATATCTGTGGGGCTCCAGTCGACGGCTATCACCCAGAAAGCAAGACAGTTTTCCAGTTCCACGGTTGTCACTGGCACGGTTGCGAGGAATGTTACCCCGACTTTGAGCAAAGGTTCGAAGCGGTTCATGTTGACCGCAAAGGCAACGCAATCACAAGGACGATTGCTTACCAAAAGACTCTGCAACGAACTCAGTTGCTTCGAGACGCTGGGTACACCGTGGTGGAAAGGTGGGAACACGAAAAGCCTTCCCCCTGGCGGAATGATCGTTGCCCACAGAAAATAAACAAAACATATCCCCACGTGATCGTCTACGACTTCGAAGCGTACCAGGACAAGACCAAGGCAGCTCGCCCGACACGCGATCTCTCTTATGAAAGCGAGCATGTGCCCATCTCAGTCTCCATTGCCGACACGTTGCACCCTGAGCCTGAGTACATTTGCTCCAGAGATCCTGACGAGCTTATCGGGCTGTTTTATGCCTCCCTGGAACGGCGAAGCGCAGCCATCCGAGAGGATGTGGCAGCGAAATACATGCTCCCAGACCTTGAGAATCTTCCTGAGAAGCAACTCAAGCTCATCGACAAATGGTGCAACCAAGTGCCTGTTGTCGGCTTCAACTCAGGCCATTACGATCTCAAGCTTATCCGCAAGCACTTTGTTTCTCATTTCGCTCAAGAGAACGGGGTCTTTGCCGCAGAGAAAGAGGGCCGCATCATGTTCATCAACACTCCCAGCTACAAGTTCTTTGACATCATGAATTATTTGGCCCAGGCATCACGTACGACAAGTGGGTCAAGACGTATGGAGCGACACAGACCAAGTCCTGGCTCCCATACGAGTGGTTTGACAGCGCTGACAAGCTGGATTACCCGGGGCTTCCTCCATACGAGTGCTGGTACTCACAACTCAAAAACGCCTTCGTTCTTTCTCCCAAGGAGCACGAGGAATGCAATCGCATCTTCCACGAGAAAGGCATGAAGACATTCGGAGACTGGCTGGCGTATTACAACAATCTAGACGTGTCTCCCTTTCTCGAAGCTCTCCAAACGATGAAGGCCTTTTACACGGGCCTCGGTGTTGACATCTTCAAAGACGCGGTCTCCTTGCCAGGAGTATCAATGCAATACGTCTTGCGGGGCTCATTGAGAGGAGGCTGCCATGCTCCAGAACTATACGCCCCCGGCCCAGAAGCTTACGCCATGCTGAAGGGGGCTGTGGTTGGCGGGCCAAGCCTGGTCTTCACCCGCAAACACGTGCGCGGCGAAACCAGCATCCGTTCTCACAAATACGACTTAGCCCCCCTCACGAAACGGATTGTGGGGTTCGACGCTAACTCCCTTTACCCAAGCACGATGCTGCAGGAGATGCCCTGTGGTAAAGAGAAGGTTGTGAATTACAATTTCCCGGTGCTGGCAGCGAGATCTCTCAAAACGAATCTGCATTCAGGTAGGTGGTTCGGGTTTGCGGAAGTGGACATCGAAGTCCCCCGAGAGTTGTGGGAGAAGTTCGAAGAGTTTCCACCGCTCTTCATCAATCAACCAGTGCCTGACGAATTTGTCCCACAGCATATGCACAATTACCTCCAAGAAAGTGGCCGAACCCGCTTTCCCGGCCAGAAAAAGCTTCTGGGTGTGTTGTCAGCGAAAAAGATGCTGATCTATGCACCCCTCTTGAAGTGGTATCTTAACATCGGGCTCAAGATCACGGCAGTCTACCGCACGATCGATTACGTGCCCAAAAAGCTCTTCGACTGGTTCGTTCGCGAGGTCGCCGACAACCGAAGGAAAGGCGACGCTGACAGGGAGAAGGCACTGCTTGCTGAAGTGTTCAAGCTTCTTGGCAACGCCGCTTACGGCAAGTTCATCGAAGCTGTGGAGCGCCAGACAAGAACGATGTACACAACGGACGAGGACGAGGTCGACAAGAACCTCCGCTCACCCTTGTTCGAAGATCTTGAAGAGATCGGAGATGCTTACAAGATCGAGCTGCGCAAGCCGAAGGTCACAATCGACCGCCCTTTTCAAGTTGGCATTGTTGTGTACCAACTTGCCAAGCTTCGCATGTTGGAGTTCTATTACGGCTTCCTAGATTACTTCATCGACAGGCGCGACTTCGAGCTCATCCAGATGGACACGGACAGCATGTACTTCGCTCTTGCTCACGACACTCTGGAAGAGGCCGTGCGCCCGGAACTTCGTGACCAGTTCGAGGCGGAGAAGAAGAATTGGTTGGCGTGGGACAAGTGGAGCGGCAGAGAGCCTGGCTTGTTCAAGCTTGAGAAGGAAGGCACACGGGCCATCGCCCTGTGCAGCAAGTGTTATTACGTAGAAAACGAGGCTAACGGAGAGGCCAAGATGTCCTCCAAGGGCGTCAACAAGAAGCAGAACGAGCTTCGCTGGGAAAGGTACGAAAGAGCCTTGCAGGGGGGCAGGGACATGGCCACCAACAGAGGCTTCCGAATGCACAAAGGGGCCATGTTCACATACCAGCAGCACAAGCTGGGCCTTTCCGCTTATTACGACAAGCGTTGGGTGCTGCCAGACGGCATCCACACAGAACTAATCGAGTTTCACAACCCAGCTGGGGGCAACTGAGTGCCCGGGGGCACCACCATCAACTCCTCACGAACAAACCCTCTCTTGGGGCCGTCGTAGAGATAATATACGACAGGCGCATCTGGCTTGGTGACAACCTTCTCAATGTTGTAGACCTTCAAAGACCAGATCGGATCAGTCGCACGCCTCCCACCCCCTTCTAGCTCATCGGGATAATAAAGATATCTCACACTCACCCGTGGAGGGAGATTCTTCTCATTCACCCCCACAGGCCTAGCATATGGTGTCGAGGGCTTTGAAGAAACGGCTTTCTCTTTAATCGCATCCTTTGGCTTCTTGCCAGTGAGTCTTGTTACTTCATTGTTCAAGGCCGAGACAACCTCTGGCAATCTTTTAACCCAAGCAGTCGACCGGCTAGAGGGCATATTCATTTCAACGGCATACTGATAACCAAACAGTCTTTCAGCCAGGGTGCGATTGAATCTCTCCACAATTGCTTGGTCTCTGTGGATGTCAACCCTCCCGCGACGAATGGCCGTTTTGTTGTTTTCCATGGTCTTTGTCACAGCCCCCATAAACTCTTTCCCAGGGTCAACTTGCAAGAGTTGAGGCCATTTCAAAGGCCCACGTCTGTAAATCCGCGCAAACGCTTTAGCCACCTCTTCAGACTCTTTCGAAGTTAAGGGCTCTGCTGCTTTGAAAAGGCTAGCAACATCCACAAGGGTTAATGCGTATTTGTACACCTTTCTCCCACGAGGAAGTTTGTCGTGGGGCAGGAAGAGAAGATCCGCTTGATGCACTGCATTGGGTGATGAGACATCAAACTTGGGCCGAGGGACACGGCGTGGCGCTGGGAGGTAAACTTGCCAAAGGGCTTGTTTGACCAGCCATTTCTTTGCGACATCATCATCATCATCATCATCATCGCCGCAGCTAGCTTTTTGACAGCGGCAAGACCTTTCCAGTATCCTTTCGGGCTGTAATAGATCTTTGAGAGTTTGGCCTCCATAGAGAGGTGCGCGTGGTATATATGTTTGTTTACAGAAAGCGATAAGCCGCATACCCACCCGCAAGCAGGGTGCCTCCAATGAACGCAAGTTCACCAGTCTGTTGTTGTGGGCTGGGCTTGTAGAAGTCCGAGAAGACAGGCTCTTTGTAGTCTTTGATTTGTTTATCTGGTTGTGTTTGGTGCATCTGGTTATACAAGGCCAGGGCTTGGTCGGTGGTTTGGAAGTTTTTGCTACAATTAGCTGCAAAAGTAGTTGAGACACTTTCATTCACAAGTGCTTTTTTGGAAGAAGTGCACCATTGCTACCTTTCCTTACCCCTTCCCCCTCATCAATGTTGTTTTGTGACCGGCGCCATGTCCAAAACATTGGCTAACAACATTGAACGGGGGAGGGGGGATTGTGAGGGAAATATATTGTTCTTTTGTTTTTTTAGTCATCATTTTTTTATAAAATTGAGTGTTTTTTGTCAGTGTCTCAACAGTTTTGCAGCTAATTGTCTGAGGCGTTCACCGCTTAATAACTTACAACGAACAAGGCTATTCATGTTGAAACTTGTGTAAGTTTTGCATGACTACAGGGTGTTTGAAAAAATCCAGCTCTAATATTCACCATGCTACGAATTCTAAAATGGCAAGAGAATAACTGGGTTTTTTTGTGTTTGCATTTGACACAAATTGCACTAATTAATGCATTCGAAATGGTATATGCTTCAATATACGCTTGACGTTTTGTGTTGCATTCAAGTTCATGGGTTTTAGATGTTTTTGTAGCCTTATAGGAACATAGGTGAAATATTTTGAGAGTAAATTCGCGTTCAAGGTGTTGCAATTGAGCGGAATGGACTCGAAAAGTAGAGAAAAAGTGCTCAATTATGCGATACCTGACATAGTGATCGGGTACTGAAAATTTGCTAATTTGCATATCACTATGCCAAACGCAGGAATGCACACCTCTATAAATTTACTACTGCCGATTAGTAGTGATATTTAACACTAATGACAAAAATGAAACCCTTTCGAGAATTGCTATTGGTGTGGCAAAATTTGTATATGGTACACTGCAGCCTATAAGGTGAACTTGCATTAATTTGAATGCAAAGTGCGGGGTATAATAATTTTTGTTGTGCATTTCTATATTGTACTCTGGCTTTAGCTTTACACTAAGCTATATGACAATATATGATGATATATGACGATCTACCACGGACTACCACGGTCTACCAACAGAAATATATAGAGTATAAAACATATCCCTTATACTTTCGATGGTAGACCGTCTCACACGGGTATACCGTCAGCAAATTACAACAATAAAATATATCACAATTTAACTGAGATCGTTTATTAGTTACACATGTTGTTTAAGGATGGTTGCGTGTGAGTTGGTCATGAGAAGAAAATTGAACCAACAGAAACATAGATTAGTATTTTGTGCGGGCACAAAGAACAATCACGCCAGTGTGATTTTTCGAGGTCTCCCTGGCCTTTTTGTTTTTGATTTTTTCTCAGCATTCAAGCATCTGTAAACCGTCGCGCGAGACACGGAGCATTTTTGTGTGATTTCTTTCACTGTAAGATAACTGTTTTCTTTTAAACATTTTATATATGCCCTCGTAGTGGCATCTATTTGGCTGTTAAAAAACGTAACTTTGAAATCACCGTTGATATCAACTTCTATTGTTGTGTCACTGACGAACTTCGATTTTCGAACATTTTTGCGTTCTCATTTTTAATGAAATTCGAATATATTTTTACCCCCTCACGCGACAAATATAATAAAACGGTATTTTCTCAATCTATTGCTACTACTCGCATACCTGTAAGCCCGGAGAGCTTGCGGCAATCGTTTACAGAAGTTAGTATATATTCAGACAATTAGCTGCAAAAGTAGTTGAGACACTTTCATTCACAAGTGCTTTTTTGGAAGAAGTGCACCATTGCTACCTTTCCTTACCCCTTCCCCCTCATCAATGTTGTTTTGTGACCAGCGCCATGTCCAAAACATTGGCTAACAACATTGAACGGGGGAGGGGGGGTTGTGAGGGAAATATATTGTTTTTTTGTTTTTTTAGTCATCATTTTTTATAAAATTGAGTGTCTCAACAGTTTTGCAGCTAATTGTAGCTTGGTGTTTAATCCGATCGTTGGCTGCAATCCAGTCGAGGAGCTTGGTGCGGTCCTTCTGGTATTTGGCGTAAGCAGCTTGGTATTGTTCCAGGGCGCGGTCATGTCGGATTTTCTCATCCATTGCTGCCTTTCCGTTATCGCCAGACAGATATTTTGCGAGATAATTGCCGCCAGTGAAAGCGGCCGCATTAAGAACAGCGCCAAGGGCCATTATTGCAATCGAAGCCATTGTGGTCGTGTGTATACATATGTTTTTTACATGTTGACGCGATGTTGGTGTGATGCTGCTAGCTTTACATGTTGTCTGGGAGGATTTTCTGATCCTCGAGATATTTCTTCAGCGCGATGCTGCCAGCCATGACGGCTGTGAACTTGACGTAGTTCATTAAGCTTGCACTGGGGTCGGCAGTGAAGTTTTCTTTGATGGTCTTTTTCCCAATCCAACCAATACCAGCGACAAGGCCAGTGATTGTTGCGGCGTCGAGGATAGACTTCACAAGCTTGTTGTCAGCCATGGTTTGTGCCCAGTATACATATGATTTTTTTATTTTTTTTGCTCAGACTCGATCTTGGGTTCGGACTCGGGCTCGGACTCGGGCTCGGGCTCGGGCTCGGGCTCGTTGTGGCTGCCCCTTAACACGAGGCAAACTGTTTCAAAGGTGTTCGCGGTACATCCATACCAAAGAGCAATCGCGCTTACGAGTATAACAGCATCCGCCACATTCCGGAAAAAACCCATGGTGCAGTATATATATGATTTTTTTTATTCCATTTTTTTAATCCCTTGTCTTACCGGAATTCGAGATGGGGGCGTTGCTGGTGTGGCTGCTGGTGTGTTTTCTGGTGTGTTTGATTTGCGGCCGAACCTTTGCATTATGGCTTCGCGTTGGTAATAAACACCGGCAGCAGATACAACCAACCCTGCAACCCCCAGAATATAAAAGATTGAGTTGCTGTCGCTGTCACTTGTTGTGTCACTTGTTGCCTCACTTGTTGTGTCACTTGTTGCCCCACTTGTTGAGGGTGCAGGCTTTTGTTCTTCGGCCTTTTTCTTTGCTTCACGGGCCAGGCGGTTGCGTTCTGCTAGCTTTTTGCCAGAAGCAACGCGGCCGGGGTTCTTTTCTGTTGCGGGCTTTGTTTTCGGGGTCTCAGAGGTAACCCGTGCAGGTGTTGGAGTTGGAGTTTGAGTTTGAGTTTCTTCAGGGATCGTCTCGAGTGGTGTGGTCATCGTGGGTATATATATGATTTTTTAATTTATCTTGTGATAAGTATTCTGCCAGATTCCAGCCAGGTTCCAGCCAGGTTCCAGCCAGGTTCCAGCCAGGTTCCTTCAAGGTTCCTGCGAGGTTATCCCAGGTCCCAGCCCAACTTCATCAAAGCCCTCAAGTGGGTAACCTTCACTGTCTCTGGTTGGATGTGTGGGTTGATCTTCAAATTCTGTCAAATTAGCCTTGTCAGGATCTCGTTCAAACTTGATGTGTTTTGTTGTGATGAGAGCAGCAATGGCAAGCGCCAGCCATCGTCCGCATCGCAGGGCAAGATCCCCAGCAAGATTTGCCAGCTCCAGGTTGATGATGTAGTTGTTCTTGATTTCTTGATGCAACTCATCGGCATTATCAATCGTGGCCACCAGGCCAATGCCTTTGGTCGCGAGCGTGATAGTTGAATCAATTAGGGATTCGGTCGTCTTGCTGCCGACGTAGGCCTCGTACCTTTTGCAGTACTTCTCAACGTCCTTGTCTGACAGCCGCGCCACACGATCGTGTGTGAGCTGCATTCCGATAGCTTCTTTTGCCTTGCCAGTTGAAACAAGGATTGCAAGCTTCTCACGTTTGGCAGGAATGCCATTGTCACCAATTAGCCCTGTGGGAGGTTCGGCACCAGGGGTGGCCTCCAGCATCTGCATTACTTCGCTAAAGTCGAACTGGTCTTCAGCGGCTTCTGCCATCATCAGGGTATACATATGTGTTTGTTTTTTATTTTTCAATAATTCTCTTGATGTCTGGCAAAAGGGCTTCAAGCTCACGTATAAGCCCCGCCGTGGTGTCTGGCATAGAATTCAGCCGCAATGGATATCTGGCCAGAAGCATGAGTCGAAGATCTTCCTCACCAGCGGCTTTGATAATTTTGTTTTGCGCATCAATTGTGTGTTTGTGCAATTCATCCAAAAGCTGTGAAAGCACGCACAGCTTGCGTAGGCTGGTTGGCGCATTCATAGCCATGGTATATATGTGTGTGTTTAAACTTTGTACTCAATTCCATACGGGTGCCTAAGAGAGAAAACCAGGTGGGAGAACTTGCGAGATTTGAGCCTTGCAATAAGCTCTTTGTACTCCTCATGGGAGAGCTCGCCGGCATAGTCTTCGAAGATGGCCTTGGTGGTCTTGCTGGAGGGCGTGTAAAAGAGCACGATCGCTGCGACATTTTCACGATATGGCTTGGCAATGCTGGTGATCTGCTGGGTCAAGACCCACACGGATATGCCGTCATGCCTTGCGCTGAACCCCAGATTGACCAGCTGGCTCGTGCGGCCTTTGACATCTTTGGAGGCGGCACAGTCATCGAGAATGAATAAAGTGTTGGTGCATGTGTAAAAGAAGCTCGCCAGCTTCAACCAGGCTTCGATCTCATGCTGTTGGCAGACAATCACGCAGATGTGTGGATCGCGGTTCACGAAGCCATCGTATGTCTTGTTCTTGACAAATGTGGGGCAGAATAAAACGATGTAATCAAAACAACCCCTAAAGGGGCCTCGCAGTTGGGAGAGAAGATACTGTGTCTTGCCAGAGTTAGTGGGGCCCACGATTAGAGCGTTGAATGGCAGCTTTCTTGGGTCCATAACCAGCCGCTATATTAGTTGGTTTGTAAACTGGTGGGGAGGGGGCCTTTGCAAGAAGTCTTTGTATTTCATTGTGTGACAGAGGTCTGGTGGATGGCAGGGGAGCCGGCTTGGCATAGAAGTTGATCTTGTTGTTTGTGGCCATGGTGCTGGACATGGGATTGTGGGTATATAATATGTACGTGTGTTGTTCGTGTGTTGTGCGTGTTTGTGCGCGCGTTTGTGCGTGTTTGTGCGTGTGCCTAGTACTGTACAGATTCCAGCTGCTTGCCCAAGATGTTCATCTGTGAGTCTGAGATGGTGAAGATGTGACAGTTTGCGTTTCCCGAGCCTTTGCCGTCTCGTTCGATCTCGAGTTGCACGCCATCCTGTGTGTTGACGAGCCGTTGGCCGTTGCCGTGCAGGGCTGTGTCGGCCATGGATCGCAGGTCAATCCAGAGACCAAACTTGTTGCCTGTGAGATATTTTGTCAGGTTCATGTTGGGCCTGCCGTCCGTGTGTGGGGTAAAATGCCGGGTTATCTCTCTCCACATGTCAGTACCACTGATGCCCTCGTTGTAGATCCTGTTTGGGACCCCGTTGACTGTTACCTTCACTTTGGTGATGTCGGGATTGAAATAGCTCTCAGAGTCCCTGGCACCCGCCACATAGGGATTGATGAACAGCAAGAGGATACCCTTGAGAGACCGGTGCTGTGGGTTAACCCGAAGATTCAGCCGAGTGTCAACGCCTTTTGTGAAGGGATGCACCCGATCTCGCATTACGAGGTCATAAGCGAACTCCTTGCCGCTAGTGTAAGCGCTTGTTGCTTCGTCGGCCAGACTCTTACTTCTGATCGTCTCATACTCCAGCTGGATGTTTTCCAACTTGTACACGAGCTTGCTTGTGTCTGAGCCCCGGACAACTTGGCTTGCGGGGGCGAGGGTTAGTTCGAAGACCAGATCGTTATACAGGGCTTGAGGGTATTTGATTCCGTGATCAGTCAAGATTTGGTGATCAAGTTTGATGCGATACTTATTCTTGTATATTGTCACCAGCTTGTTCTCTGCATCCACGCTGGAGGTCTTCTTGTCGCCAGCACCAGAGCGAATCTTACACAAATCCACACTCTGGATGCCCTCCATAAGCATGTTGTCCCGCTCATCGATTGAGAGGAATAGGTCTTCGAAGATCTTGTAGATGTCGTACCCAACCGTGTCCTGGACAGTGGTGGCGGCAAACTTTACAACGAACCTGTCCACCAGGGCCCGAGAAACATTTTGCACGAGATAATTGTTAGCGTGGCCGCCGGCTAGGTTGATGTTAAACACCAGCGCAAGTGAGCCTGACACAATGACATCGTGCTCGCCCAGCTTGGGCACCGAGACGTACAGTGTCTCTCCGGGATTGGCCTCAGATGGGTTGAATGTGATGTGTTTAACGGTTCGCTCTGCCTTCATGGCGCCCAGTGTCTTTTCACTGTGAGATGGAAGTAAATTCGGTTGCACAGCCATGGTATATATTTGTGTTTTTAAAATTTATATTTATATACCCACGATGGCAGAAGGCGGATATGATCCAACTGAGACAACTGACAGAGACCCTCTCCCCCCAGGCACAGAGGATGGAGGCGATGACGATGACGAGATTGAAGTCAGGTGGGATCAAATTCCAGAAGAAGAACGGCAAGGAGCCCACCGATGGGCACAAGACCAAGACACCGACCCCAACACCACGCAACCCTTTAAACCAGGTGCTGCTTCCACCCCATACCGTCCTGGTGGCGAGCATATTGAAATGCATACAATGTCTCGCGAACGAAGTGGGTTGCCCGGTGATCCTGACACCGCCCCTCTGCTTGGAGACTTCTCAGAAGATTTTGCTGATAGAGCTAGGGACAAAATCAGAAAACTATATCCAAGAGCTGATTTTTCCAAAATGGACCCAATTGGCCTCGCTAAAAGAAGTGAAAATAAAAACAAAATTGTTTCTTTTGGCTCAAAAGGCGGCGAGACTGAAATTTTTAATAAAGATCGTAGCCTCCGTAAAGCCTTCACAAACAAGTTCAAAAAAGCTCTTGGCCCATGCGCTGAAGAGATTCTCTCTGAAGACAATGCATCGATAAGGGAAGAAAGACAAAGATTGAAGGAGGAAGAAAAACAACTGAAGGAGACTGAAAGGGGTGTTGCGGAAAGACAACGAAAAGAAAATAAGGCGCAAAACCTCAGAAACAAAATTGAGCAAACTAAAGCGAGGAGGGAGGCTCTGGAGCTCAAGCAGTTTAAGGCCTGGGTTTAAAGTGTGTTCGGAAAATATGGTTGACACTTAATATCTTCGCCGAGAAAACCTAGATCAAAATGAAATCTTCCCTGAATGTTAATCTTAATGTTTTCTTTTGCCTTAACGCAAAAGTTTGGTCACGTGACATGTCACGTGATCAAAATTTTAAAATTACGTAAATCGGCGATTTGGTAGCGAATTTTCTTTGTATAGTTAAATAAATTAGCTTTTCCGATGGAGATTTAACATATTTAATCTTCTACGTTTGGAATGATTGTCCTCAAGTCTTTAAATTACAGTTATAAATAATTATAGGTTGAATTTTGGACTGAAAAATGACCTTTGTCCTCATAATTTCTTTTTAGAGATTAATGGAAAGTCATTCCAAACGTGAAGGGCTGGAGATATTTAATCTGCATCAGAAAAGCATTTTTATTTGATGTTTTCTCTTAAACCCGTCACCAATTCGTCAAATATTTGCTATTTTAAGAAAAATTGCCACGTGACGTGTCACGTGACCTATGCCAAAGCTTATTACACTCAAAAATGTTAAGGACGATAATATCTTTCTATGTGCCAAATTTCGATTCAGTTCCATTCCGTTTTTAAAAGTTATTACAAATAAACCGTTTTTTCCTGGTCAAAGCCCTTGACCCGGGCCTTAAACTACTTGAGAGCAGGAACACGGTTCAATCATTGTAAATCAACCCGAGATAGCCCGCCTAACACTGCTGGAAAAGAATCTTCAACTAGATCTTAAAAACGAGGAAAAAGAAATAGGGGCCCTGAAAAAAATACAAAAAGAACGAGCCCAAAGAGAGGCAATGGCGGCCAAAGTCAGATCACGCATTTCTGCCAAAGAGAAGGAAAGAAATGAAGTTGAAGCAGGGCTAAACTCAACTAAATCCCTTGATGAGCTAAAAGAAAGAGAAGCCGAGCTTGAACGACAGAACGCTGCTGACAAGCGCGTCATAGAGGATGAGAACACGTCTCCCTCTGACAGAGCAGCCGCAGAAGACCGGGTTACTGAGCGAGAAGAAGAGCTGGCAAGGCTCAGAACACAGGTTGAGGTGCGGGAAAGAGGCCTGTCTTTGAGAGAGAGGATCAGAGAAATCTTCAAGAAATACGGATGGACCCTGCAAGCGATTGTTCTGGCAGCTGGCATCACCATAAGCGCTGTGGTACTAGCCACCTTGAACGGCCTGGCAAAGGCCACCAAGGCTATTGGAAATGGGCTTAAAGAGCTTGGCAAAAAGGCAGTCAACGCCCTGCCTGGCCTCATTGGCTCAATTGTGGGCTTCATCTTCAAAGCGGCTGGGTCGGTCATCTCCTTTCTGGGTGAACACGCCTGGCTGCTCATCCTTGCCGTGGTGGCCTTCCTTGTTGAAAGGATCACCAAGCGTGCGAAGTCTTGAACACTTATCTTAACCAAACGAAAAGCCCTGCCAAAGCAAGCGCACCCACAGCAATGAGTGTCTTGTTTACGTGATGCGGGTCGGGCTGTGGTGTGGGTGTGGGTTGGGGCTGTGGTGTGGGTGTTGGTGCGGGTGTGGGGGCTGGTTGTGGTGTGGGTGTTGGTTTGGGCGCGATGCCCTGTGCCTGTGTGGCCTGTTTATGTATCGGGTTTGATGGGTGGCTGTTTGGTGGATTAATCTTTGTCGGGCCACCGTCCATGTGGCGAAGGGAGGCTTTTTTTGTGCCCAGATTAACACCACTGTTCACACCCAGCTTCATCCCTTGCGTTGCCTCCTGTAGATTGTTGTTATACCCGATCACGCTCTCTGTGTTGATAATCATGCGTGATGGCATGAGCCAGCTTCCGGGTGCTGTCGCAAAGTCTAAACGCACTTTCGTTGCTTGGATGGCAAGCTGGTAACGCTGTACGCTTGTTGCGATGTCGTTCAGTATTATGGCCTCCTCTAGATGGGTGAGGAATACTCTCTGCGTTTCGAACGCCCGGCCTCCTCTTCCAATGATGCTGCTGCGGGTTTTGGCTTGTGAGCCAAGAATGCAGTACACAAAGGCCTCGATTGATTGGTTCATACGGGCGAGCCCTGGCTGTGTTAGCCCCTGTGCGTAATTTGGCACAAAGTGCTCGAACTGGGTGTCCGCTCCTTGGTCGTTGTGAACGAAAGATATTCCATTGGCACGATAGTTGGGGTCGTTTCTGTCAGTCACGCGCTCATCATTGAACAGAGCTAGATCGGGGTCTGGATAATCGTAATCGGTAGAAATGATGCCCTCTCCATAAGCCCCAATGTACACATTCCCAAGCCCGTGGTTCTTGCCGTACGTGTAACGGAAGTCAGAACTTGGGTCGATGCCAAACTCTATGCAAATCTTCTTGTACGCGTCGATGTTGTACTTGTTGTCTTTCTGGGAAAATGGAGGGTCGTCTGGCAAAGCACTCACGCTTTGTTCCCCGCCCATCTGGTAAAGAATCCGCCTCGTTGTGAAATACACGTGAAACCGGTAAAACGACCTTAACTGTGGTGTTAGGGATAGACTGGAGTTCTTATCGAAGAGAATGTCACGCGAGATTCCACAGCCGGTTGTTGCACACCACAGGGCGAAGGAGTGTTGTTGCGGCCAAAAACTCATGTGCGGCCCACCGAGCCACTTTCGGCCGTATTTCGCGGTTGTGAAGGAAATCTGTGTGTCCCTGAAGATATTTCTGTATTTCGTTGTGAAATAATCAGATGGCGTGACATGAATCTTTTGCTCTTTGTCGTTTAAGATTGCGCCAATCATCATGTCTTTGTCTATTGTGGTGGAGAAAGCAACAGCCGGGATTGATAACATTTGTTGCCCCAACGATAACTGATAAGGGAAACCACCGTAATAATGAAGGCCAAGAGCGTCTCTTTCGGCGTAAGTCCAATCTTTGTAGGGTATTTCTGTGATAAGCGCAAATGAGCCTTGACCCTCTTTGTAAAGCACTTCCCCCGTGGCTGTTTTGTGGTCGTCGCCAAAATCTACTTGAACTTCAAAGCGTGACATATCGGCGCGCGGGAAACGCTTTTTGAAGTCTGAGATCGCCTTGGCCTTGGCCGCGGCAGAGAGCTTTGCTGCCTCCGGCGAACTCAACCAAGCAATTTCAGGATTAGGGGGTAGTGGCTTTGGCGCCACATGGGTATAGGCGTTTGGAGGCGAATAAAAAGGAGGCGGGGGTCCGTAATTGTGCCCGCCGATGTTTATACCAAGATTTGAATTAGGATTAAATCCACCAGGCCGTCCGCCAAACATGATTGTATATAATTATAATTATAAAATGTTTTTCCCAATAAACTTACATATACACGCCATGGTTGTGCTTACAGTTACCACAACTTCGAACCCCTACACTCTGTACTTTGATCACGTGATCCAGAATGCACACCACATCCGCCTCCTGTCTGCCTCGTTTTACAATTCGTGGCATAACTTGGCAGAAAAAGTGAAAATAGCCGCAGTCCTTTCTGGTGATAACCCAAAGACTACCATCATTGACATTGGCCCTGGGTTTGTTACTCCTAATAGCCTTGCAGACATGATAAATGGTAAATTTAAAGAAAAGGGTATTGCTCTGCAGGCAAAACCATATGAACTTGGCGTTCTTTCTAGTTTAAACCCAGGACAAAAATACATAATATGGGTTTCCCCAAATCTCTCAAGATTGTTTCATATAGACATAAAAACATATCCTAATTTTACCATAAAGGGTTTCAAACTTCCAGGCACATACTTTGTCTACTGCGACCTGCTTGATAAAGAACAGAACCTTCTCAATGGCAAACCTTCAAGCTTATTAGCTCGTTTTGATGTAACCGGAAAACCTTTTGAAAAGATCAATTACCAAGTTGCCCAACATGGCGTCTGGCACAGTGTCGAGGGATCTGGTAAACATGTAAATGAAATCACACTGTCGATCAGAGATGAAAAGAGCAACCTCGTTGACTTCAAAGGCATGCCCTGGGAATTTGAAATTGAAATAAAATAAACTTATATATACTCGCATCTGTCATGGTTGTGTTGACATTTGTCACGACTTCGAACCCTCACACTGTGTACTTTGATCACGCACTTCCGAGGCCCAATTACATCAGGCTCCTGTCTGCCTCACTCACCAACTCGTGGTACAACTTGAAAGAAAGAGCGGTTATCTCAGCACCTAACAGTACTGGAAAGATTACTGAAGTGTTCGTAATGCCGGGGTTTTACACAGTGGACAACTTTGTAAAAGATTTCCTTGAGATAAAAACGAATAGGCCAGTTATTGATCTAACAGTTGATACACTCACAGTGGACGGAATAATGTTAATTAAAAGTCCCAATAATGTAACGTTCAGTAAAAATCTGATAGATTTTCTTGGTATAAGTGGTACACCGTTTTGGAGTGCAGTTGTAAAAGGGTTTACCTCTCCAAGCACTTACTTTGTCCACTGCGACCTGGTTGACAAAGAACAGAACTTGCTCAATGGCAAACCTTCGAGTGTGTTGGCGCGCTTCGACATTCGTGGGAAATCATTTGAAAAGGTTCATTACCAACCAACACCACAGCATGTCTTGCGTGACACCTCGTCTGGCGAATTTGTTAACTCTATCACACTGTCTGTGCGGGATAAAGATGACAACCTCTTCAACTTCAATGGCATGCCCTTAGAATTTGAAGTTGAGA
Source organism: Dendrophyllia cribrosa (assembly GCA_024195265.1). Classification (NCBI taxonomy): domain Eukaryota; kingdom Metazoa; phylum Cnidaria; class Anthozoa; order Scleractinia; family Dendrophylliidae; genus Dendrophyllia; species Dendrophyllia cribrosa. The sequence continues at coordinate 16,034,264 of JAJLRJ010000006.1, read as the reverse complement.
TAAATTAAAAATCATATATATACCCACGCCATGAGTTCTGCCAATGTGCTTCCATCGGCCCCCGAATACAGCGAGACACAACAGCTATACCCTATGCGTGAGATCACTCAAATCAATGCAGAAGACTTCCGGCTCAAAAAGATCTCTGACTTGCTGAAGGAGTTGTCTGACGAAGCCGAGCATTACAGGCAAGTCGCAAAGAAATACAAACGAACCCAATCATTAGTTCATTACTCGGCGGTTGGCCTTGGGTCACTTTCTGTCGGGCTGTCATCAGGGGCCCTTGCCACTGCATTGACTGGGTTCGGAATTGTTGCAAGTCCAGCACTTGCGGCTATCATCAGTTGGTTTTACAGCTCTCAACAAGAGGCTAGAGCGTAAAGTAACCAAACACGAGAATATCTATACACTGGCACTGGCTAAACGCAACACTGTCAATGAGCTAATCTCAAAGGCTCTGGAAGACAAGAGGATCAGTGATACAGAATTCACCATAATCACTCGTGAGATGGAAAAATATCACGAACTCAAAGCTGCAATCAGGGATGGTGTAAAGGCATCAAAAAACGTTGCCACTCAAACACCAGACCTCGAGAAACTCAAAAAGGAACTTCGCAAGGAAGTCACACAAGAGTTTCAAAAAAAGATACTTCGCGCCGCAGCATCCAAGTCCGATTTGAGAAACTAAATTCTGGCTTTAACCTCTACATTTCGAAGGATAAATCATTTGCGCCCAATTGAATACACAACACGGTGTATATCCATGGAGAAGTTCGCCAAACAACTGGCTGATGTTCGGGCCTTGGACACTAAAAGGGAATACAAAACCAAACTCGATGAGCTGGATAAAGAATATAAATTTATCCTCCTGCGCTCACTCGACAACTACAACAAGGAAATACGGCGTTCAAAACTGCCAGAACGCCTTCATCGCATCAAGGAGTGTCTTTCTCCCGAGGCACAATACCCCCCACACTTACCTTTCACCCTTCGGAATGAAAGGATAAAAGCTTGCCAAAACTGCAAAGGCAAGTTAAACCCCATGATGTTTTCATCAGAACTCTGCTGTGAGGACTGCGGGCTCTTAGAACCTCTGGATGGTGTGACCTTCGATTATAACAAACTCTATGGCGGTGATTACAAAATTACCAAAAAAAGAATGACCAACAAACACTACAACTTCAAAAGCTATCTCAAGAAACATCTGAAAATTTGTGAACCCTACTACGGCTGCTTGTCCTCCGAAGAAATACAACATGCAAATGATTCCTTCAATTTCATCGAAGAACATCTACCTGAAAGAATCTCTATGCCATTTGTAGCCTATAAAATCTTTGACGAAATTGTACAAAAATGGCCACAACGGGTTATTGTCAATTACTTCCGGCTACAAGTTCCACAAAAATCAATGCAAAAACATGAACAAAACTGGAAGATCATGCTTGAAAAGATGGGTCACGTTGTGTGACATTGCGTTACTTGTCACGCGTGACACATTGCGTGACAGGTCAACAAGAAGAGCAAAAACCCTTGCAGGGGGGTGCCGGTGGCAGTTCTTTGCCTAGCCTAGGCTAGGACTTTAACCGCTGACAAGGCGGTTGTCATTTCCACATTTTACCTCTGGGAGCGAGGGCGAGAACTCCTAGGAGAACTCTGTTTGGCACCCCCCTGGAACCAGTAGGGCCAGAGCGGGCTCACCCGGGGGTACCGTCCACTGTAAGACTTCCCCCTCTACTCTGTAATTCGACCTTTCGCACAAGCCTTTAAACGGGATTCAGAAAGTTGGCCAGCTTTCACCTCCCTAGACTTCACCAAAATCTGTCGAACTAAGAAATATATGGGATGTTTCTTCTATTAATAGTGGTTAGTTCAGCAATCCGCTTACTTGTGGTTTCGCCTTTGGCTAACACTGAGAAATTGAAAGCAATACGCATGCGTATTGTTTCTTACATGCGGTTGAACTATGGAGTAAGCCTTGCCGCTTGCTCCATTAGAAAGGCTTCCAAAACGGCCTTGTCATCGCCTGTGTTTGGAATTGTGGCAGAGCCCTCGGTGTAAGTATAATTTCTGATTCTTCCTTTCAATTTTGATAAATTATCATGAAAGCATTCAACAGATCTTTGAATTTCACTCAAGAAATCTGGGTTTTTAAACTCCCAAATTTCAGTGAGATCGAGCAATTTCCAAGCGAACATTGCGACAGGTTTCGGCCATTCTCTACGCGGATTAGAGAACGCTTCTTTCATGTAATTAAAACGTAAAGATTCGTCATTTTCGTCACGGGCTGTGAACTCCATTCGTATTTTGCCATAAGAAAGCCAAACATCTTTAGTGGCTATTAAACCCATGACATGTTCAAACAAAGCAATTCTTTGTGTTGCCCCAAGATCAATAAGTTCGGCTTGATTGCTCTTGATGTTTTGTTTGCTGAATAGATAACAGACCCCCCAAGCAAGAGTTGAATTGTTTTTTGTCTTGTATGTTTTCCCGGCGTTGAGAAAAGAATTGTGAGCTAAACTTGGTTCAAGCTGATTTAAAGAACACATTCTGAAATAGCCGTCAACAAACAAGCCTTTGGAGACCATGTCGCCACTCAAAGCAAACCCTGTTTGTATCTAATCGCAATAATAGCTAGGAATCTTGTTCATAGCTATTTTTCGCTTGAACGGGCATTTAAACTCCAAAAGAATTAAACTGCCGTCTTTATCCTTGAAATATCCGTCTGGGCTACAAGTGACCTTTCGATAAAGAGGATGCTCTCTTGCAAGATTAAGAGATATGGTGTGGCCAAAAACGGAAACAGAATTTTTTTGCTCAAAATACTTGCGTATAATCGGCTCGAACAGATTGTCCCAGGTACAAGCCGCATTGTTGAGCATATGTGTTGGCTGAATTTTCTTCATGAGCAAACTGCGCCGTGATTCAAACGGCGACGATCCTGTCAAGGCAGAAATCTCTGATGCCCCAATTGTCTTTTGTCTGGCTGAGAGCCAGCCGGCGCTCTTTTGTTTCAGGCCAGTGTGTCTCGATTTGAGAAAGTTCATGAACTCTTGTGTTGCCGTCATCATTGGTATACAAAGTCCGTGCGTTTTTTCAATTGGTGAAAACCACACAACTCTGTTTGAAAAGCTGCGAGTGGTGTCTTGCCTTCGATGAAATCAGAAACAAAGCTCAATTCTCGGATCCTGGGTAAGGGGTTGAGATCCTCCAGGCCTTTGTTTGTCAGATGTTCTTGTTCTTGCTCGTCAAGCCATGCATTCAGTTCATGCTGGCTGACATATGACTCGGCAAAAACATCTCGAACAACCTCTCGAGGGTTGTTTTTCTCGTGAGGGCAACCATTTCTTAAGTGTCTGGAAACCGTTTGTCGACAAAATCTTCGATTACAGCCGGGGCAAATCACTTTCGGCCGTGGTTCTGTTCTCAGCATCTTGCAAGCGTATTTTTGATGCTCGACAAGGGAATGCCCTTGGGTGAAGTTTAAACCACAATGTCTGCAAGGGTTGTATTCGAACGTCCCTTTGTTCTTTGCGTATAAGTCATCACCTTCTTTCAAAGGGATTCCTTTCAGGCCCAAGAACTCAACAGCAGTCATAGCTCTGTTAGCCATCGCGATATACAAGGTTATATGGTTTTTTCAATTGGCAATCAGTGATGCAAGTTGCTGTGGAGTTAATGCTTCGGCAATTCTAAGTATATCTGGAGGGATAATGTTTTCGTTTGGATTGGGCTTCACCATTGCATTAGAAGCCCTTCCAAAAAAAGAATATGTTATGTGGTTGCGCCGATCAAAAAGATCTTGTTTTTTCTTACCAGCAAGAATAAGCCCGCTTCTTCCTCGCCCCATTGTCACAATGTGCGATATACCAAGGGTTTAGATTTCTCCAATTGGTTATGCCTCGCTTGCCGTTGCGGGAGAGGCCGGGAAAAACGCATTTGACCCCCTCTTACGGGGTTTGAGGGAGGGGTATCCAGAGTAGTGTATGGGGGAAGGTCTCAAATACCGTTTTTCAAACCCCTAAATAAGTGGGCCGAACGCGTGAGGCCCACTTATTTAGGGGTTTGAAAAACGGTATTTGAGCCATCCCCCATACACTACTGTTTTTGTTCTACATATTGGGTATTAGGCTCGATTTCGTCGCTTTCTCGCGTCCGGTCTCTGAGCCTCCCCGAGAAGAACGGCTGGACGCGTGGGCCACCGATCGTGTCTGTGACGTAAATTCAAAATTTAATTTATGCATCGCTACTAGTCACCGGATATGTCAAAGACACGTGATGTAGCGCCAGATCTTGTCAATATGTCTACATGTATAAGTGTGAAATACAGTGAGCTTCATCCACAGCAATGGGGCACAATATCACTTCATAGACTTCACTCGACAACATCTTCCTCCATCGATCAGAACACAAAAATGACTCCGGTGATCCAAAGACGATCTCGCAGTCTCCCCTTTCAACGGCTTTTTTCGCCTCCTCGTCCTTTTTATCTTCGTCAATAAACTCGGCAGCAATGCCTATTGATTTTAGGAATTTTACTTGCTCTTCCATAAGCGAAGTCAGTGGTGAAATAACGACAGCAATGGACTTAAAGCTCGTCTCTTTCACAATATCGAAAATCATCGGTGCGGATTGGAAAATAAGGGACATTCCTGATCCCGTAGGTTGAATAAACGAACAAATCTTCACCGTCGACCAGCTTTCCCAGCGCTTTCCGTTGTAAAACTTTGAGATTTTCAAGTTTTTAAATCTCTCTACAACACGACCGCACGCCAAATCAAACAACTCCTTTGCATCCGCCATTTTGTAATTATGCCCTAGAAAAATAATTTATTCGCCTGCTCGATTTGAGCAGGCAAGCTTCTGATTGGAAGAAATTAACAATAACAAGTTCACGCGTCCAGCCGTCTTTTCGGGGGAGGAGCGCGGGCTCGTTTCCCGAACAGCGGCTGGAAGTCGAGCCTAATTGGGTATCAAATAATTGCTAACCCAATTCACAATTTGCTTGAATGGTTAAGATCACAGGAGTTTACTGTTCCTGAAGAGTGATGTCGCACACACAAAAAAAACTCAATGGTGGTACAGTTGTAGTAAAAATAATTTAATCTTACTTTACTCAAAAACAGCAATGAGACTACAGTAACATAGAATAGTAAAACATTCTAACATACCATACACTGTAGATAATAGTAATTAAATGTAACATTGTCATACATATTAATTGGTTTTCATTAAAGTGTCATAAAAGCAAAACCAAAGTTATTACTTTAGCCAATCACAACATACACATCAATCCAATGAACTAATCAGAGCTTGAAGAAATTACAGGAAGCCAGCGCCAAGCCCGGGAAAATGCATGAGAGCATTTCATGATTGGCTTTGGTTTTATTTTTGATTGGTTAAGAAAGTGGCATGAGATTCTCCCAGCAGTACCAATACTACATTTTGGATACAGGTCATGAGAATTACGAAATTGATAACAAAACATGAATGTTCAAGATGAAGCAACAGATCCTCTGCAAATGCCATAAGCAATGTTTAGAGACCAGGATGGAGAATTCGTAGGTTAAGACCAGGACTTAGGCCTTCATGACCAGTAAGTCCCTTTAAAAATCTCAAAATCAAATTTAATTAGTAGATGTACATTCTCCTTACTGGCATAGCTATATAACTACAGTGAATTTGTATTCAATTGCACAGACAACTCATGTTAAGGTGATCAGGTTCTCAATTTGCATAATCTATGTATCTATGTATGTATTTTTTTGTGAGGAGATTTTAGATACTGATCACCATTCCAATAATAAAGATGAAGCTGTAATGTTGTTGTGTCATGTGTTTACCTATACAGTTGCTACACATTAGCTGGTCATGATTGCCAACAGAAAAATTGTTTTTTCCTTACAAAGTGTTTTTATCCAAATTGTAAACAGAAATTCTCCTTACTAAACAGCTATTCGAATAGTATTTCTTATTAAACTATTTTATATGGAATGCCGCAAACTCAATATACCGTATACAAAGTATATTTTGTTCACTGCTCATTCACAAACAATAATACATTATGTATATGTTGTATATTTGAAATAATTTCCACCTGTGTGATCTGTAGTTTTGATCATACTTGAAAAAAGAAATTACATGTTGACACCATGGATACATTTTGTACAACCATATATCTGTGCTGGAAAACGTTTTGGCTTCCATAAGATCTGACCAGTTTTCTTGCACCTTTCCATGTCATTTAAGCTTATATCAAAGTTCCTTATTAGTGACCCTAGTAAGAATATCAATAAACATCAATTTACAGTATGTACTGAGAGAATAGTTTCCAGTGTTTGAGTACTAATATATTTAATTATTATATTGAAAAAAATTTACTCTTATCATCTACCTGTCAGTTGTTGAGTGTTGCAAAAGGTAGATTAAATAATAATTTATGGAGGATGGTATGCTTACTTGCCTTTATATATACGCTTAGGTTGTTTCAATTGAAGAGCATCGGAGAGCGCGGATTAAAGTGCGGTGATTTCAGCTAGATTTCTCAATCGTTCTTCTTCTCTGACCCTTTCCTGTAATCCGTGTTTGCTTTTCCCTACCGTATGAAAGATATTCGTCACGAGTATTTAGCTGATCGTGTAATTCTTGCCGCCTCTCGTTGCGTCCATAAACAGAATCATTTTGTCCAACACTTCCAGTCAATGTCGCCTCTCCTGATCGGTTTCGTTCAGAATTTTTTAATGGCGGCATCTTGTCAAGGCGTTTGAACCTGCCCCTGCTGTTTGAAGTCTTTGTATTCGATGCCCTCGTTGTTTCCTCGTTCCTCGATCGCGCTGTTGCTGTGGTTAATTTTCTCGGGCAAGGATTTCCAGCCACTTGTTGAATCCAGCGTTGTTGTGTTTGCTGTTCTTTCTCATTTGCATCAGAAATTGGTCGTGTTACACCGCCGAGAGTAAACATCTTTTCACAGAAGATTCCGGCCGCCATAAATAAACATGAGTGCGCCTTTGTCAGCGGTCGCGATTTTTGTTGCCAGGCAACTGCCGGACGCCATCGAGTATATAAATATATATATATATTTTTTTTTTTTCGCTCGAATTCGCGCGGCTCAGCTCCCGAGGGCCGACAAATTTATAAACCTCGCTGCGCTCGGGCCTTCGGCCCTCGCTTCGCGAGGAACAACCATTTGCCACTGAAATTTCGAGTTAGACCTAAAATTAGAGTCGCTATTTTATTTGGACAAGCAAAAGGACCAAAAAGATGGCACAACGATCAAGTGACTTGTCATCAAAGAAGACAAGAAAGCGAGGGTGTTTGAGAATAAGCACGTACTAAGATCGTGACCGTCACACTTTTGACTTTATTCATAAATGGCGGCCGATTTATCATTCTTTTATATTCATGCTAATTAGCCTACCTAGCCTCGTTAGCATGTACAAAATTCAAAATAATTTTTGCTCTAAAATGAGGCTACGTGGGCTGATTAACATAAATATAAAAGAATAATAAATTGGCCGCCATGTATAAATAAGGTCTATAGAGTACCGAAGTGTGACGTCAAACTTGTGAAATTATGGGATTTGATTAGATATTCGGAAAGGGCATGACGAAAAATGCCCGCTTGCCAAAAATCAGCATCTTATTGCAATTTGGGGGTGAGATATTGGCACCGTTATGCTCTGATGACTCCATACAAACCTTTCTAATTTTTGCCTTGGTTCATTACGTAATGAACCAAGGCAAAAATTAGAAAGGTGGCCAATGAACGGTCGAGATCAATTTGAAAAAGGCAAACAGGCGTGAATATAATAATTTGCGAAGTTCACTATGGCCGACCAGTTCTGCATTCGCAAGCTGAACAGACTAGTACAACTTATACATCTCCAGGAAGATCTCATGTTAACAAGTTGTGTTTTAAACTTGGTGTTTTCTCTTGTAGCAGTTCTTGGCAACCTTGTTGTTATTCGCGCCTTGCGGAAATCATCATCGATGCCGGCTAATGTTAAAAAGTTGTTGCTGAGTCTCGCTATCTCTGATCTTACGGTGGGAATTTTGTCGCAGCCAATGTTTGGTGCTATCAACGCAGTGATGTTGAAGATGGCATCGACTGGAGACTATAACTTTTCCACGTTCTGTCCAACAATTCTAAATGCATATTATTTCCTTCCGGCTCTACTCGTTACTGCATCGTTTCTAAATGTTACCGCCATTTCAGTCGACAGGATTCTCGCTATATCGCTCCATCTGCGATATCAAGAACTTGTCACTTCAAAACGTGTCATTATAGCATTGGTGTCTTTATGGCTAACAAGTGGCCTTACTGCCTGCATATACATTTTACTCCCTAAAGGCAGTGAAATAGTACTTGCGACTATTGCATTTGTTGGACTTCTCATTGCAACTGTGGCAAACATTCGTATTTATAAATGTGTTAGATGTCATCTGAATCAAATACAAAGCCAAGTTCAACTGCAAAATGCCCAAGCAGTAGAGTTACTCCGACAAAAGAAGTCCGCCTATAATGCTTTGTTTGTATATATTGTTTTTATAGCTTGTTACCTTCCATCCGTTTTGTCTGCAATTCTGTATAGCGTTTATTGGCAAATTTCCCTTTCGGCAGCTTATCAAGCGTGTATGTTTTTAGTTTTCCTGAATTCTTCATTGAACCCTCTAGTTTACTGCTGGCGATATCGTGAAATTCGTGTAATAACGAAAAGGGCAATGAAGAAATTATTTTGCATAAACGAATGACACCTAAACGGGTTGGGAGGAGAGTGGGGGTGGGGTGCGGGGGGGGAGGGGGGGGGGGGGGGGTGGGACTACAGTGGTGCGATAGGAAGCTAACGCAGATTTGGCCGCTACGTTGGATTCGGAAAACAGAGAAAGCTTGGAATGAGTTGGAGATATGCCCAAGGGAGCGAGAAAACAGGAAAGTTTTTGCGCGCATTTCACGCTTTTTGGAAGGAAACGAGTGATACCCGTTCCTTTGTTGAATGTAGAAACACCCGGTATATGAATACTCCATCTTACATGTAGCTAATAAATAAATAAATATATAGATAAATAAATAAATAAATAAATAAGTAAAATAATAAACTATCTCTCGGACAAGATCACACGATGGGCGATCGACCGAGCGAGCGAAAGTAATGCGGTTCCAGTTCTGCACCGATAGGTTGGATGAGCTAGAATAATTTTATTCTTTATGTAAATATATCAACTAAGTTGCACATCCATAAACATCTTTGCTACGTATAGGGTTTACAGGTAAATTCCAAATATACATAGTTGACAATAAACTCAATTCGAAATGATAAATAAATATTTCTAAAGGACGAAAAAGAACCTGCTACTGTCTGGGCAGATCTGCGTAGCTGGCGGATTTTTTGTTGGCGCGCGCGATGCTGAATTCGCGAGTGGCGAAGCCGTGAGCATCGCGCGCGCCAACTAAAAAACCGCCAGGCTGCGGTAAACTTGGGTTGCAAGGAAGTAAGATCAGACGAAGGATATACCGCACATTTTTTTCGCTACCCTGTAGAACAGCTGTCTGCAATTACAAAACATTTCATTGAAAACAGCACCACCGTGATGACAGTTGGCTACAAGCAACATGACGATCACAATCATGGCGCCGTTATGTCGCTTAAATGTCTCAATGGTAAAACGTAAAGTCGCACACGAGCCACGGATGGCCCACATGGCAGTAGCTGAACTCGGTTTCCGTAGCATGAAGCAACTAGGAATATTACTACTCCTCCCTGGATGGGATGCTAGTCCATCGCAAGGGTACCCCCAGCATTTTGTCGCCGGTACCCATGCATTTATACACCTGGGTGGAGAGAGACAATGTGGAGTAAAGTTTCTTGTCTAAGGAAACAACACGACGGCAGAGACCAGGCTTGAACCACCGACCTTCAGGTTGAAAGTCAGACGCGCTAACCACTACACCACCGCGTCTCCTGAAATGCTTCAATGGGGACGCCTAAAAATTAAACGAGGTGATCAAGTTATGTTAATAATTCATTCAGTCTAGCATTGCAGAATTGGAAGCCATCGTGAACTAAGTTATTCAGATCGACTTGTCTTTCTCAGCTAAGTATATATAATTAGACCGTACGTCTGTGTAGTCCGTGTAGTATCATATTGTAATGCTGTGATGTAAATAATGTCTTGTTTCACAGAAAGTTGTTCATTATTAAAAAAAGAAAAATTAGCCCGGGCCTTTTATTGGCAACCACAACATATAATAAAATTATACTACAGACGTAAATGATTAAAAATTTACACGATATTGACATTAATTGACATGTATATTTAGCAAGTCTAAGTTCGCACAACTTGAATTTTAATTTTATCGATCGTTTTCACGCAAGATAAAAGCGTTTAGAATGTGTTACTTCCAAGCGGTTGTAAGCGAGTAAGATCAGACGATGGCAACCTAGAAACCCGCTCATTTTGTAAAAGCAAGCTATTAAAGATTCGGAAAGATTAAACACTTTTTCCAGCGTCTCCCAAAGCAATTAATAAATAATTAAAGGAAGGAGACAGGGTGCAACATCGCACGCAAAGTTAAGAATCGAGGACGAGCACAAGATGCGATATTCAATGAGCACTGAAGACTTCGTGAAACTAGTGCAACAACATTGCTGACGCGTCTAGTTTAAACAAGGAGTATTTTTGGACTTCTCTTGACAACTGTGGCATATATTCGTATTTACAAAGTTGTAAGACGTCATCAGAGACAAATACAAAACCAACTTCAGCTGCAAAGCGCCCAAGCAGTGGAACTACACCGTCAAAAAGTAGTCCGCCTACAATGCTTTGTTTGTCTATTTTGTTTTCCTAGGATATTATCTTCCACTGTTTATCTTTGTAATGTTGCAGACTTATAGTTTGAAAAATTCTTTAAATGCAGCCCATTACGTACATTACGCCTCAGTATTCTTTACTTTCATAAATTATTCATTAAATCCCTTTGTTTACTGCTGGCGATATCGAGGAATTCGCCAAATCGTGAAAATCACATTAAAGAAAATATTCCGCATCAGCGAGAACGGAACATAGTCGCAATATTGGAACATTCTATACAACAAAAACAACAATTTATTTCGGTATTCCCATATAAATACATGGTATTACCTATACAAGTAGTGTGTATCAAGTATTACATGTAAGTATAACAACAACAACCATGATATCTCGAAATACATAATTTTTAAACTGTAAAATAAAATAAATGAAACTCTAAGTGAAAAAATCCTAACTCTAAGTGTTAAACTTAAACTAAAAGTATAAAATGTATGGCGTATAATGTTTACCCACAGAGACAGACCTGTATTATATTGAGAAATTAAATCTATCAACAAGTTGTTTTTTTAGCGTCACTTAGCTTACTTTCTTTTAATACTGTCAAGTTTTATAGGCCATCTGATGAGAAAATTAATAAATTAAATTTTAAAATTTTATATAAAGTATGTACACGTACAAACATTCTAAAAACTAAATAAAAGCAAAGAATTGATAAACTCGCCTAGTTCGGTATGTTCTTGAAATCTTTCTGCCAGCTGAGTGACACCCATATTTTTCTAACGGTATAGAGGTGTGGTCAGCTGACCTCCCCTTCTATCTACGACAGCCGTCAAGGCAAAAGCACCCCTCCTTCCTGGCTGCTTCCCCCACTACATTCACTCAAGTCCGGCGTTGCTCATAAAGCACACCTTTAGTGTGCAGACAAGAAAAATTGCAGGGTAGAAAAGAGTTTAAAGGTTCTTGGTACATGATCAGGCTGATCTCACACCTCTCTCACCAAATGAAGATTTGCCAACAGAGCAAAGTCTCAGTGCAACAAGCACCTGGCTAGGTAGTCACATCCGTGATGAGTATTCAAAACGTAGACTTGACACATCTTCCCCATCACCTAAAAATGTTTGCGCTGTCTCGAGCGTCTATTGTTGAAGTTCCTTGATAAGCCGATGTTTTCGTTATCTGATTGCATCCCCTGCACGGGGGATTAGCCTATTGCTTTTACACCAGAATCCTGTTAGCTGGAAAACCTATTTCCACCTCTCACAAAGAGGACCAAGGGTTGTATTTCTTAATTATCGTAACCAGAGTCGTTCAATTTTATACCCTAAAGAATGATACTGGGGACGCGGAAAAGAAGAATTTTACCACACACGGTTGGAAAGGGAAATGAATTAGAACATCCTCAAGTTATGCGATAGCGTGGACATGGAGATATAAGAACGGAGTGTATTATCGTTTCTCTTACGATGTAGGATTTACAGGCGATGAGGTCGACTGATTATGCACCATCATTAGTATCACGAAGGTACATAACACCCATCAGAAAGGCCATATATAATCTGGATTAAACCAAGATTCAGAAGATCTAAGTATTGTTTAACCTAAGATCATACATACCGTATTCGAGGAGTATCACTAAAATCTTTATCGCTTTTGATTGTTTGTTGTTTTCTTATTGTTTATAATTCAGATTTAGATCCAGATTTCAAACATTTTTCGCTTTGATTTATTTCGTGTGATTTTTGATTTATTGAGTAATTTTATCGTTTGATTTCTCAAATGAAATTTTGATTTCCAAAATTTGTTGCTTTTATTTATTTTATGTGAATTTTGATTTCTTGAGTGATTTTTTGATCACCAAAATTTTATCGTTTGAGTTCCGAAATGGAATTTTGATTTCCAAAATTTGTCTCTATGACTTATTTTGTACGACTTTTGATTTCTGGAGTGATTTTTTGATTTCCAAAATTTGATCGTTTGATTTCTCAAATGATAGAAATCAAAAAAATATTCAAAACATTTTCCAGCGCTTTTTGGAGCGAGTCCTTTTGCTTGGCGTAGGGCTAGTTGCACTATCAAACAGGACGAGCTGTCGTAAACGATCATCGGATACGAGTCAAGTACTAGTTAACCTTCAGTGGTGTGGTAGCTGGGATACCTAATATCTTCCGTTTATATCAGCATCGTACTTGACAAAAACGAAAATCAAAGTCATTTGCATGACTGCAAATAAGGCATCTCACGGACGGCGAGAACAACTTTGCTACTCGTGGTAAGTCCTACAAGTAAAATAATAAATACGACAAACTAATAAAGAAAGGTACTACGCGATTATGAGAAAATTGAAATAACTTTTTATTACAAAACAAATAAAACAAAATAAAGGAGAAGTATTGTTTAATAAAGCCCTATAATGTTAATCGGGCATGATTAAACTGTCCAAAGTTACTTAGCGCAACTAGTAGAACTAGAAAAATGGGATCCCATGGTGTTGAACCCAGCCACTCCTGGAGGGTACAAGAAGAGCCATTTCAAATGGAATCAAACTACTATGAGGTGAAACTGCATTCCCAAAGCGCATCGTTTTCTTTAGATATTAGCCAATTATGTCGATAGTATGTTTTTCACTGTATTTATAATCGCCAAAACTTCTCCCCCAAACATTTCAAAAACACTCTTATAGGATTTGTTCAATCTTTGCCATAATCGGGGCGGCTATGGGAGGTACAAGCTCCCTTAAGCGTTTGCCGAAAAATCCTCCTGGTAACGAGAAATACGACGGCAAGTAAAAAACGTCATGGCGTCATTACGTTGCTATGGCAACTCCGATCAGCTGTGGTGACCGTTTTTCCATAGCATTGTTAATGGCGTCGTAGTTAATGCTCAAACTTGGGGTTATCGCCCCCAAAAAATCCAGTCGAGCCACCTTAAGCTTACTTACTTTAAGCTTACTTCGTTATCTTAACATCAATTCGCTCCGCTCCGCGAGTTGTTTGAGTCGTGTCTGGAGCGCAGGCTAGATATTTTAAATTATTACCTCCATTAATTTGGTAATTAATTTACCAGTGTAGCGACTGTTTTGTTTATGTGTATGCGGGAGCCCATTGGCAATGGACTCCTGGTTTATGCCACTATTTTGATTCCTCCGAATCAATTATTTTTGTGGCACACGGTGAGCAAACTCGATCAAAAAGTATAGAGTTTTTCTCAGCAAGCATGCGCTTGTTACATGTTTGTTTCCGGTTTTGTGCTGATTGGCCAAACTCTGACAGCTTGGCCAGCGGGAAGCCGCGGGGAGTATTGGGGGCGGTATTCAAATTCGTGAGGCTTGCCGCTCCAAACCAATTATCCCCCTCCCCCTTATACCTCTCCCCTCCCCTCCACTTCCCCAACCCCTGAGCCCGAGAGCTTGCTCGCAGGCTGCGTTTATAAGACGGATGTTAATCTAATATCTTGTTTCACAAGGATAATTTAGAGCTAATACTGAAATCAATGCATCGGACGACGGGCAAAGCTCGAATTAGCGCCCAGCTTCAAATAAGCGCCCCCTTCACATTGGCGCCCCCTCTCGATTCAGAAAATTAAATAAGCGTCTTGGGCGCTAATTCGAGCATTTACCATGTTTACGGTAAATCTGGCTGTGACGTCAATGGATGACATTATAACGCTCAGAATTCAGACGGTCTGTCGGTGGGGGCAGGGCAAAAGAGCAGCTGACACTTAAGGCTCTTATTATATAGTACTCAATTATGCACAGCCATGTCAATTTTGTCTTTGGATGTAGAGAAAACAGATAAACATAAAATAACGATATTAAATTTCTCTTTCTTTCCTTGGTCGGTGTCTTTATCATAATCAATCAATCAATCAATCAATCCTTTATTTAACGTGGTCAGTGCGCTTAGATTAAGAGCTAGTTTCCAGGTACGCCACGAAATAATAAAGATAAAAGATACAACATAAAGCTTCATTAGAAGCCAAAAAGATTGAATACTTTTTATAAATGAAATACGATGAAATTACGTAAATGTTAGCCTCCCGAGTCTTTTTATTTACGTCGCATACAAGTGTACGAAATTTTTCTTAGATGGATGAAGTCGGCATACATATTTTAAAAACATGCGTTGTCATATATAATTTCAGGCAGCTGTTCTTTAAATAGGCAATAAACCCATTAACTGTCGAGATAAGTTCACTATGGCCGACCAGTTCTGCACTCGCAAGTTGAACAGACTAGCGCAACTTATACATCTCCAGGAACATCTCATGTTAACTTTCTGTGTTTTAAACTTGGTGTTTTCTATCGTAGCGGCTCTTGGCAACGTTGTTGTTATTCGCGCTTTGTGGAAAGCATCATCAATGCCGGCTAATGTTAAGAAGTTGTTGCTGAGTCTCGCTTTCTCTGATCTTGCGGTGGGAATTTTGACGCAGCCAATGTTCGGTGTTATCAACGCAGTGATGTTGAAGATGGCATCGACTGGAGACTATAACTCTGATGGCACCTTTTCCTCTCTCTGTCCAACAATTCTAAATGCATATTATTTCCTTTCGGCTTTCCTAACTACCGCATCGTTTCTAAATATTACCGCTATTTCAGTCGACAGGCTTCTCGCTATTTCGCTCCATCTGCGATACCAAGAACTTGTCACTTCAAAACGTGTTATTATAGCATTGGTGTCTTTATGGCTAACAAGTGCTGTCGCTGCCTCCATATTCATTTCACTTCCTAAAGGCAATGAAACGGTGTTTGCGACTATTGTCTTTCTTGGACTTCTCGTTTCATCTGTGGCATACATTCGCATTTATAAAGTTGTCAGATGTCATCAGGATCAAATACAAAGCCAAATTCAGTTGGAAAATGCCCCAGCAGTGGAGTTATACCGTCATACAACTTCCGCCTATAATGCTTTGTTTATCTATATTGTTTTAATATCTTGTTACCTTCCCCTTTTTTTGTCTTTAATTCTGTATAATGTTAATTGGCAAATTTCCCTTTCGGCAGCTTATCAAGCCTGTGTGTTTTTAGTTTTCCTGAATTCTTCAATAAACCCGCTAGTTTACTGCTGGCGATATCGAGAAATTCGGGAAATAACGAAAAGCACAGTGAAGAAATTCTTTCGCAAGAAACGACATGACATCATTTTTACTAAACGGCTTGTGAGGGGGGTGGGGGGTTGGGGCGGAGCGGAAGACGAGCGCTGATTTTTCTGCTATTTTCGAGCATAATACTAGGGTTGGAGCATCCGGCATAACGGCTATTTTTAATACTCATTACTGCTATTGTCCATTTTTTAGTAAAAGCTGTGAAATGTAGAAGTATTTTATAGTTATATTGTTGGCTGTAAAGTTCATAGTTATTCATTTATTTATTTATTTATTTATTTGTTTTCAATGTATTTCCAAGCAACCTGGGGGTGAGCGGTGGGGGTAGAGTATTTTTCTGGCGAGCATAATAGCTGTAGCGGAGCGTAATAGCCTGTTTTGAAGGGAGATGCCAAAGAGCATAATGCTATATTTTAGGATAGTAATGTGTTAACCCCTATTGAAAGTAAGCTAAAAGTGGAATTTACAATTTTGTCTAAAACTGAGAAATTATAAATTGTATAATTTTGGGGTTAAACAAGGCGGTAAGTTAGCAATGGCGAGTTACTAGTAGTGAGTTAACGCCTGTGAGTTGCAAGATCTTGAATTTTCAACATCTTACCACCAACATCTTGAATTTTCAATAGATTATAAATAGAGCTATTTAAAACCTATTTTTTAACTCTGATTAGAAAGTGACTTAAATAGAGCTATTTTGATTAATTTTTATTTCAAATAGACTACAAAGAATAGTTGATATTTAAAATTGTAAAAATATAGCTTAAATAAAACTATTTAAATTCTTTTTTTCAAAAATGAGAATAGCAAATATAAAGAAAATAGATTTTAATTAGACCCATTTGAAATTTAAAATAGAGTAAAATTAGTTATATTTTTACAAATAGATGTTAATTCGTTTAAATTAATTATTATAAATAGAACTAAATTTTTAAAAATTGAAGGTAAATATCCTTTAGTTAGAATTAAATTAATTTCAATAGATTAAATAGAATTGGAATATGCTTTACATAGACTTTTAGACTTTGTTTCTTAAGGGAGTTCACTATGGCCGACCAGTTCTGCACTCGCAATTTGAACATATTAGCGCAACTTATACATCTCCAGGAAGATCTCATGTTAATAAGCTGTGTTTTAAACTTAGTGTTTTCTCTCGTAGCAGCCCTTGGCAACGTTGTTGTTATTCGCGCCTTGTGAAAAGCATCACAGGAAAATGTTAAGAAGTTTTTGCTGAGTCTCGCTTTCGCTGATCTTGCGGTGGGAATTTTGACGCAGCCAATGTTTCGTGTTATCAATTAAACGCAGTGAGCAGTTTTGAAGTTGGCATGCAACGACTGGAAACTGTAACTGTAATATACTTGTTTAACTGCAAAAACCGTGGACGAAGATCCTGCTGGTTTTTCGTTGGATCTCACAGGAGGAGACCTAATCAGCTAAAATGAATCAATATACTAACGAGAAGTCCAAAGACTACTGCAAAGCTGATACAACGAGTAAATATATTTCAAACAATATTTCGGCTGGCCAGACCAGCCTTCTTCAGGTTATAAGATGTTACTAAATTATAAAATGAAAATACAACATATAAAGGAGAATGTCGCAATACATATTTAAAAAAGAGGAGGGGCGGAAATGAACTACAAGATAATAAAGATAAGGCTACTATACGTAAACTACAATTCATCACGTTTGTTCAACCCACGTGGTTCTAGTGTTTTCGCTCTATCTATTAAATACGACTCTCTCACTTCACATATAACCTGTAACACTAAAAACTTAATCTACATGATACAATGTAACCGCTACCATTTACAATACATTGGTGAAACTAAGCGACGTCTTAAAGACAGATTTAACGAACATCGACGTTCCGTTGACAAACCTAACATTAAATCCAAACCTACTACTGTCTCTGAACACTTTCTTTCCCATTCTAACCATTCCAACACTGACATGCAACTTATTCCACTAGAAATAATTCACAATTCACGGGATTCTATTCGTAAAGCCAGAGAGTCGTAACTGATTTGAAAATCAAAATTGCAAAAATACACAAACATATTTGCATAAGGCAACGCGAGTGAAGATAGAACTATAAAATCGCTTTTCAATCTATGTAATGAATGAACAAACACATAAAAATGGACAACACAATCTTCTTTCGAAAACTTTTATTCAAATCTCCATTAGTTTATGTTTAAAAGCAAAACGCGTACCATTTATAGCGCATCGAGTTCGTTGAGCTGTCTTGGATGAAATTTAAGCAGGTTTCTAAAACAATTTAAGCAGGTTTCTAAAACAATTCTCAGATTGATTGACAGATTGATATCCACATAAATTCCCATCGAAAAATGTAATCTTCCTTTAAGTCCCTCGCTTGCTTGGAAATTCTTTAAATCTCAGCTTCTTTGGTTGTGAAATCTGTAATGAAAGCAAACATCTCGGATGTTGTGTGGCGTCATATGCGCATGTTTTGCGAAGTCATACGCGCCCGCGAACTATCCCTGTCCAACACGGGCCGCGCCGACGGGCGGCACACGCGCCCGCGAAGCATTCCGCTAGCCATGACCATGAAAAATGATGGGCATTGGTTTAGTTCTATGAGAATGGGGCTCCGCGCGGGCCTTCGCTCCGCAGCGCTCCGCTAAAATTCAAATAGTATATAAAACAGTCAAAGTTTTCTGAGCTGATATTCTCGTAAGAGGACAGCTCTATTAACGGCCGTCTTGACAAACCCCGCTTGAATTCTCCTCTTTCGAGAATTATTCCCTTAAGCGGCAAGCTCCAGCTTCGGAAACTTTTACTGTTTCCCGAAGGTTTCCTATGAAGTCAGATCCGAGACTAAATTGGCCTTTCGACTCGTCGAGCCGACCTGCGAGATCGAATCGTCGACTCCTGAGATCGACTCGTCGACTCTCCAGTTCAACTCGTCGTTTTACAACTCGACTCGATATCTTACAACTTTGTAAATACAAATGCATGTCACAAGAAGCAAACAAGAAGATTTTCAAGAGTTGCCACGGAAAAAAAAGACACTTTCAAAACACACAACAACAGCGTGTGAAAGAGCTTTACATAAACTAGTCAGGTATAGGGTAAGGGGTTTACAGTCCTCAAAAATGTGCAGAGAATCCCCCTGGTCCAGTCTTAATCGGCTGTGGACTTATGACTGCTTCCGTGCACGAAGCTAGGGATGTATGGGAAAATCACGCAGCTGGGACTCATTCGATGATCATTTGGAACCTATATGACCTGTCTTTCATTGCTTTTGCTGACACACCCTCGTTCTTCATCCAGTTTATAGTTCTTTTTTGGCAACGCCTTAGCTCTACATTATTCTCGCTCTCTGTTTGGACGAATCCGAACCATGTCTCCGTCTTCAAGTTGAGGGAAACCTTTACCTTGCCTGCCATAGTTCTTCTTAGCAACTCAGTTTGACGCAGCTTAAGTGCCTTCGCAATTCTCTTGTGGTGAAAAGAGGACCCTATAAGTTGGGATCATTGTGTGCGTGCATCCTGATGCATCAACAACTGTGCAGGTGCAATATCTTCAAGCGATGTATTGCGGCACCGTAAAAGGTCTATCAAGCCACCCTGGGGGGATGGGAGGGCATTTGATTTCAGGCCTCACGAAGGGGAGGGGGTTATTAGAGAGGGGGCGTAAAAGGGAGCGGGCGCATATTTCAAATCATAACAACGTTTATACACTGAACTTATACCTTAATATGATGGTACTTCTGGACGTTGAAATCGGCATGATGCTGTTGCCGGATGGATGTCATTTCCGTAACATTTCAACACGTATCTAAATTCTTAAGGGAAGTAGTCATAACAAGTATACTCGACGAGGACCCACCCTGTGTAGGGGTAGAGGGGTTATGCAAGATACCACCTATCTGATGAGTGTAATGGCCTAAAAATTAGAGATGAGACTTAAATATTCTGTGTGCATGAAGCTTGCATTGCTAGTAAAACGGCACAGGAAGATTTGAATCTTTTTCTCAGTTTCTACTCCTGATACAATGGGAGCTATACCAACAAGACATCATCTTTTTAGGTGGGGGAGAGGGGGTACATAAAGAGACCACCAGTCTTTTTGTAAAATGGTGGGTCCTGTCCGAGTACAATAGTTTTGACCATTTCCCTAACAAAAACAAATCTTTTTAACTCTTACACAAATTGATCCCATTTTAACCCTATTTATTAACATGGGTGGGCATCGCATGGGATGGGGAACAAAGTGCCCACGCTGACTTTGAACAGTCATAACTTTATTTAATATCAAAGCAAACACCACCAAACTTCGTGAAGCGAGCAGCAGTCCTATTTAAGGACGTTCGCGCCGATTGCTACTGCACATTTTTTCGCGCATGTCACGCAAACGTGTTGTTGTTAAAAGCCCATGAAATGTCAACAAGAACGTACCCAACGCAAACTTTTTTCCACTTTATAGAATGGAACGTAAAGAGCGTGTAGTATCATGGGATAGCTGTGGATCCAGGTCTTCTCGGAAATGTCACGCAATGACGTGACAGTGCGAATGGATGGTCGCTTTGAGAACTTCGCAGCGATTTTACTCTCTTGAATGCCCGGTGACCCCCATTTTTCTTTCCGTAGATCACTTCCTTTCCTAATTTTCTCCATTTTAACAACAACAAAAAACAGAAAAAAAATCTGTACGTGAGAAGTTACAAATATTTCGCTTTTTCTGCTCTCGTGTGACCAAAGTTTTCTTCGAATGTGGACGGGCAAGACTAATATGTTTTCTTTTTCAAGGCCTATTTTACCTCAAGGAACGACATCAGATGCAAAAGTTTACGTAATAGACTTATTTGTGTTGAATTGAGTACGTTTACCTGATCTAAATTTCACTAAAGTAGCTTCTTTTATTGCTAATAGTTGTAAGCTAAGATCATCTTTAAATAACGAAAGCTTCTTAAAACGCATGGTCTTCACTGCGCCTTACCTCGAAAACGAGCACGGTGACCCCCCATTTTTTGGTCATTTTGGCAATAGTTGATCTTCACCTTACTGCATGGCAAGTTTTTAAAAAATCTGTACGTGGGAACATTTTGGGCGCGAACGTCCTTAACTCAGATACTGGTTTCATTCTCAGCGTGTGTTAGTGGAACATTTTGCCTCGCTTTCGTACGGTTTAACTGAACAGCTGACCATTACGACGCTGGCTCAAATACGTGCTTTTCCTTCGCGACCTGACGTGTTCGTGCAGGACGATTTTTTAACTTTCTGTATTTGGCGAGTATAATTTGTACTGCCCTGCTACCGTGCCACTTAAGGAGTTGTTCGTTTTGTTTTTTCCTTTCAAAGCACCGTTGATTTCAAAGCATCGTTGATTGTAAATCATGTCAAAGGAGCGGCATAAAATGACCTACAAACCGAATCACGAGTTGAGCCGATTTGCTCTGATCTGTGACAAACTGAACTGAGGGAATGTGCTCGGTGGCCAGTGTGTCAAACGACCATTGTGGTCGCAGAAAAAGGAAATGAGCGAATGCGCTCGATGGCCAATGTGCCAAACGACCATTGTAGTCGCAAACATATGCATTGACAGACATTTATTCACGCTTTGCTTTGTTGTCATTAATTCTTCTTGTACGCGTTAGTTTATTTGGCCTACATATTTCGTCTCCTTATACCTAAATCAAAATTCAAAAGACACCTAATACTTCATGCATCTACAAATGAACACATTCCTTCCTCTTTACTGCAATCCGCAATGTTGGACATTACTACCGAATACCTCCCAATATTTTTCCGGGCAATTACAAAATATGATGCTTTATAACTAGACCATCTGCTCGCAGCACTTTACCTTCCATTAGGAACCACTAGTCTTAAAATTTATCTGGCAACAATTCGGTATGACATTTCATTGTTCATGTTATTTGATGTTTCCATGGTATCAAGTTGTTGATCGCCATGTTTTTCGAAATTTGAGTATTTTACCTTTTAATTAAAAATAATTCAATTTATCGTCGTAACTTTTACTTTTTTAAAGCATTTTAGCGTTTCTTTATTGGTTTGGATTATTTTAGAGTCAATTAATTTGGACGGTTTTCTTAGGTTTTGGAGAAATCGAGACAAGATGGCGAGCAGTGATAGGAAGCATAAGACCCTAACTCATCTTACGGTTGTTTTATGCGAGTGTGCACAGGTTCTTGTCATTTGTCCACTTGCTGTTAGCGATCTAGAAGATAGGAAACCAAACAAGGGAAACAGCTTGAAATACATTTCAAAGCAAATGCAATTTTCCTAATCAAATTTTAAGGGCGTTAATTTCAAACCGAAATGTGTTTTTTTTAATAAGGTCTAGCTGGAAACCACTTAGGACAAGATCATAGGTAATTTCCTCGTGGAGAAAAGAGAACCGTTAAACAGTAATGGCATTAATTTGTGTTAGTGTTTATACAATGGGCGCTTTTCTGACTTTTCTTTTGACCAATTACGATAGCTTGCAATAACAAACCCACTCTCTTAGTAAAAGCTATTATTTTATATCTTATGAGGAGGAAATTGCGCACGGTTGCATCCCTTAGCCATTGATGTTCATTATTACTTTCACCATATATATCATATAGACAATTTGACAACTTTAATACGCAGAGAGACCGATTAACGACAAGGTCACGGTTACGTGTGGTTTGCGTTTAATCGAAAGACCCTGAATACGGACGTTCGATTGAAAGAGTCCAATTTACCATGGCCGCCCAGTTCTGCGCTTACAATTTGAATGAACTGGTACAACTCGTCAGCTTTCAAGAAGATTTCATGGTGATCTTTTGCGTTTTAAACCTCATGCTTTCCTTCGTAGCATCTCTTGGAAATGTTCTTGTTATTCGCGCGCTTTGGAAAGCCTCGTCGATACCACATGCTGTGAGAAAGTTGTTCTTGAATCTCGCTGTCTCTGATCTGGCTGCCGGAATGTTTTCTCAACTAATGTTTGGTGTTATCATCGCAGTGATGTTGAAGATGGCATCAAACGGAAACTACAACCTTGAATCATTCTGTCCGGCAATTTTAAATGTATTCAACGTTTTCTTTTTCTCCCTCCCCTGTGCATCGTTTCTGAATGTTACCGCCATTGCAGTCGATAGACTTTTGGCCATTTCCCTCCATCTTCGATATCACGAACTTGTCACTTCACAACGCGTTATTATAGCATTGGTTTCTGTATGGTTAATAAGTAGTGTCCTTGCCTCCATGCCAATGTATATTTCACTTCCAAAAGGAAATGACTTGCTTACTGCGAGTATTGGATTTGTTGGACTTCTCTTGACAACTGTGGCATACATTCGTATTTACAAAGTTGTACGATATCATCGCAATCAAATACAAAGCCAACTTCAGGTGCAAAATGCACAAGCGGTGGAGCTACTCCGACAGAAAAAGTCTGCCTATAATGCTGTGATTGTCTTTGTTGTTTTCCTAGGTTGCTACCTTCCACTGTTTATCTCTCTAATATTTCTGATCAGCAATGACTTGCAAATTTCTTATTTTGCAGCTAGGCATGCTTCGCAATTCCTAGTTCTTTTAAATTCTTCATTGAACCCCCTTATTTACGTCTGGCGGTATCGTGAAATTCGAGCAATTGTTAAAAGCACAGTAAAGAAAATATTTTTCATCGACGAGGACGAAGCATAGAAGGCCGTACTTTAATTGTTGAGCTTATCTTCAGCAGACTTACTGAAAAAAGCCTGAAATGAACTTAATTTATAGAACCACCTTATTTACATTTGGCGGTATCGAGAAATTCGAGAAATTGCGAAAAGCACGGTAAAGAAAATATTTTGCATGGACGCGCACGAGACATAAAATGCCGCACCTTAATTGTGCTGCTTATCTTCAGCAGAATAACTGAACAAAGCCTGGAAAAAAAGGGTTGAAGTAAGTTAAACATATCAGAAGAAACAGTTTCTGATATCGTTGACGAATTTCAGAAAGGAAGGAAGAAGTTATGGAAAAAATATCAAAAGCAGTCCAAACAATTGAAAAGCTACTTGGAAAAGTTCGACGCGAGGTCCGAAAAATCAAAGAAAAAGTTAAAAAATGTTAAGACCAATATACCATGAGCATCTATTTTTTTCTCAGCGATCGTAGCAATCATATGAAAACCAGTCAATTGCTCAACCTTTTTCCGCAGCGATCATCGCGATTGTAGCGATCGCAGCGATACATTTGGAAACTCGGCTTACCGTGTGACACAAAATATTTTCGGGTTCTAATTTTTGCAATTTTTGCGTTTTTTTCACGATCCGCAAAAAATAGTTCGCGCAAAAAAAAAATTCCCGTAAAAATTTTCTCCACAAAAATTTACTCCATTGTCGAGATTATATACAAACATTACCTTTTACACGTAATGTAAAATCGTGTTTCTGCCCATTTACTAAAAACGTCTCTTTCGTTCAGAAAATACCAGTAATAACTCGGGTGATAATGCATCAAGTGTTGCCGATCAATTGCCAGGGCAATAAGCCACACTACGGCAAGATATCATGGTAATAGACTGATACTGATTGACATGTTTTATATCTGCATTTTGGTTTCACCTGTGTATCGATGCATGTACTCAAATAAAAAACGAAAATGTTTTAATCCCAATTGAACGCGAATTCCTTCCAATCAGGCAAAAATGAATTCCCGGCAAAGAAAAACCACTCTTTCCCAATCGCAAAAATTAGTTCCCGCAAAACACAAAAAATCGCCCATCCACAAAAATTCAGTGCCACACGGTATCGATTAAATAGTTAAGGCTCCAATTGGTGTGATAAAAATTCATTTTATTTTAACAAAATTGTTCCCCAGAAAGAAGAGATAGGAGTTTTGTTCTCAACCTTAACTTGTCTATCTGTTAGTGAGTACTAAAAACATTCTGTATATGCCGTGTGCCAAGAATTACGAGAAAAAACATGGTTTGATGGATATTGAACACTGCAGAGGAAAGCTACCGGACAAAGCTAAGATTCGTAGAATCTGTTCGAATGATTGTTGAGAACCTTTTAAGTAGAACTTGTACCGTGAGCGTATTTATTTCCATATAACATGAGTTAAGTTCGGGTCAGGTGATATATGATACATTTGTCAGCACAGCACAGAGGTAACGACCACCCGAAAGAAGTTACGAGATGAAAGGCTGCTAAATTCAAAAGGCGGACGTCCATATAACTAGCGAAACCTTATGGTTAAATGCTAGAATCACTATGAAGATGAAGGTAGATAAGGCAAATAAAAGCATGCATAGGTACGCAATGTGTACATGAATATATTTGCACTAAGTGTACAAGCCTTTAAGAAATTGAAAATCAAAATCGTTTCTGGGATCTCTTAACTAGTGTGAACCAACTAGTGTGAACCAACTATGCTTATCTCGCCATGGAGAAAACTCATTTTATGAAAGTGGGCTGGAATATTGTCAGGCCCGCTTTAACAAAGCAATGGAAAGTTTTGGTCAGACACAAAAAAGGAACGAGGCAGAAGACGGCGAAAGTGCAGGCAGAAAGACCAAGAAGAAAAGAACAAGTGGGAAAGAAACAGTGACCTGTCTGAGAGAAAAGAATAATGAACGTCTTCAGGAAATGCATAAAGAGGAACTGGACATGAAGAGAGTCCAGTTGGAGGTGGAGTCGAATAAAGAAGAAAGGTTTATGAAAATGATGTTGAACCAACAGCAACAACAACAGAAGCAGATTAATTAAATGCTAGCTCTTGTGACAAGCACTAAATAACATTCACCATGTTTGGATAAAAGAAACATGTACCAATTGGCAGTTGTTGAGTTTTTGAAATTAACTGACTGTAAGTTATTGTTCAGTTTTTGTCAACAAAAGCCTTTCTTTCAGTTAACAACTTCACTTTTCCAACATGTATAAGTTCGGGTGAGGCCAAACAAAAAATGTTCTCAACTGTGGTACTATTTCTAAAAATGTTTTTTTTTTAACAACAAAAATCTTTATTAGTTAGTTATTATAGGGTTTATAATACTGGCCTGCAGGTAGCAAAAGCTAATCTAGGCAGGCCAGTGAAATTAATTACATGATTAGAAATCGCTACACACACTAATTTGTTAAAATAAAAAGAAAGGATCAAACAATAGAAAAAAAGAAGAAACAAAAAGGAAAAACAAGTGATCAAAATAGAAGAAAGAGAATTGTGAAAATATTACTTAATTACTTTTTGATTTAACTTTAGAGATAATATCGTCAATATTAATATAGGAATCTGCTTCCTTAAGTATAGTCAAAAGTATACTCATTCATCAGTATATTAAAAGTTTGATGAAACTTGCATGATAGTTTGACCAGAAGTTTGACCAGGAATTGGACGGCTAGGGCCGACCTGCCAACTAAAGACTATTTTGTTTTCAGTGAAACTAGAACCACAGTATTTTTTGGTTTTGTCTAAATGTTGGTACTTTATACCATAGTTTTGAGAACATATCACACTATAAAAAATGCTTGGTGTTGCATTTCATTGTACATTTTGAAAGATGTGTACCCCCATATCACACTGTAAAAGAAAGGCAGATGTTTGTATGTTTCAATAAAAATGTTTGATCGTAATACAAGTGGAAGGGGTGGGGGATTTGGAATGTGTTCAGTGTGAAAGATAGTATACCCAAGTCACTGCGATCTCGTGTATTTTACAAGATTTCTTGCGCAGGCTGTGATGCCTGTTGTATCGGTGAGACTAATGGGCATCTCGCTACACGAAACCGAGAGCACATTTCCACTGACAAGAATTCCCACATTCTACATCACCTTGAGGTGTTTCGATAAAGTTTTCTGGAGACCATACCTACATTTTCACTCGGCTTTTTAGCGGTATTTTCCAGTCAGATCAACATGAAATTTTCACTACTAACTGGTTTTGAATTGAAGTTTAGCGAGATATATTTTCTGGTAAAATCGATATTACCATGACGACGATAAACAAGAAAATTCGAAAGTCAAATTTTGCGCGTTTAAGGTTTCGCATTAAAAATCCTACATCGACATCTTAAAATATGGTAAAAAATTATTCAAATGAAAAATGGAAATTATAGAATGTCTAATTCTACTTGTGTTGAATGCGGTGCTAAAAATCATCTATAGTAGAGACAAAACCATCAGTTGAGGGGAAAAGACTTGGAGATTTGCTAAGTCATTTGAATTCAAAAGAAACAAACGATGCTGTTAAAAACAAATTAAGTACCATGGATTATATATTTTAGCAAAGGATTCGATTTATTAAAAGATGTATTTCAACCAGTTACAATGACAAAAGAACAAATGAAGCAGAATGTTAAAAATATAAAAGCTGAATACAAAAAATACAAACAAAATGGAGGACGTGATAGTTTTAATAAATGGGGTGTTAAAATGGTTATCTAAGCAAGCCAACATTTTAAATATTACATTTGTATGCAAACTGAACTCTTATTGCAATAATCAATTATTATCCATTCATATAAAATATATGGTTTGATTAACGTATTGTGTAAAACAAAGAAAAAAGACTGGCAATAAAAATTCAAAAATAATTCAAATGAAAAATGGTCGCTTGATGGAAAAATCAATTTGCACTGACTGTGGTGCTAAACAGGCAACATTATTTCCTTCAAAATATGGAGGTGCTTTAGCACGTTACAAAGGTCCTTCTAATACTGACCAAGCTGCATATATACCATCAAATTTTGATACTCCAACACCTTTTTTTCGGAAGCTGCACGTCTTTTAGCAGGACAAGCTTTCCAAGGTGTTAAAGATAATGTGGATTACTATCGAAAAGGTTGTGGTTTTGATTTTTGAATATGAATATATGAAAATCATATATGTGTACTGCGGATGAAACATGAGTGAAATTTGATCCTCGCAGTGAGCTATCAACTTAAGCAGTTGAAAAGCAAACTGAAAAAAAAATTCAGGCTTGCATTCAAGCCTGAATTTTTTTCAGGTTGCTTTTCAACTGCTTAAGTTGATAGCTCACTGCGAGGATCAAATTTCACTCAGGTTTTGATATTCATAAAGCTATAATGAAAATAGGACCAAAAAATAAAACATTACTCAGACATAATTATACAGGGCCTGGTAATCCAATTGAGAAACAAGTAAAATTTGATAAACAAGGAAATATTTTAGTTATAATAAACCAACTGGTTCTACAGATCGTATTAAAGTGCCCCTGTGATCAAATTTTGGATTTTCATTTTCTTACATTTCCGTGTACAATTAGACTTTCTTACTCGTCTTGCCAAATTTCAATTCATTACGAACATCAGAAGTCATTTTATTTCAAAATGTATGGCCGCCATTAATCAACCTTGTTCCAAGGCTTGGTTGCGAATGGGAGAAAGTGACGTCAAAGACTCAAACATACCTCACGGGTTGAAATTATAATAACAATAAGTATTGAAAATCACGCGTAAAGCAACAAAAACTTTGGACTTGTTCTTCGTACAATTTTCTATGATAGCTAGCAATAACAAACCCACACACTCTTAGTAAAAGCTATTATTTTATATCTTATGAGGAGGAAATTGCGCACAGTTGCATCCCTTAGCCATTGATGTCCATTATTAATTTCACCATATATATCATATAGACAATGTGACAACTTTAATACGCAGAGAGACCGATTAACGACAAGGTCACGGTTATGTGCATGTGGTTTGCGTTTAATCAAAAGACCCTGAATACGGACGTTCGATTGAAAGAGTCCAATGATTGAAAGAGTCCAATTTACCATGGCCACCCAGTTCTGCGCTTACAATTTGAATGAACTGGTACAACTCGTCAGCTTTCAAGAAGATTTCATGGTGATCTTTTGCGTTTTAAACCTCATGCTTTCCTTCGTAGCATCTCTTGGAAATGTTCTTGTTATTCGCGCGCTTTGGAAAGCCTCGTCGATACCACATGCTGTGAGAAAGTTGTTCTTGAATCTCGCTGTCTCTGATCTGGCTGCCGGAATGTTTTCTCAACTAATGTTTGGTGTTATCATCGCAGTGATGTTGAAGATGGCATCAAATGGAGACTATGACCTTGAATCATTCTGTCCGACAATTTTAAATGTATTCAACGTTTTCTTTTTCTCCCTCCCTTGTGCATCGTTTCTGAATGTTACCGCCATTGCAGTCGATAGACTTTTGGCCATTTCCCTCCATCTTCGATATCACGAACTTGTCACTTCACAACGTGTTATTATAGCATTGGTTTCTGTATGGTTAATAAGTAGTGTCCTTGCCTCCATGCCAATGTATATTTCACTTCCAAAAGGAAATGACTTGCTTACTGCGAGTATTGGATTTGTTGGACTTCTCTTGACAACTGTGGCTTACATTCGTATTTACAAAGTTGTACGATATCATCGCAATCAAATACAAAGCCAACTTCAGGTGCAAAATGCACAAGCGGTAGAGCTACTCCAACAGAAAAAGTCTGCCTATAATGCTGTGATTGTCTTTGTTGTTTTCCTAGGTTGCTACCTTCCACTGTTTATCTCTCTAATATTTCTGATCAGCAATGACTTGCAAATTTCTTATTTTGCAGCTAGGCATGCTTCGCAATTCCTAGTTCTTTTAAATTCTTCATTGAACCCCCTTATTTACGTCTGGCGGTATCGTGAAATTCGAGCAATTGTTAAAAGCACAGTAAAGAAAATATTTTTCATCGACGAGGACGAAGCATAGAAGGCCGTACTTTAATTGTTGAGCTTATCTTCAGCAGACTTACTGAAAAAATCCTGAAATGAACTTAATTTATAGAACCACCTTATTTACATTTGGCGGTATCGAGAAATTCGAGAAATTGCGAAAAGCACGGTAAAGAAAATATTTTGCATGGACGAGCACGAGACATAAAATGCTGCACCTTAATTGTGCTGCTTATCTTCAGCAGAATTACTGAACAAAGCCTGGAAAAAAAGGGTTGAAGTAAGTTAAACAGATCAGAAGAAACAGTTTCTGATATCGTTGACGAATTTCAGAAAGGAAGGAAGAAGTTATGGAAAAAATATCAAAAGCAGTCCAAACAATTGGAAAGCTACTTGGAAAAGTTCGACGCGAGGTCCGAAAAATCAAAGAAAAAGTTAAAAAATGTTAAGACCAATATACCATGAGCATCTATTTTTTCTCAGCGATCGTAGCAATCATATGAAAACCAGTCAACGAAGCAATTGCTCAACCTTTTTCCGCAGCGATCATCGCGATTGTAGCGATCGCAGCGATACATTTGGAAACTCGGCTTACCGTGTGACACAAAATGTTTGCGGGTTCTAATTTTTGCAATTTTTTCGTTTTTTTTCACGATCCGCAAAAAATAGTTCTCGCAAAAAAAATTTCGGCAAAAATTTTCTCCACAAAAATTTACTCCATTGTCGAAGTTATATACAAACATTACCTTTTACACGTAATTTAAAATCGTGTTGCTGCCCATTTACTAAAAACGTCTCTTTCGTTCAGAAAATACCAGTAAAAACTCGGGTGATAATGCATCAAGTGTTACCGATCAATTGCCAGAGCAATAAGCCACACTACGGCAATAGATATCATGGTAATAGAGTGATACTGATTAACATGTTTTATATCTGCATTTTGGTTTCACTTGTGTTTCGATGCATGTACTCAAAAAAAAAACCGAAAATGTTGTAATCCCAATTGAACGCGAATTCCTTCCAATCAGGCAAAAATGAATTCCCGGCAAAGAAAAACCACTCTTTCCCAATCGCAAAAACTAGTTCCCGTAAAACACAAAAAATCGCCCATCCGCAAAAATTCAGTGCCACACGGTATCGATTAAATAGTTAAGGCTCCAATTGGTGTGATAAAAGTTCATTTTATTTTAACAAAATTGTTCCCCAGAAAGAAGAGATAGGAGTTCTGTTCTCAACATTAACTTGTCTATCTGTTAGTGAGTACTAAAAACATTCTGTATATGCCGTGTGCCAAGAATTATGAGAAAAAACATGGTCTGATGGATATTGAACACTGCAGAGGAAAGCTACCGGACAAAGCTAAGATTCGTAGAATCTGTTCGAATGATTGTTGAGAACCTTTTAAGTAGAACTTGTACCGTGAGCGTATTCATTTCCATATAACATGAGTTAAGTTCGGGTCAGGTGATATATGATACATTTGTCAGCACAACACAGAGGTAACGACCACCCGAAAGAAGTTACGAGATGAAAGGCTGCTAAATTCAAAAGGCGGACGTCCATATAACTAGCGAAACCTTATGGTTAAATGCTAGAATCACTATGAAGATGAAGGTAGATAAGGCAAATAAAAGCATACATGGGTAGGCAATGTGTACATGAATATATTTGCACTTAGTGTACAAGCCATTAAGAAATTGAAAATCAAAATCGTTTCTGGGATCTCGTAACTAGTGGAAGGAGGCAGAAGACGCGGCGAAAGTGCAGGCAGAAAGACCAAGAAGAAAAGAACAAGTGGGAAAGAAACAGTGACCTGTCTGAGAGAAAAGAATAATGAACGTCTTCAGGAAATGCATAAAGAGGAACTGGACATGAAGAGAGTCCAGTTGGAGGTGGAGTCGAATAAAGAAGAAAGGTTTATGAAAATGATGTTGAACCAACAGCAACAACAACAGAAGCAGATTAATTAAATGCTAGCTCTTGTGTCTTAGGTTGTTGACAAGCACTAAATAACATTCACCATGTTTGGATAAAAGAAACATGTACCAATTGGCAGTTGTTGAGTTTTTGAAATTAAGTGACTGTAAGTTATTGTTCAGTTTTTGTCAACAAAAGCCTTTCTTTCAGTTAACAGCTTCACTTTTCCTAAATGTATAAGTTCGGGTGAGGCCAAACAAAAAATGTTCTCAACTGTGGTACTATTTCTAAAACTGTTAAAAGTTTGATGAAACTTGCATGATAGTTTGACCAGAAGTTTGGCCAGGAAATGGAGTGCTAGGGCCGACCTGCCAACTAAAGACCATTTTGTTTTCAGTGATACTAGAACCACAGTATTTTTGGTTTTGTCTAAAGTTTCTTGTTTATCGTCGTCATGGTAATATCGATTTTACCAGAATATACACGTAGCCAAACTTCAATTCAAAACCAGTTAGTAGTGAAAATTTCACGTTGATCTGACTTGGAAAAGACCGCTTAAAAGCCAATTGAAAAATGTAGGTATGGTCTCCAGAAAACTGTACGAAACACCTTAAAATATAGTATATGGCATATATATTTTGCAAGAATAAAAAAATTCTGTATGTTTGATTTCAAATATATCGCAATAACATCTCAAACCTTACTCTTTGTAGCGGAGCACTCGCCGGGCTGAAGGCCCGGCTGCGCAGCCCCATACTCATAGAACCTAGCCCGTCATTTTTCATGGTCATGGCTAGCGGAATGTTTCGCGGGCGCGTGTCTGCAACATGTGTGTCGCGCACGGCTACCAAGCATGCGCGTATAGCCACACGCGCGGCTACACAGCCGTCAGCTCGGTAAACACTTTTTAAAGTTAAAAAAGTTGGATCTTTCGCAGTGTTAGGCGCAGCAGTAAAGTCGTTATTTCCCTGCATTTTTTCGCGGTTTGCTACTCAAGACAGGGATACTAATTAAGGAATACTGAGAAGCCGTTTTAGTGGAAAAAGAAGAGCTTTCTGGGATAAAATCTTGCTTCGAGGAACTTCAGATTATCAATGCAGGAGCAATGCGGGGAGATGCCTTGTTTTTATTACGGATTTCAGAACCGAAGAAGCGGAGTTTTAACGAATTTCCAAGCAGTCCAGTGCTTTAAAGGTAAAATAAATCACATTTTTCGATGGGAATTTATGTTGATATCAATTTTTGATTGACTTTTCCTTTGTGTTCTCTTAAGTTTTGGAGACATGTTTATGAAACGTTCAAATTAAGTCGTGTTGTTATCTTGAATTTCAACGAGGACAACTCTGCCTTGATGCGCTATAAATGGTACGTGTTCTGCTTTTAAACATAAATTAATGGAGATTTGAATAAAATGTTTCGAAAGAAGATTGTATTGTCCGTTTTTATGTCTTTGTTCATTCATTACATAGATTAAAAATCGATTTTATGTAAACAAAACAAGACTTAGATTTTCTGTCTTCACTCGCGTCGCCTTATGCAAATAAGTTTGCGTATTTTTGCAATTTTGATTTCCAAATCAGTTTCTCGGGCAATTTTTGACAAACAAAAACTGTATTTTATTCGGAAAGTAGTCGTACTAGTTATTCTAGACAGAGAAAAGTTGTTTTTGTGAACTTTTGTACGGTCTAAATGTACTGTGCAGACGGTCGGGTAATACTGTTTTTTAGAATAGCTAAAATTGAAATTATCCTTCGTCAATATTAATTCTTGTGCTTCCAACCTTTCACCTTAGTTAAGTTTCACCTTAGTTAAGTTTCACCTTAGTTAAGCTTGTTCAAAGTGCGACGCTATTAGGCTTGGCCTATCTATATATATATATATATATATATATATATATATATATATTATAGTAGTAATGGACCGAGATACACCGTTTTTGTGAAATTACTTCAAGACAGTGTCATGTGTGCACGCCATAAAAGTTTTGTTTACCTTCTCTTTTGCGATCTTGAGAACTACCTTATTTCCTAACATCGCTCCACGTAATTTTTTGGGTAATTTTCGATTTCAATCGCTTTTACAAAAATCTGAGGAACGGCTCGATGGATTTTATTGAAACGTTCAACACGCATGCTAACCGATGTAAAACTCCCTTGAGTATTATCCCAAAGTTTCATTGACAAACAATGGCTACGGTCACATCTGGGCTACTAGCGACCTTCAGATTGGACTACGAGTACGAGATTGAGTACGAGTACGAGTTTTCAAACCAAATTCGTGTGCCTCATATACTTAATTATCACACCAATCTTATCCATAACGTTTATTTACGTGTTAGTCAGCAACAGGAAGGAGTTACAGTTCGGTGGATACAGTTATCTCGAAATTCCAAAGTCGTACTCGTACTCGATTTCGTACTCGTAGTCAAATCTGAAGGTCGCTACTAACTATAGTTAAGACGGGGATAACTATAGTTAGCTATTTCGGTAATGTGACCGCTTCTCTGTTCGCTCTAACTATAGGTGGTTTTCATGTTACGTCATCGCCGCCATGCTGGTGGACATAAACAACAGTTCTCTCATTAGCTCCTTTTGTTCGTCCACCAGCATTTGTTCGTTTCACTATTGTTATCTATGTCTCTAGAGAATGATTGCAAACCACCTATAGTTAGAAAATTGACGCCTCGATGATCCAAAACAATACAGACTAACTATAGTTATACCCAAGCAGGGTTCATGGGTTAGTCTTAAGTTTACAAACAAACAACCAATCAGAATGTGACAATTCTTTTCGCACGTGCAAGATGAGCATATATAAATATGCAAAATAAAAACCAAGCGTGAAGCGAGGGGAAAACCAAAAACAACAAACAGAAAATTTACATACAACAAGGTAGCAAAACGTGTACCCGGCGTCGAGCATCCGTTAAAATTCTCAGCTTATTTCTCATTTTTCTCCGACGGTTTGCTGCACGAAAAAAATAAATAAGAAGAAAAACTAGACACACTTTACGTCGGTCAACCATGTTGACATTTCACGGATCAACAATAAGGGCCGTCACGAACCTCTTTTAATTCTGACGTCATCCATAGGCTAATTAGAACTAACTGTAGTTAACTGCGTGGTGTGACCGCAAAGTCGACCGAAAGCACTAACTACAGTTAGGTATGACGTCACGTAACTTGAGACTAACTTAAGTTAAACTTTAGTTAAGTCGTAGATGTGACCGCAGCCAATGAGTGATACATTATGCAATGAGAAATTTATAGAAAACTATTTTATGTCAATTTAATATAATATATTAATATAAAATGTCAAAATTAACGTTTTGTACAAATCAAAGAAAAAAGACTGGTAATAAAAATTGAAAAATTATTTAAATGAAAAATGGAAATTATAGCAAAACCATTTGGACCCATCCATCTGAATAAAATGCTACTAATCCTGAATGTAATTACATCTTTTATGATAAAAAAAATATATGTAAACCATTATAATTGTAATAAAAACTGTATATTGCATTAAAAATACAAATGTCTAAATTAACGTATTGTACAAAACAATGAAAAAAGCCGGGTAATAAAAATTAAAAAATTATTCAAATGAAAAATGGAAATTATAGAATGTTTTCTACTTGTGTTGAATGCGGTGCTAAAAATCATCTATATTAGAGACAAAACCATCAGTTGAGGGGAAAGGACTTGGAGATTTTTTAAGCCATTTGAATCCAAAAGAAACAAACGATGCTGTTAAAAAAAAAATAAAGTACCATGGATTATATATTTTAGCAAAGGGTCCGATTTATTAAAAGATGTATTTAAACCAGTTACAATGACAAAAGAACAAATGAAGCAGAATGTTAAAAATATAAAAGCTGAATACAAAAAATACAAACAAAATGGAGGACGTGATAGTTTTAATAAATGGGGTGTTAAAATGGTTATCTAAGCAAGCCAACATTTTAAATATTACATTTGTATGCAAACTGAACTCTTATTGCAATAATCAATTATTATCCATTCATATAAAATATATGGTTTGATTAACGTATTGTGTAAAACAAAGAAAAAAGACTGGCAATAAAAATTCAAAAATAATTCAAATGAAAAATGGTCGCTTGATGGAAAAATCAATTTGCACTGACTGTGGTGCTAAACAGGCAACATTATTTCCTTCAAAATATGGAGGTGCTTTAGCACGTTACAAAGGTCCTTCTAATACTGACCAAGCTGCATATATACCATCAAATTTTGATACTCCAACACCTTTTTTTCGGAAGCTGCACGTCTTTTAGCAGGACAAGCTTTCCAAGGTGTTAAAGATAATGTGGATTACTATCGAAAAGGTTGTGGTTTTGATATTCATAAAGCTATAAAAAAAAGGACCAAAAAATAAAACATTACTCGGACATAATTATACAGGGCCTGGTAATCCAATTGAGAAACAAGTAAAATTTGATAAACAAGGAAATATTTTAGTTATAATAAACCAACTGGTTCTACAGATCGTATTAGTGTGCAGCACGCTGTTGATTACACGATTTGTAAAGTTGATTTAAAATGTAAAAAAGCTGATAAAACAATGGTAAAAGCCTCAAATGCTATTCCATATAAATCTCGTCAATGGGTAACTTTTTGGCTCGAAATATGATAAACACAAAACAAAAACTTGGAGAGCAATTACGGCGTTGAGTAAAAATGATTGGGCTCAACAATTAGCCGATGAACTTCAGAAACCAATCAAACGTAAATTCAAAACAAGACAAGTTATTTTAAATGGAATAAGATGATATTTGGTCTGCTGATCTTGTCTTCATGGTTAAACTTTCAAAATGGAACAAAGATTTTAAATATATATTAACTGTGATTGACGTATGTAGTGAATTAGCTCTGGGTATACATTAAAAAATAAAAAGCTAGGTACATCAATTACTGGTTCATTTACATTTTTAGTTAAATTGTGGGTTTATTAACGATCTGAATTTTATAATAAAACATTCAAGGAATGATTTTAACATAAAAGTGAACGTTAAAAATCATTTTAAAACTTTAAAAACTTAAAAAAACCGGCGACGTTTCGATGCTACTTCACGCCATTATCAAGTCAAAAAAGGTAAAATTGAAACAAGAATATATATGAGGTAAAACAATACAGAAATATTTGGTTGTCCTATGGGTATAATTACAAAGGTAAAAATAAAACTACTTGTACAATTCTAATTAAAAAAATAAAAAAGTGTCAAATAAACAGTTTTGCGCGAATCGAGTCAGTTTGGGTGTTAAGAGAAGGCTTGGTATCCTTTATAAACAACATTTCATAAATTAAAGGCCCATGTTCACCCAATCTGCATTGCGCGCTTGTGTTTTTGTTTTGAAACGGTTAAATTGTTCAATGTAGCGTTATGATTGGCTGGCACGTTGATTTTTTTGATTTTCCGTCTGTGCGAAAATCAGCCCGGGCGCACAACGTACGTACGAAGGGGGGGGGGGGGGGTCAACCCATATTTGGAGAAAAATGCGTGTTTTTCACCTTTTTTCAGCGAAAAAAAATATAAAATGCTACCCAAAGCATCAAAATGTTTAATTTTATGTTATTTTGCAACTCTAGCAAACAATATTTGTAATTTCCGCATTTTTCCGATAAATTTGAATTTTTAGTAAAATCCAAGATGGCGGCCATCTTGGCGCCCATTTTGGATGACGTCACGGACCCCAGCAGCTCCACAACCCATAATATTTACCTTATCTTGTAGAGCACATCGCGGGCTATCTATTAGATGTAAAATATTTCCGAAATATTGCAACATCGCAAAAACCCAAGGGGGGGGGGGGGGGGGGGGGGGCAACAACCAAAGAAGCTTTTTCGACAGAATGTGACAAATTACGCACCATGTTTTTAAAACTGCGCTATCCGAAAACATTGGTTGACTCTACAATACAAAGATTCAGCCAGGAACCTGATATAGAGCCACGAGTGATTCTACCAGATCCATATGTTTACATAACATTTCCGTTTAAAGATCAACGATCAGTCAATCGCGTTCGCAAAGAAATCCATTCTCTGGGATCCATGATTGATGTTGACGTAAAACTCGTCTGCACAAGCAGAAAATTATCGCAAATTCTGAGCGTAAAGAAAAAGAAGCCCCCGATCGTCAACACGAAATGCGCTGTATATTTATTTGAATGTAATTTGTGTGATGCAAATTATGTCGGGTATACTGCCCGACACTTACATCAACGCATTAGCGAGCATCGCTATTCTGCCGTCGGGAAACATCTTGCAACACAACACGGATTGCATGGAAAAGCACCGATTGACCATCTTTCAAATGTTTTAAAGAAATGCAGAAGCAAGTTCGATTGCCTAACCCTCGGACGTACACGCAAACTTATACCCCAACCGTGGTACAAGGGGGGGGGGGGGGGGTTGAGGATAGGCGGTATGCACGATCAATCATCGTGTTGACTAAGCCTTTTTTAACCCGTGAATACGCGCAAAAGTAATGAACGGGTTATCGGTAACAGCGGCTAATTCACTCACTCACTCGCTCGCTCGTTCCATCACTCAGATGTTAACTTTTTCCACATATGTACGTTGAAATAACAAAATTTGACCACATCCATGGTGGCGCAGTGTGTAAGCGATCAGACAATAGAGCCCAAGGACGTGCGTTGGGTCGGATTTTTTTTGTTTGTTTTTTTTCGAACTGAAAATTACTGGTATTTTTTGTTTGTTTGTTTGTCGTTACATTTCATTTCCAAAAACACCGCAATATTGCGTTTCCGCTTACTCGTTCCATCACTCAGCTGTAAGCTCAGTGACGTAATGATTTGTTACGAATGCGTTTCGTAACTGAGAACAACGTGAATCCAGCGATAACAATAACTAATTCGCTGTAAACGAATATAAACGTCAATAAGCTTAAAGATCTTTCGCATTTGGAGTCTTTAATGCAACATTAAAACCGAGGCACGCGTTTTTATACGTATCTACCTTACAATAACAAAATTTAGTCGGATTAGAGCCGCGATTGACAGTCGGAGGCCCGAGCTCAAGTCTCGCTCAAGGCATTTTTTTCTTTTCTTTTCTCTTTAGTCTTGACATTACGAAAGTGATTTACTTTGTGTGTGTGTGTGTGTGTGTTTGTCAAAAATCCTTACGTTGAATTAAAAAAAAAATATCGAACCGTGTCAGTGTGAAAACATAAGCTTACAATATTGCAATATTGCGTTACGCGTTAGCACTTCTTATTCACGGGTTGGCTCTTAGGAGCCTTTGATTATACCTGTTGTCTACGTGGCTTTAAAAATGGAGCAGGAGCCCTGTGTCAGTTGGTTTTCTATAGACTTCCTTTGTTAGTGAGTTACCACATCTTGTGATGACTGTACCGAGGAATGGAAAAGAGCCCTCACGTTCAAGTTCCATGGTGAAAGACAAGCTAGGATGGATGTCGTTGAGCACTTGGAGAAAAGTGCTCATTGCCCAACACAGAATCAGCGACAGCTTTTCTCGAAGTGCTCAACGACGTCCATCCTAGCTTGTCTTTCACCATGAAACTTGAACTTGAAAATAACTGCGACAAATTAATGTCTTGCACCGTCCTCTTTTATTTTAATATTAAACCGAGTATTACAGCTGCAATGTATCTAGCAAGTTACCCAAGGTAATCTAGAAAAAAAGCCTCTTATAAAAAGGGTTAATTGATAACTAGTCAACGAATTAGTTTTATATCCCTTAGTTTTTGAGGTCATGGTGAAGTTGTCACGACAACGTTACTTCGTCATCATGCAACGATCAGTGTGTTCAAATTAGAAACGCGCCAAAGTAAGAATGATTGGGCGACAGGTAGATTCTGGGGGTGGTGCCATCTGGAGTCACAGTGATGACGTCACCAGCCTTCAGGTTGAACACCCCAGCTGCATAGAAGGTACCTTCGTCTTTTCCAGCACTTTGTGGTTGAAGTACAATAATGCGTTTCTTGTTCAAAAGAACCATGACTGCGCCTCCGCTGTAGTAATAGTAAAGTTGTACGTAGATGTAATACCGTCCAGAGATGGGCACAGTCAGTTTTCCGTCGTGGTACTTCATGCCGCCTGCAAGATGGCTGTGCGGGTGACTGATAGACCAGTCTTTAATAACTTGAAAACAAATTAGAAGCGTTAGAACACTATTCACACTACTGGTGACAATGTTGGATATATGATGATAATGACCGGATGATGATGATAATGATGATGATGATGATGATGATGATGATGATGATGATGATGATGATGAATGGACCCTAAGTTGTTATACATTTTCAAATATGATTGGTTTCGCTTAGGACACCGTATCTGGCACGCACAGCTAACCTAATCCAACAAGCTCTTTGCATTCATTACTTGATAACCTGACCAATTATTCAAAAACTAGTCGGCAGGGAAGATCAGATTTTTCAGCTGAGCCAGGCCACCAATTTTCATACCAATGCCGTTTAGGCTACGATTTTGTGACAAAAGTTTGAATTAAATTTACACGCTTTTGTATAAAAGTATCAAGGCCTTGCTACCCAGCTACATTTTTCATAGTAAATCTCAGTATAAAAACGGCGAAGATGGCGCTACATCAGCACGAGCAATTTACTGAGAATATCAGCTACAATAGACTCCAAACAGAGAATGAGATTTTCTGGCTGTTTTAAACTACAAGGAATTGTATGGAAAAGACACGGGAGCGCGACCGAAAGATAATGTCTGTTATTTTTCCCATGAAAACCATTCC
The DNA here is from genome assembly GCA_024195265.1 of Dendrophyllia cribrosa. Classification (NCBI taxonomy): domain Eukaryota; kingdom Metazoa; phylum Cnidaria; class Anthozoa; order Scleractinia; family Dendrophylliidae; genus Dendrophyllia; species Dendrophyllia cribrosa. Next base: position 15,994,035 of record JAJLRJ010000006.1, on the reverse strand, counting down.
ATTTTTGGAACAATAACAAAATTAAGAAACAGAACCCTTTTATTGGAGATACAGATACAAGGATGAAAAATTGCATGCTTGCTAATTTTCTGATGCTTGTTCCATTTCTCATTTTTGATAAATGGTTTAATTGAAAAATACCTTGGTTGGTTTGATAAATCACAGCTAGTTTGTTTACAGCCTCGATGTGAGCAGATGGCTTGTTTGGATCCTGTAAAAAATATAGACAACAGAAAAAGTAAATGTTAGTACCAAACTGTCAATTCGTAAATGAAAAAATGCGAAGGGGTACCTAACCCAATTCAACAGAGAAAGGACTTCAAGATATTTTCTCAAAGTCACTAATAATTCGTCAAGTTTTAACAAAGAAGAGCAAAAGTCGATCTTAATTAGCATAAATTTTGGCGATTTTATTCCTCCGTTTTTTCTGTATTTGATGATCCGTTTAAGAAGCTATATCAAACACTTTAAGCCAAGATGGTGTTTCATTAGGTATCCAAACACCTCGAATTGAAGTCGGTTGAAAAATCTCGTTGCGCTTCTTTGTGTTTGGAAATCCTGATGAAACACTCATTCTCATGTTTGAGATGTATTACATCTCACGTCCACGGACCCGCGACAAAGCCTTGCTCCTGTTCTCACCTGCAGACTGCATTTACAAGATGTTCCTTTATCACCTTTATCACCTTTGACTCCTGTGTCTCCGTTTACTCCCTTTACACCCTAAATATATGATATCGGATGTAAGTAAGCATCACGATTTATCATTTATCATAATAATTTCCTTTTCTTTTGCATTTCAGAATAATGAGCTCGCGAAACAAAGACACTTTTATGTGACCTTTATGCCTCCATTGCCATGAATGTTGATGTTGATGGGAGTGCCTTGAGTTGCACAAATTTTCTGCAATAAAATAACATAAAATTAAATTAAAATTAAAACTAAATAAAAATGACACAAACAAATAAATAAATAAATAAATAAATAAATTGAAATCAAAGGCTCCTATGAGCCAACTCGTGAAAACGAAACGCTATATAAATTAAACATTCTCACCCAAACACTTATAACGGCAGAACCGTTTAACATAATGTTCAATGTTATTTACACAAATATATAACACACAAAAATAAATGTACGGGAATTTCCCCCTTAACAAAAGGTCGGTTTATTTGACTCCTGTCGCAGCTTTGTTATCTGTGTTTTATCAGTCCTCACTGCATGTAGGTGGACAAGCCTTTTTGTTGTTTCTCTGAGGGGTTTCCTGATTCATGTCACGCAAAAGCTATCAAAAAGTACAAAGTATAGAATTTCTGCACATTATCATCCACCGATCACTCTTTATATTACAAACCGCGGGTATACTGTCACGCTATGGCATGTTTTTTTAGTTATCGCTTAAAATTGGTTTATTTTCAACTTTATAAATGCAGCCTGAAAAAAAATAAACGGTTCAAATGCATCATGTATACGGTTTCTTGCCATTTAACCAGTTATCATGTAAGAGAAGCCCTAAAAGCCCGAGGTTAATGTTTCCAAAACTCGGTCTAGCTAGGCTTTTTATTGTTTGAGCTATTTTGAAAAAAATAGCTCATTAGCAGGCGCAAAGGTTGGTTTGTGATGTTAGTATGTTTGTTAGCTTGTTTGTTTGTTTGTTTGTTTGTATGTATGTCTTGGGTTATGTCACACCAATCAGATTGCCTCTAGTATGTACACCGTGTACTATGTCAGCCAATCAAATTTTCGCTTCTAAAATGGTATTACTGAAGGTCAAAGAAGGGCACTTGACATGAATTGAAAATCAGCCATCTTGAATCTCCGCGATTGTTGCCGCAAACACTAAAAGTGTAAAGTTTTGAAAATTTGTTGCTTGGGAACTGTTCTCTAATCCCGACTGGCTTGCTAACCTGGCAATATCAAGGACATTTATTCGGAAATACCGCCTATAATGTGCCCTATGCATGAATGGTAGAATGGTCTGCGGGGGATGAGACGTCCAAAAAATGTGGACTACGGTTACGTTCATAGGTGAGCTTATGACTGAAGTATGAGTATAGTTTTATTGCAAAAACGGCAAGCCGATTTCAAATAATATGATGCGGAACATGAATTGTATGTTTCAAGCCTGGGTTTCAAGAGATTACTATTTAAAATTGGATTTTTTTTTGTCAGACACGCTGTCTGCACGTGAAAATGTTGAACTTTGTCCTTATAGAAACTTGTCCGTGATGCATGGAGTTCAACAGAGAAAATGTAATGCAATTAATCTACAATTTACAGTATGTAAAACGTTTATCTTTCTTTGAATTAATGTGAGCTGATGTGTAGGTTATTAATTGTATGCCTCAAGCGATTACTATAAGCGAGAAGCGACTGTATTTTGTATGAGCAGTCACGTTGTGTGCACGTGCAAATATTGAACTTTGTCCTGGTACGTGATGAAATTCAACATGTTTTCGAGAAAACGTAATGTAATTTTAAATTTATATGGTGCGTTAAAAAACGCCTGTTTAAAAAATATTAGTTGCAATTTACTAGGAAACAAGCAAAATTCATTTTGGATGCGCTAAGTTTCTGCTGGTCGACATTACAGGAAAAGGTGTTTGGTTCCAAATGTTAACCTCAACAATGTTCGTGTAAGTAATTCAATTAGCTTGTGGTTTTGAGTCGAAAACAATTTAATCTAATTAGTTCTGTTTCTATTTGCACGACTTTTTTGTGGAGAATAAAAACAGTTGTTTAAATAATATTAGTTCCAATTTACTAGGAGACTACTTATATTCATTTTTCATGCGTTTAGTTTCTGTGAAAGACTTTTCTGGTTGACATTACAGAAACAGGTGGTTCAAAGAATTTTCCTGTCACTAATTTAATTAGCTTGTGGTTTGGAGTTGAAAACAATTTAATTTAATTAGTTTGCGTCTTCCAGGCCAAAGGAACCTTTTCCACGTGTCTTTTGTGAATAATAAAAGAAACCTTTAAAAAAAGACTAGATACAAATTTCCAGGAAATAATAAGCCTTCAATTTGGATGCATCAAATTTATGTGCAGGACTTTTCTGGTTGACATTTAATTTAATACACTCATTACTGAAACAAGTTGCTCATTTCACTGGGGCCGTAGTTTCGTCAAAAAATAACTCCGGAAATCCCGTGAAAAAAAGCTAGCCGAGAAACGAGAAACGGGACCCAGTTGGTTATCTCGGTATTTTTTTTGGTAGTGGGCGGGCCGGAGGATTTGAAAAACGTATATCTGCAAGCGGTTATTTGTGCGAGTTAACTTCCGCTGTTTTGTTACTTTCACCATTTCATATCATTTACGTAATTTTCAAAATAGCTCATGCACGCAATGCGTGCCTATGTTTTCACAGAGCAGTCAAAGAATTGACGAGTAAACAAATTTAAAACATTGCATCATCTAGCTTCTCATATTTCAAACAATGCATATTTGTGTCACGCAATGCATGTTTTGTCGAAAGAGAAATTGGCTTATTTGAACTTTTACTCATGGCAGCATATCTTCACACATTTAAAACCAAAATTACATTGCTGTAGCGTTTTCCTAAGTCTTGAAAATTTCTTTGAAGTCCGCAGATCCATTTTAATTTTCCAGGGCTTGAAGACCAAGGCCCTGGTCAGAGGAATTATCAACAAAAGTTTGCAGTTGAAGGATGGAAGAAAGAAGTGAATTTGCAAAGTTTTATAAAAATATAATAATAGAACTAATAAAACATTTCTGGCAAAAAAACTTCTCTAACGGCGAAAAATATCATTTCATTACAAATAACATAAATTTAACTTTACTAATGAATGGGCACAAAAATCTGGCAAAAAAACCCCGACTTTTTCGCCTGATTTGAAATTGAAATCAAAGGCTCCTATGCGCCAGCACGTGAATACCAAACGCTTAAATGAAGGATTCTTCGCCAAATTTGCAGAGGTTATGAGTACAACCTGAGTGTAGTAATTGAGTATTTATATTATGAATAGAAAAAAAAGGTTCCGTAATAGGCGAATGCAAGTTGAATATTTCATCGAGTCAAGTCTCGAGTCTCCGATGAGAAAAGAATCCTTACTCTGCTGGAGCTATGATTGTTGCTAAAAATGGAACGATGTTACAAATTAAGTTTGTGGGAAACATTAACATTAGCAAACTTCTAGGCTTATCTAAATGCTGGAATCCGAAAGTGTATAAAATATATGCTAAGGTAACATAATGTAAATGTCAGCATGTCCTTTAAACCTTGTACCGCGAGCTAACGCGTAACTCAATATTGCGGTAAGCTTGCGCTTTTATAAACACGGTTCGATTTTTTTTTTGAAAATTGAACGACTTCAAACGCAAAGAAAAAACAGTACATTACTTTCACAATGTCCTGTTCGGAAAAAAAAGAGAAAAAAATGAAAAAAGAAAATAATAAATTTTTTTAGTATATTTTCAATTTGCATACTAATAAATGGCAAAAAACGATAAATTTATCAGCACACTATCAACTATATACTTATAAATGGTGCAAAATCTGGCAATTAAAAAACGAATTTTTCGCCCGATAAATTTATTAGTATACTTTCAGATTGCATTCTCATAAATGGGCACAAATGAAAGAAAAAATGCTCAAACAAGTAAAAGCTGAAGAAAGAATGGATAACAAAGACTACACTGCCAGTTATTCGGTCAACTTCTTATTGCGGTTAATACTTTGTTAAAACCCACACAAGGGGGGGGGGGGAGGTTACTAACCTTAAAGTAATAAGGGCGTGGTTGTTACCAGAGGATGGAACTCTTCAATTTTTTGTTGGGGTGTGTGACCGGCCTCTTGAAACTGTTTTCACATTTTCCTAAATGTGCGATATTCGCCATCTATTTTCCGACCTACCCATTTCTTTTCTCCAATTTTCAAGTTAAAATGGAAAAAAATCTATACCCATTTTTAGACGTCCGAAAATATGATATGTGCCCCATTTATTAGTATATAGTTGATTATATACTAATAAATTTATCGGGCGAATAAGTCGTTTTTTGTTTTTGTTTTTTTTGCCAGATTTGTGCCCTATTTATCATAGTGTCAATTAATAATAAACCAAAAAATTGATCGGGCGCAAACGTCATTTTGATTCTTGTCAGATTTGTGCCCATTTATTAGGTATACTAATAATTTATCGGACGAAAAAGTTGGAGTTTGTGTCCATTTATTAGTACATAGTTCATTAATATACATTTATAAATGTATCGGGAGGAAAAGTCGTTTTGTTTTTTGCCATATTTGTGTCTATAATTGGCCAGGCTAAAAAACGCTTCGTGATATTTGTAATTTCTGCCGTAGAAACACTCAAATTCATCCCTACCGTCAACCCAGAGAGTTAAATAAATGCATCACCATCACAGTGCTAAGGAAATAAATTCTGTAATCAATCCAGAATAAAATATTTGGCTAAAATCGAGTCTTTCGTCGCTTTGGTTGAGAAGCTCATTGACAAGAGGCTCCAAGCAGCCTATACTCATGCGCATGCGTAAGAAAGTTTTAGGATATATTTTAAACATGATAAGAAGATGTCCGACATGGCAAGGACTACTCCTTTCATTCAGTCATCGTTCCTGAAAACCACGTTGTTTACTTATTGATTGTTTTGGAAATGAAGGCTGTACCACAATGAAGCCAGTGATTCTTCTAAGTCTTATATATACCTAGGCTCGATTTTCAGCCGTTTGAGGGAGTCCGGTTTTCAGAAAAATACAATAGAGCACACCAGTGATCCAGCCGTGGTGTGCGCGAAGGAACGCGGGCGCACAAAACGGCTGGTAATCGAGCCTAATATATACCAAACGTACACATTACTAATGTAAGAAGGGTTGTAGGAGTCGCTGTCGTGACACTTAAGTAACGCTTTTTTACCGGAAGTGAGAGTAGCCGGAAGTCACTAAACAGGAAGTGTAGTGGCAAAGCTATGAACCGGAAGTGCACAATTTAAAATATGCGTGCATAAATTTGCATGCAAAATCGTGACACAAAAAATAAAAATAATAATAATAATAACAAGAAAAACAGAGCCGAAATCTTACCTCATGCCGCTTCGCGCATAAGTAAAAAAACTGTAGACCAGGAATGCAAGAAACGAGACTGCTAACCGGAAGTAAGTAGACTTCTTTCAAATTATAGTATTCTGTTTATGTTTTTGTTTTGTTTTTCACGAAATAACTGTTTGTTTTACTTTTAGTTTCTCACAGATTCTTGAGAGTGAAATTTTTGGTTAAAACATGGGCCTGAGGCTGGCATGATCAATCGTGGTTACCATGGCAACGATGCATCTGCCGATCCCAATATAGTTGTTTTTGACTATCTCCCGTAGTGACCTACCTCCACACAAAAAAATGGAGGGGGTTAATAATTTTCATGCGACGGATGGTGGATCCATACATGGGCAAAAGGAATAGTGCATTTCGACTAAATATAGTTTTATTGCGTCGACGAAGGAGACGCTTCCTAATCTTGTCGGCTAGGCGGAACGAATCGAGAAAAGTGTCGGTACCAAATCTGCGCCATCTTGAAACGTCACAATAGTATCCAGCATTCCCAGCGCGTGGAAATCAGGCATCATCCTGGCGAGCTGGGGTTCCGAAATGTCACATGTGAATAATCTATTTGTCTTGATTTAGTTTCGGATATTTTCCCGATTTTGGAATCGTACGGCTCAATATTTCAATGCCTACTAAAAGTACGCAGTGGAAAAATTGGACGAAGGTTCTTCTCCGGACCAAGTAAGTTGTTGGGTCTCTTTGGAATCAAGCAAGAAGTTATCGGATTTTCCTCGCTAAATGCCTACTAAAAGTACGCAGTGGAAAAATTGGACGAAGGTTCTTCTCCGGACCAAGTAAGTTGTTGGGTCTCTTTGGAATCAAGCAAGAAGTTATCGGATTTTCCTCGCTACCGTTCTGGTATTTTTGAATGTTCTATCTTGATTTTGCTGTGGTTCTCTGCCTGATTTGGGAAGCTTTCACCTAAATACCGACGTCGTTCTTCGCGATGTTCTACGGTACAGTGCAATTCGTTGTATGTCTTGTAGCAATAATTCACTGACCGGCCGCGCCAGGCGAACGCAGATTAACTTTACAGTGCTCGAAATTGCGCCTGTATCGGGCGCATTTGTGACTAAAGATTTCGCAGTTTTGTGACTAAAATTTGTCTAGCTAATGAAGGAATTATATTCAACAGTCTTGTGTCTTACTTGCAACTGGTAGTTGTAATTTTATCCGAAAAATCCTGCGAAATTCGCATTGAATTTTGCGTGACTTAATCGTCGATTTCATGCTCCATTAACGCGATGTCCAAGAAGTTTATCACGGGAGCACTTTTCCAGGCTTTCTCAGAAATTTCTCATTTCCGGTTCCGGTATTAGTACATGTACTGAGGAGTATGATTTCAGAATCGGAGAAATAACCGAAATGAAATCAAGACAAATATACTTATATTTATATGTCGGAAAAATCTGAGACCTTTCGGAGTACACAGCACGGCAGGATTTTGCCCGATCCCACAACGATAGCGTGAATGTGTTTGATGTCGGCCCGACGTTTTTGCCTGCGTGACATATCTCGCGACATAGCCCTTTTAAACAGTGGCTGAACTGAGGTACTAGGTCAAGACGAGGTGCTACGGGATAAGGAGACGCACTATAATCAATGATTACTACTAGTATACTAGTAGTAATCATAGATTATAGTGCGTCTCCTTATCCCGTGGCACCTCGTCTTGACCTAGTACCTCAGTTTCATGAATGAATTCAGCCACTGCTTAAAAGGGTTATGTTGCGAGATATGTCACGCAGGCACAAACGTCGGGCCGACATCAAACAAATTCACGCTATCGCCGTGGGATCGGGCAAAATCCTACCATGCTGTGTACTCCGAAAGGTCTCAGATTTTTCCGACATATAAATAGTATATTTGTCTTGATTTCATTTCGGTTATTTCTTCGATTCTGAAATCATACTCCTCAGTACATGTAATAATACCGGAACCGGAAATGAGAAATTTCTGAGAAAGCCTGAAAAAGTGCTCCCGTGATAAACTTCTTAAGTCACGCAACATTCAACGTGAATTTCGCAGGATTTTTCGGATAAAATAACATCCGAATTACAACTACCAGTTGCAAGTAAGACACAAGACTGTTGAATATAATTCCTTTATTAGCTAGACAAATTTTAGCCACAAAACTGCGAAATCTTTAGTCGCAAATGCGCCCGATACAGGCGCAATTTCGAGCACTGTAAAGTTAATCTGCGTTCGCCTGGCGCGGCCGGTCAGTGAATTATTGCTACAAGACATACAGCGAATTGCACCGTACCGTAGAACATCGCGAAGAACGACGTCGGTATTTAGGTGAAAGCTTCCCAAATCAGGCAGAGAACCACAGCAAAATCAAGATAGAACATTCAAAACATACCAGAACGGTAGCGAGGAAAATCCGATAACTTCTTGCTTGATTCCAAATAGATCCAACTACTTACTTGGTCCGGAGAAGAACCTTCGTCCAATTTTTCCACTGCGTACTTTTAGTAGGCATTGAAATATTGAGCCGTACGATTCCAAAATCGGGAAAATATCCGAAACTAAATCAAGACAAATAGATTATTCACATGTGACATTTCGGAACCCCAGCTCCCTAGCTCGCCAGGATGATGCCTGATTTCCACGCACTGGGAATGCTGGATACTATTGTGACGTTTCAAGATGGCGCAGATTTGGTACCGACACTTTTCTCGATTCGTTCCGCCTAGCCGACAAGGTTAGGAAGCGTCTCCTTCGTCGACGCAATAATATAAGTAGTCCTGTGTCTTTTCTGGTCGTTCTTCGCGAGGAACTGGTGTATCGAATAAATAGTGAATACTGCGGCAAATAGGATAAACAAAAATAAATTTCTCTAACACGGTAGCACCGTGTGACGATACACGCCTCATTAAAACTTTCCTGTCTCATATTGCACAGTAAAAACAATGGCGCGTGTTCGATTAACAAAGAAGTATGACCGTGCAAAATGGCGCGCCAGTAACGGTACTTTAATCGTTTGAAAATGTACACTAGAAATATGGAATACCAACCACTGTAAAGCTTTCGCTTTTCTCGCTTTCTGCACCGAAGCGAAATTCGAAGCCCTTGTGGATTATAGGTGGTTTGCAATCAATCTCTAGAGACATAGATAACAATAGTGAAACGAACAAATGCTGGTGGACGAACAAAAGGAGCTAATGAGAGAACTATTGTTTATGTCCACCAGCATGGCGGCGATGACGTAACATGAAAACCACCTATACGGGGGATTACACTGCTTGGACCCTGAACCTTGTTTACAATACACTGTAGCTGACTGGAACCTTTGTTGAGATACATTCTGGAAAGGTTCGAGTAGGACTTTGCTTATGGAAGAAGGATACTTTGTAGTAGATAAGAAGCTATGGTGGATTACACTGCTTGGACTCTGAACCACGGCCGTGACCAAAAGCGCTTTGATCCACCTAACGAAAGTGTCTAATAAACGAAAAGAATGTCCTTGAACTTTCATGCCGACAGAGCATATAAAAGAAGCACGGCCCTGATTCGCATAACGAAAGTGTTTTTAAAATTCCGAAGAAGAAGATTCTAAATATTTCGTGCCAATAGAACTCATAAATTTGTTTACATAGCACGGCTGCGAAAGCGCTTAGATTCTCGCATAACGAACAAAAATAAAGTCCTCGATATTTCTGCCGACAGGATCGAAAAATAACACGGCCGTTAACAAAAGCACTTTGATTTGCGTAACGAAAGTGATTAACAAAAAGGATGTCTTCGTTATTTCGTGTCGACGGGCTGTGACTGCGATTTTCGCTTCGATTCCCGTAAAATTGTTTTGATTCGGGCAAACACAAGCTATTGTTCTTGCGCATGGAGTTCTGGTAAAAAATGGGGAGCCAAAGCACGGAATTCTGGGTAAAATTCAAATTTTCCTTGCTTTATACTCGTTTATGTTGCTGCTTCCGTTCGCTTCGCTCACTCCGCAGCAATAAACCAGAGCAGTCGTGGGCAAACTTGATTAGCTGGTTGTAACTGCATGTTAACTCATCAATTTAGACTGAATCAGTTATAAATTCAAGCAAGAGCCGGTGTTTTTTCTACGATGGAAAGTTTTTCCTTGACGAAATTCCTTTCACGTGCGTACTGCTTACGGCTCCAGACTTGACGGACTAGACGGCTCGAGAAAAATTGAACAGAAAAATTGAAAATTAAACGGCCAGGTGATATTAACTAGGCCTCCTAGTATAGTTTTTACTGTTTTTAGGAGTAAGTCATTAAAGCATTAAACTATTAACTCAGGGAATTAATACTGAGTAGATCGAAATGGCACCTCGTGATCGAGACGGCCGACTACTTAGATCTAATAGAAAGATTGAACAGGTTAGTTGTTTTACTAAGTTGTTAAAGGGAAGTCATTTTAACGATAATCTTACTTGGTTTCCAGTTGTGATATCCGCTTGGCAAAAGTACAAGTTGGTACAAACCAGAGCAGTAAAGATGATAACAAACTTCATCTCGACAGCGTTCAGCAAAACTGACTGGAATAAGAACAGAGAATAAAGCGTCGGGTCACCGGCTTTTTTTACCTAAATGCATGACTTTAGGTAATCGTTTATATATGAAGGGCAAGTAAAAACAAGAATCACGGATCTTCTCTTAACGCTGACGAAGCGGGCATTCATAGCTTATTCATATTCAAAGTACTTTAATTTCCGGCTTCGTGTTCAGGAACTTATGCGGATTATTGTTCAATATTTTCTTGTCTTGCCGAAAAGGTCAATTCAAAAAATAAGTTGATTTGCAATTGCATGGAAATGTGAATTCTATATTACAACTAAAACTTATACAGATAAGGTTTGGCTTGTAATAGATCGTCGTCATTAGTCCTAGCTAGTCATTATCTACATCTACATATACATGTATAAAATCTACTTTAAAATCTACTTGCCAAAATCCTTGCCGCCAGGACGGTTCGCAAGTGCGATAAGAAATAATAGAGTGCAATAAGATAAACTATAAATGTATAAACACGAGTTTGTACAGTGCTAACTAACAAAAAACAAGTAGTTCGGCATTTACTTCCGGCTACTGACTGTTCTTCTTCTTCTTCAGTTTTTAAGCCTTTCTGTTTGAAACGACGTTTTATTGGAAAATTTTAACCTCGGAAAATCCCGTACAAACGATTTAAATTTAAAATTATATGGCGCGCCGTTTGTTTCAAAATTATTTGTTGACGTGATGTTTACATTATATAACATAATATAAATTTACATGATATATTGATGGGACATTTCGTAGCTTGATAGTCCGTTTTCTACCTTTATTTCAATTTACTACCTTGATGCGATATTTTATACCTTGATATGAATTTACTACGTGATGTTACATTTTCTACCCTGATATCAATTTACTACCGTGATGCGACATTTTCTACCTTGATATCAATTTACTACCTTGATGTGACATTTTCTACCTTGATATCATTTTACTACCTTGATGTGACATTTTCTACCTTGATATCATTTTACTACCGTGATGCGACATTTTCTACCTTGAAATGAATTTACTACTTTGATGCGACATTTTCTACCTTGATATCAATTTACTACCTTGATGCGACATTTTCTACCTTGATATCAATTTACTACGTGATGTTACATTTTCTACCCTGATATGAATTTACTACCGTGATGCGTCATTTTCTACCTTGATATCAATTTACTACCGTGATGCGACAATTTCTACCTTGATATCAATTTACTACCTTGATGTGTCATTTTCTACCTTGATATCATTTTACTACCTTGATGTAACATTTTCTACCTTGATATCATTTTACTACCGTGATGCGACATTTTCTACCTTGAAATGAATTTACTACCTTGATGCGACATTTTCTACCTTGATGCGACATTGATGTGACATTTTCTACCTTGATATCAATTTACTACCTTGATGTGACATTTTCTACCTTGATATCAATTTACTACCGTGATGCGACATTTTCTACCTTGATATCAATTTACTACCTTGATGTGACATTTTCTACCTTGATATCATTTTACTACCTTGATGTGACATTTTCTACCTTGATATCAATTTACTACCTTGATGTGACATTTTCTACCTTGATATCATTTTACTACCTTGATGCGACATTTTCTACCTTGATATCAATTTACTACCTTGATGTGACATTTTCTACCTTGATATGAATTTACTACCTTGATGCGACATTTTTTACCTTGATATGAATTTCCTACCTTGATGTGACCTTTTCTACCTTGATATCAATTTACTACCTTGATGCGATATTTTATACCTTGATATGAATTTACTACGTGATGTTACATTTTCTACCCTGATATGAATTTACTACCGTGATGCGACATTTTCTACCTTGATATCAATTTACTACCGTGATGCGACATTTTCTACCTTCTACCAAGATTTTATACCTGATAAAACACGTGCTGCGAGTTTATTAAATGACTTAAAACACGTTTATTGACTATACCAGATAGTTCCAACGTAAACAAAGTTGTTATGTCGGGCTCAGTATTCAATAATTGTACTTTTCATTTGTAAGTTAGCACAAAATAAATGTGTTGCGTGAAATTAATGGTTGTCAGTATTTAATTCCTACTGTATATAATAAACTTGAAGCATTATATAATATCACATGTGGCATTATATATGAATATTGATAGATAATGCAACGTGTGTCATTATATAATGCTTCACGTTCATTTGTATGCCATTGTTTTTCTATTATACCCCATTATTCCCCTGGGCCACATTCAAAACTCTCCCCGGGCTTTTTAGTTTCAAGCGTATTTTATGTGGTAAAGAGTGCTTTTCTCGTGACTAGAGAGGAGCATCGGATTGGACAAAATGGTCATGAATTATTAATGAGTTTTTTAACTTGATATCAATTTACTACCTTGATGCGACATTTTCTACCTTGATATCAATTTACTACGCGATGTTACATTTTCTACCCTGATATGAATTTTCTACTGTGATGCGACATTTTCTACCTTGATATCAATTTACTACCTTGATGCGACATTTTCTACCTTGATATCAATTTACTACGCGATGTTACATTTTCTACCTTGATATCATTTTACTACCTTGATGTGACATTTTCTACCTTGATATTGATTGTCTACCTTGATGTGTCCTTTTCGATCTACCTTGATATCAATTTACTACCTTGATGCGACATTTTCTACCCCGGTATCATTTTACTACCGTGATGCGACATTTTCTACCCTGGTATCATTTTACTACCTTGATGTGTCATTTTCTACCTTGATATCGTTTTACTACCGTGATGCGACATTTTCTACCTTGATATGAATTTACTACCTTGATGCGACATTTTTTACCTTGATATCAATTTCCTACCTTGATGCGATATTTTTTACCTTGATATCAATTTACTACCTTGATGCGATATTTTATACCTTGATATGAATTTACTCCGTGATGTTACATTTTCTACCCTGATATGAATTTACTACCGTGATGCGACATTTTCTACCTTGATATCAATTTACTACCGTGATGCCACAATTTCTACCTTGATATCATTTTTCTACTGCGATGTGACATTTTCTACCTTGATATCATTTTACTACCTTGATCTGACATTTTCTACCTTGATATCATTTTACTACCTTGATGCGACATTTTCTACCTTGATATGAATTTACTAAGTTGATGCGACATTTTCTACCTTGATATCATTTTACTACCTTGATGCGACATTTTCTACCTTGATATGAATTTACTACCTTGATGCGACATTTTCTACCTTGATATGAATTTACTACCTTGATGTGACATTTTATACCTTGATATCATTTTACTACCTTGATGCGACATTTTCTACCTTGATATGAATTTACTACCTTGATGTGACATTTTCTACCTTGATATCATTTTACTACCTTGATCTGACATTTTCTACCTTGATATCATTTTACTACCTTGATGCGACATTTTCTACCTTGATATGAATTTACTAAGTTGATGCGACATTTTCTACCTTGATATGAATTTACTACGTGATGTTACATTTTCTACCTTGATATCAATTTACTACCGTGATGCGACATTTTCTACCTTGATATCATTTTACTACCTTGATGTGACATTTTCTACCTTGATATCATTTTACTACCTTGATGTGACATTTTCTACCTTGATATCATTTTACTACCTTGATCTGACATTTTCTACCTTGATATCATTTTACTACCTTGATGCGACATTTTCTACCTTGATATGAATTTACTAAGTTGATGCGACATTTTCTACCTTGATATGAATTTACTACGTGATGTTACATTTTCTACCTTGATATCAATTTACTACCGTGATGCGACATTTTCTACCTTGATATCAATTTACTACGTGATGCGATATTTTATACCTTGATATGAGTTTACTACGTGATGTTACATTTGTTGAGCTATTTTGAAAAAAATAGCTCATTAGCAGGCGCAAAGGTTGGTTTGTGATGTTTGTATGTTAGTATGTTTGTTTGTTTGTTTGTATGTATGTCTTGGGTTATGTCACACCAATCAGATTGCCTCTAGTATTTACACCGTGTACTATGTCAGCCAATCAAATTTTCGTTTCTAAAATGGTATTACTGAAGGTCAAAGAAGGGCACTTGACATGAATTGAAAATCAGCCATTTTGAATCTCCGCGATTGTCGCCGCAAACACTAAAAGTGTAAAGTTTTGAAAATTTGTTGCTTGGGAACTGTTCTCTAATCCCGACTGGCTTGCTAACCTGGCAATATCAAGGACATTTATTCGGAAATACCGCCTATAATGTGCCCTATGCATGAATGGTAGAATGGTCTGCGGGGGATGAGACGTCCAAAAAATGTGGACTGCGGTTACGTTAATAGGTGAGCTACATACTGAAGTATGAGTATAGTTTTATTGCAAAAAAGGCAAGCCGATTTCAAATAATATGATGCGGAACATGAGTTGTATGTTTCAAGCCTGGGTTTCAAGCGATTACTGTTTAAAATTGGATTTTTTTTTTTGTCAGACACGCTGTCTGCACGTGAAAATGTTGAACTTTGTCCTTATAGAAACTTGTCCGTGATGCATGGAGTTCAACAGAGAAAATGTAATGCAATTAATCTACAATTTACAGTATTTAAAACGTTTATCTTTCTTTGAATTAATGTGAGCTGATGTGTAGGTTATTAATTGTATGCCTCAAGCGATTACTATAAGCGAGAAGCGACTGTATTTTGTATGAGCAGTCACGTTGTGTGCACGTGCAAATATTGAACTTTGTCCTTATAGAAACTGGTACGTGATGAAATTCAACATGTTTTCGAGAAAACGTAATGTAATTAATTAATTAATATGGTACGTTAAAAAACGCCTGTTTAAAAAATATTAGTTACAATTTACTAGGAAACAAGCAAAATTCATTTTGGATGCGCTAAGTTTCTGCTGGTCGACATTACAGGAAAAGGTGTTTGGTTTCCAAATGTTAACCTCAACAATGTTCGTGTAAGTAATTCAATTAGCTTGTGGTTTTGAGTCAAAAACAATTTAATCTAATTAGTTTCTGTTTCTATTTGCACGACTTTTTTTGTGGAGAATAAAAACAGTTGTTTAAATAATATTAGTTCCAATTTACTAGGAGACTACTAATATTCATTTTTCATGCGTTTAGTTTCTGTGAAAGACTTTTCTTTTCTTTTTTTTTTTTTACAACTTTATTTTAAACAATACATTATTTACATAACTACAATTATAATATGATATCACACGAACTACGCAGATGTACAATTACATTTACAAATTTACTAATACTAATTGTAGAAGTTATAGAAGAACCGTCCACTTTCGGCGAAAAGCAGGCAAGCATTTCTTTGCAATTGCAGTTTCTTTAATTATTTCAATTTTTTTCTTGGATTCGCAGCAGGAAGTTACAAAAGTATAGTTCACTTTGGCGCCTGTTTGACGTGCAGAATATATAGTATTTTGCTATTAAAATTGAGTAGTTTAATGCCTGCCAGTATTTTGTATTGTCAAAGTAGCCGTATAAAATGCTACCATGTTTTAAAGAAAGTCTTTCACGTGCTTTTTCAAACCACCATTTTTGAAACGTATTCCAGAAGGAGAGCGATTTACCGCATTGGGTTAACATATGGTTTAAAGTTTGCTTCTCACACCCACATAACCGACAAAAATCACTTTCAGAGATACCGTCACGGTAAAGGCTCATTTGAGTAGGGAGTATGTTGTGTATAATTTTGTATATAATTTTGTGTATAATTTTCTGGTTGACATTACAGAAACAGGTGGTTCAAAGAATTTTCGTGTCACTAATTTAATTAGCTTGTGGTTTGGAGTTGAAAACAATTTAATTTAATTACTTTGCGTCTTCCAGGCCAAAGGGAACCTTTTCCACGTTTCTTTTGTGAATAATAAAAGAAACCTTTAAAAAAGGACTAGATACAAATTTCCAGGAAATAATAAGCCTTCAATTTGGATGCGTCAAATTTCTGTGCAGGACTTTTCTGGTTGACATTTAATACACTGATTACTGAAACAAGTTGCTCATTTCACTGGGGCCGTAGTTTCGTCAAAAAAATAACTCCGGAAATCCCGTGAAAAGAATCTAGCCAAAACTTGTGATTTTGTTCCCACCTATTTTCATACCTAACCCTTCAGGCTAGAATACAAAAGCAAACTTTGCATTTTTCCACCTAAATGGAGTTTTGGTCCCAGAGGGCCCGTTTCTCGAAAGTCCTTTTTTTTTTTCGGGCCCGGAACTATATTAAAATCAGAATCTATAAAATGGTGATGCATTTTTTAGCCCTGAAACCAGCCCGACTTGTTTTGTCAATTTAGAATTTTATTGCTTAGCTTTAACCCTATTCGGCCTGGGGGGGGGGGGGGCACAAAGTGCCCGCGCTAACTTTCAACATTCATAACTTCTTTAATATGTATTCAAACGCCATCAAACTTTGTGACTTTTCCTAAAATTTATCTGGCAACAATTTCATATGACAATTTTTTGATCACGTGACTTGACGTTTCCATGGCAACAAGATTTTGACAGACATGTTTTTGGAAATTTGCATATTTATACCTTTGAATGAAGAAAAACAATGTTTATTGGTATAACTTTTGTATTTTTACGTCATTTAGCGTTTATTTATTGGTTTTGATTAATTTTGCGTCAATTTGGACGGTTTTTAAGAGGTTTTAAAAAATTCAGAAATCCAAGATGGCGGATCCAAGATGGCGGCCGTATAACTAATTATCTAATAACTACGTCATATGACGTCATCGTTCCATTGTGCGGACCGCAAAGGAGACAGTTTTGGACGTGCTATGTACCCTCTAGGTTTCATTGTCATAGCCTTAATGTTCTTGAAGTTACGAAGGGGGGGCACAATGTGCCCCCCCCCCCCCCCCCCCAGGCTCAAGAACTCAAAAAAAGCCCAGGCCGAATATGGTTAAAAACCAACAAAATTTTGATCTTTAATAAATACATTGCGCACATAAGATGGCTTTCCGGGCCCGAAAAGTTATCGGGACTTTCGAGAAACGGGACCCAGTTGGTTATCTCGGTATTTTTTTTGGTATTGGGCGGGCCGGAGGATTTGAAAAACGTATATCTGCAAGCGGTTATTTGTGCGAATTTACTTCCGCTGTTTTGTTGCTTCCACCATTTCATATCATTTATGTAATTTTCAAAATAGCTCATGCACGCAATGCGTGCCTATGTTCTACCTTGATATCAATTTACTACCGTGATGCGACATTTTCTACCTTGATATCAATTTACTACCTTGATGCGACATTTTCTACCTTGATATCAATTTACTACCGTGATGTGACATTTTCTACCTTGATATCATTTATCTACCGTGATGTGACACTTTCTACCTTGATATCAATTTACTACCTTGATGTGTCATTTTCTACCTTGATATCATTTTACTGCCTTGATGTGTCATTTTCTACCTTGATATCATTTTACTACCCAACCTCGTTCCCAGGGTCTCTCTTGTTCCCGCGGGAAGAAGAGAGACCCTGGGAACGAGGTTGTTTACTACCTTGATGTATCATTTTTATCTCCTGTAAGTTAATGTTTAACATGCATTCTTTATGCATTCTTTATGCGTGAATTTGTGGGGACATTCTTGTTGAATTTTTGTTAGCACATTTTTGTGAGATGCTATCAATAAGAACACAAGAGTCGAGTGGCGTATTTTTTTAAAGCGGTTTAGCGAGCGCAATGTTTGTGGCCTGACAAAGCCATATATCCATAGGTTGATTTACTTAACTGAGATTTCAGAGAACGTTAGAAGAGAGAGCAATTTATTTGGCCGTATTTTATCAAAAATTCAAGCTCTCGCTATTTCAATAATTTTAATACAGTGGTTTCTCAGTTGACTTGACCTTCATAGTGAAGAAATATGCGTGTTAAAATTTCATTTTTTTAATCTGGTACGCTGTTTCGAAAAATGCCTCAGAATATATTTTTTTCAGTTAGGTAACATTCCTACTATTTAATATCTCGTTTTCATAGCGATGATTTTTAAGGCGTACGATTATGAATTCTATGTTTTTTTGGGAACATGTTGCAGCATATATAATTCATTGTATCGAGCGTCAAAAAGTGTAACGTAATGTAATCTTATCTAACCTAATGAAGACTTTGGTCAGATATTTGGCACGCTGAAAGCGCTCTTGGCTAATATCCTTTACGATGGGTTTTAGTGTTTGTCCAGTCTGGTTTGTCAAACTGGTTGCTTCAGGACATTTGGTATTATTTATAGCACTACGTTCTAAGAAAGGGAAAAGAGAGTTTTAGGTAAGCTGACATTATATTGCTGACTGAGCTGACTGAGAATGGTTGTATGCTGTACGTTTACAATGAAGTTTTGTTGAAATAACGTGTTTATTAATTTCCATGTTATATCGCCAAATGCCACCAAATATACAACTAAATTGGATTAAAAGATTCTAAGGAGAAAAACAGAAGCAGTAGTTTGGAAAAAAAGTGCAGGATTAGAAGAATGGAAGTTGATTTTGATTACGTGACATGCGGTCAAGAAATATTCAAAGTTTCGATTCTGGTGGAATTTTGTCGTTATTTTGTCTTTTTAATTCATATTTTTCTGCGTTCATCACTTTTGGCTATTTTTTTCTTCCTATTTTCAGATGATAAAACAAGCTAAAGCAAGCTCCTGGCCATAATCATGAAAACACGATATTTCTGTCGGGACAGTGTCTCTTTAAGTTAAATTTACCCCATTTGCAAGTTATATAAAAGACTGACTAAACAACAATAGGTTTTAATGAACTAGTGCTTTCAATTTCCTTGTAGGTTGACAAACGAATATAGAACTTTTCAATAAAGAGCGTGCTTGTAAAAGTGATCAGAAACAATTTCACGAACGCTTTTGTAACATGTGAATAAAATAATAATTTTATTTTATCAAGGGGACTGTTTTACTGTAGACTAAGCGACATTATTTTATTTTTAGTGAGTCATCGTACAGTGTACGGTGCCAGGATTAAATGTATTTTGCCGGTTGGCCTTTGATTTTTGTTTAATTTTTGTTCATTTTTAAGGCTCAAACCTACGCTTGCCAAATAGGCTCAAAATGTCAAACGATACAACAACAACAACAACAACAACTTTATTTCGCAGTATTCCCACTTCTAAATACATGGTTTACCGAACCAATTACAATAAGTAAGGAAATTAAAATTACTTCAATTACAATAAAGAAATCTAGAATAAAAAATTAATTAATTAATTAAATTAAATTCATTTATTAATTGTAAAACAATCACGAGTACTATTGACTATGTTTTGTTCTTGTTTTCATTGCTTGAGTGACAAAAGCAGCAGTTAGCCTGGTAATATGTTGATCAGTATATTATTAAAACGAAATAAAACCTCATGATAATCCAAATTTTTAAATAATCTATTTTGTTTAATAATTTTGTCAAAAAAGGTATTTCGTAGTTCATCATATAACATACAGTGCATACAGTGAAATAAAAAAAGTGCGGCTGTCACAGGCTAAATTAAGTGTACAGTGGGTGCAAATTCTAACTAAAGGTGTTCAGCAGTTTTAGGGATTGTAATTCGACCATTTTCAATTCTTAAGGTGTGATTCCCTATCCTGAATTTAGAAGTAATTTTTCTATGTTCTGAGGATATGGTTAATTAAATCGGAGTATTTCGTTTCACTTTTAAAGATCGAATAAAATTTAAGTTTTTTATTTGCATTAATTAGATTGAGTTGGTGATTTTTAGACGTGTAAAAATATTCTGTTTTGCCTTTGACAAGAAAAAAGATGGGTTGCTTAAGTTTATCGCAGTCTTCTCAATATTGAAGTTTGTACAGAAAGAATCAATCTTACTAAACAAACCTGTTTTATTTTCTTGAGCCATATCATTAGAAATGATCAGCAGAGTTTTGCAATACTGTCATCAGGTTGATTTTCCAGGTCAAACAAACCAGTGTCAAACATGTAGGTTTCAGTGAGGTTCGGGATTTTGGTTCATTTTTGTTTTTACTTTTTTAGGCCTCATTTTGGTTTATTTTGGTCAGAAGATTCGTGCCCAATTTAGTCTCTGCTTAAAGAGATAATTGTGGTACGGATAGTCCTTAGATTTTTCCTATCGATGGTTTTAATATATCTGGCATTCGAATCTGTGAAATGGCTTATTTACGCGTCATAAGCTCTTTATATATAGTAGTATAAAAACAGGCAGCCCAAACACGATTCCCACTAGTCGCAAGAAGTATTTAAAAACCTTTAAAATAGCTTTCCCAAGTAGGTTTACGAGGTATTTGCCCCTTGCTATAGATCACTGTTAGGATGTTACAAGTTGCAATTATCTATTTACTTTGCTCGATAATATTGACCCATTGATCTTTGGATAATTTCTCAAATGACAGCTAGGATCCCGGAGGATTTCATGCCATAGCCATGACTATAATTATGTTATTTCTCTATGTATTCGCTGCACTGTCCTGGCATATATATGGGTTTCTTTGGCTCAGACTCGTGTTGCAAAATAAATGGCAATCGGCTGAAGATTATGTTACCGCTGTGGAAATATTAGGATCAGTAAATAGGCCGTGATAAGTGTCCACAGCCTGCGGCGTGCAAGACTTGTGAGAAAGTGTTTCTTGATCACTGATGTAAGTGTCGATCCAAGAATGAAAATGCAATCATGTTCAGGAGTAATAAGCTCCTGTCATGTTCCTATATTGAAATCACGACTTCTTGCAGTTAGTTTTAGCTCTTTAGTTTATTCTTTTGTTGAATAGTGACTTGGAGCTAGACAGAACTTCCGTTGTCTTATCATGGCATTACGATCACTGCATTCAATAGTATATCCTCTGTACGCGAAGAACAGCTTCACTTGTAGAGTTGTACTAATGTATCTTGAATTCATTGAGACGTACACGAGACTACACTACGTATCTTTTGTACAACAAACGTGTAATTCTCGTGAAGTAATGTTGTGCTCCATGCGTTCCATAATAATGGAGTAATCTGAGTAATTCCATGATGGAGTAAATAAAAAAAACTGCCCACCCGGTTATAGGCCCATCAGTAACAAAACATTACTCCGGTTATTCCTTTCTTAATTCCTTAACAGAAATTCTTTAAAAGTTTATGCCAAAATGAAATTAACTGAAAGAACGCTTCTTTTTGGCAATATTTTTTGCTTGCCAGCCAAAAAACCGTTACGAAGTTACATAAGCCCAGGGCTTATAAGCAGCATTTTACTGTATAGTCTCTGTAAAAAATAATCACAAAGAAGTATAAAAAGAGACAGGCCAAACACAACTCCCACTAGTCGCAAAATGTATTAAGTAGCCTTTAGAATAGCTTTCCCGAGTAGACCTGCGAGATATTTGTCCCGTTAGATTACCATTAGGCAGTTAGAGTTTCTTTGGCTCAGAGTCGTGTTGCAAGATAAATAAGTGTATGTTATCGCTATGAAAATGTTAGGATCAGTAAATTTCTTAGTTCGTGATGCAGTGTTAAGTCTGCGACGTGCAAGGCTTGTCATGTGAAAGAGTGTTTCTTCGTCACACTGAGATGTATAAGTGTCTAAGATCCAAGAATGAAAATGTCAAAGACGACCACGACAGCTCTAGCAACTATGTTTAGTTGATTTCTGTTCTTGGTATAACTGTTTGTTAACAGTGACATTCAAACAAAACTGTTAAGATGAGGGGATGAATACTGACTAAGTTTACAAGAACTAGATTTCCACCTGAAACAGATTTTGACGATAAGATTGATGATGATCCCAATAATGAAAACAGAGAACAAAGTTGTAAAGAATTTTACTTGAAAGGAGAAATGAAACTTCTTCGCAGAATGAAAGCTAAATCATTCACTTAGTTATGTTTAATAAAAAGGATGCTGAAGATTAATTGCAGAGAGCTCTTGATGCTTTATATCCCATGTAGAAATAAGATTTCAGCAAGTAAAACACGGCGTTATATTCGAAAGAAAAGAAAGGAGAACTCTTAAGAAAAAGCCAAGGGAGATCCTGAAAATAAGGAACGTGATCAGTTCCGGTTAGATACTGTAGCTTCGTCTGCTCAACATAGCGATGAGCAGGATATAAGTGAAAAAAACACAATCTTCTTCTGAGTATCCCTTAATTAGTCTTAAGTAGCAAAGCGCGAAAAAATGCAGGGAAATAAGTCAAATAACGACTTTACTGCTCCGCCTAACACTGCGAAAGATCCAACTTTTTTAAAAAGTGTTTACCGAGCTGACGGCTGTGTAGCCGCGCGTGTGGCGTTATACGCGCATGTTTTGCGACGTCATACGCGCCCGCGAGCTAGCCTTGGGCGACACACATGTTGCAGACACGCGCCCGCGAAACATTCCGCTAGCCATGACCATGCACATGGGGCTGCGCAGCCGAGCCTTCGGCCCGGCGGGTGCTCCGCTATCAAGGCAGAATTTCACATCACGGTAGAAAAATGATATCAAGGTAGAAAATGTCGCATCAATGTAGTTAATTGATATCAAGGTAGAAAATGTTGCATCAAGGTAGTAAATTCATATCAAGGTATAAAATATCGCATCAAAAAATCAGCATCCTAGTGAAATTTGGGGGTGAGATATTGGCCCCTTTATGCTCCGATGACTCCATACAAACCCTTGACTAGGAACGAGAATGTCTCAACTTCACATTTCGAGGCCATTGTGGCCATGCAATCCAACCTCTCCACTTAAACCAGAAATTCCATCTCTCCCTCCCCCGTTGCTAAGATTTTGTGGTGCACCCTCCCCCGAGCTTTGCGAGGTTCTGCGAGACACGTATTTCTAGTTTTGAAACAAACGGCGCGCCATAAAATTATGGTGAAAGTTTCAGGAACACTGTAAGTCTGTCGATATGGCTGAATTAACATACTTGGCAGCCACTTCCTCTAACGTAGTCTCGGTAAATACAGTAAATACTAAGTAAACGTAAATTTAAGAAATGACAAGTAATTGTTGAACAAAATGATTCCACATAATAACCATGGTTTCAGTGATTATTAGAAAGGGGGGTGGGTTGGTTAATATATTTCTTGCTCCACTTGAAAATGGCGATCGGCGAGGCCTACTCTGGAATACTCTCCCCAGTCTCACTCTTTCGACTACATTCGGGATGTTTACTTCCGAGAACCCCTGGTCGGTGGGACCTTTGACCAGAGGCCACCCTGACGAGAGGCTTTGTTCATCATGGCGAGTTTATTTCCAATTTCTCGTTCTCCAGTTTTCGCCAAATCGTTGCTAAATCGTGGCGTGCTAAGAAGTTTCCTCCTACCTCGAAGCTTCATTGCATTGGGGAACCGATCTTTCTCGCAGATTTTAAGAACAGCGGCCCTTTCTCGTTCGAAAGATCTTCCGCAAACACTTCGTTGCTTTAGATTCTGTTCATCTGAAGCGGGCATTGTGAAAAGTAAATACACCGTTGATATACCAGAAGTTTCGCTCAGCGAGTTTGTGATGAGCAATTTTCATGAACATGGGAGTGATATCGCAATGGTATGGTAAGCTTATGTTATCACATGAAAGCTTTGCAGCTAAATTAAGCTATTAAAGCTTATTCATTGTTTGCACACAGTTTGTACGTTGTTGTTGTAAGGCAGATTTAGCGACCTTCAATGCAGTTGTGCAAATATAAAAGAAAACAAATTCAAATATTAGGCCCTATTTACATGGAAAGAGGATGATCCTAGTGCTAGGATGATCCTAGAAGGTTCATTCGCTTTACATGCAAAAATGCGGCACTAGGATGATCCTAGCGCTAGCATCATCCCATATCCTACCTCTCAGATAGGATGATCCTAGCGCTAGGATCATCCTATTCGCATGTAAACTGAAAGCAGAAAACACGTCGAGCTCGGATGATCCTAGTGCTAGGATCATCCTCTTTCCATGTATTATAGGGCCTTAATTATGTACATTAAGTGCTTGCTTTACAGTATGTTACACCAGACAGCATCAACAAAGAAATGTACATGTTGTACTTACAATGTAACTCATTTTTTTATTGAACAGGCTCAGAGTGCAATATCTAACATTGTTATTTAGCTGGCGTTTTTCTCAATACAACGCGCGCGTTGATTAGTTGATTCATGGTCACATGACATTAAACAAACAAACTGTTTCCTGCCAATTGTCCTAAGCGGGCAACATTTTTCGAAAGCAGGCAACAATTTTGACTTCAGAGGGTAACATTGCACTGTTGCCTGCTAGCGCACGTGATCAGACTGTGACAAAAGGTGGCATGATTATGATGTGATCAATGTTTTCAAACTGTGTTGTGTTTTTTTTGTGTTGCTACATAGCAAATCACTTAATGACTGATCCCTTGGGAAACAGTGAATTATGTTTCCGTTGGATCTCGGGAAACAAATGTCACTGTTTCCCCCGGGACCAGTCATTGAGTGTTTATTATAATATGACTGTACGGCGCCGCTGACGCAATCTTACAGAAAATAGATTCGCAAGGTGATGTGAGCGGGGCGGACGGGTTGACGTGAGCGGGTCCGGAAAAAGCCATTCTGGCCCTGCTTGAGTTCAAGTGACCTCGCACTGCATGACTATTCTTGTACTCTCTAGTCATATTATAAAATACTTATTGACTGAGTTAGGCCGGGCTGGAGTTAGGTCGGGCATGGAGCACGGACCTCACTGCGCTCGGTCCGTACGCCATAACCTCGGGTCAAATTTTTTTTTTTTTACATTCCACAATCACAAATTACAGGTTACAACTAAGATTTACAAAACTACAAATCATATCTACATTATAGGCTATAAATTATATATTTACACGAGACCTACAGATAGTATTTAAACAAAAGAAAGGGAAAAAAAAAACGGAAAAAAGACAACAATGAAACTAAAAGTTGCTGTATTGTTCAAATAACTTCGTCAAGAATTCATCTAGTTCAGGTTTTTTTGTCAGGTTTTTACAAGTGTATAAATATTTCTTTTGCAATAAAATCAATAGACGCAGTCGGCATTTATGGGAATTTGGCAATTCGGATGGAATGGAGTCATCCAAAGTGTTGAATAAAATTTGCTTATTTGAAAGTTGTATCTGTTATGATAATCATTAAACCATCTTAAAGTCTTCGTAAAGAAATTAGTTGATTCGTTACAATATATAAAAGTATGTTCTATTGAGTCTGGATTGAAGCAGAAAGAGCATGCATCATCGACGATCAAATTGTACTTCTTCAGTTCTTTCTTAGTCAGGATTATCCTGTGCAGGACTTTAAAAGAAATTTGTCTTAGATTGTTGTCCTTAGATGACTTATATATTTCCGCAAAGCATTTGACCCAGTTACGATCAGTAAATTCCGGGAAGTATTTATTCCTTTACCTAACAGCGGTCGGCTCTACAGCAAGTTTTTCTATAAACAGTTTATAGTAGTTTTTACAGCACAGTTTAGATAACACTAATGTTCTGTCCTCCAACTGATGGTATTCTGAAGGTACACTGAGCAGATCAGGGGTGGGAGAATCAAATGCCTTTCTCTTCAGATCAGGAGGGATGGCAGCGATTAGTTGAAAAATTCACTTTAATTTTGAATTTATTTTGGAAGTCTTCGAGCGTCAGAAAATTCCCTTCTGAATTTAACAAATCACTTATAAAATAAATTCCCTTATCAAACCAGTGTTTCCAAAAAACACAATTCTTTTCCAAAGTTATTTTCCTATTATTCCAAAGAATGAAATCACTTTTGTTGTCTTTTGAATAATTAGTCAATTCTTGGAAGTAGTCTAGTAATTCGCGATAATCGAGCCAAATATTTTTCCGTCCAGTCCTCCCACTCAGTCAATAAGTGCATATTATTTTTTTCTGAAGCATCTCAGCGGGCCAGAATCCTAAATCCTTGAACCTGATTGGCTAATCACACGCTCTTAGCAGGTCCAGCTTTTTCCCTTCTGGACTGGCCATCCAGACTGGCAAACCTGGTCACTTTCACGATTGTGACACTGAATTGATTTTCTGTTGTTTAAAGCTTAATATCGTTGAATTTTCTCGTAAATTAGGGACCCAGACAAAAGCTACCAACAAAGTGACAGTGAAGTCGTTCTATTTACACTATATTTAATAAGTTTATATGCAAAGTCTGGACAATATAAGTTCAAGTAAAACATGTCATTTGATGTTGGACAACAAATTGGATGCAAATTAAAATTGGATCAGGGCTTGGTGTGGAAGTAAAAAAATAAGTTTTAACTCTCTCAAAGTGGACAACCCTGTAAGGCGGACACCGCTCAAAGCAGACTCCCCTGTAAGGTGGACACCCATCAAAGCAGACACCCATGTAAGGTGGACACCGCTCAAAGCAGGCACCCTGTAAGGTGGACACCACTCAAAGCAGACACCTCTGTAATGTGGACACCGCTCAAAGAAGACACCCGTGTAAAGCGGACACCACTCACACACCACTTTTTTTTGTAATGTTTTAATTATTTCATTTTTCTTATTGTTCTATATTATTTTGCTGGGTAAATTAGCATAATCTTGCTAGGGGCCTTATCAGCCTCATCAACCTGAGATAACATAACGTTATCTATCTAAAGCAGCCATCCCTGTAAGGCGGACACTGCTCAAAGCAGATACCCCTGTATAAAGGCAGACATCAGTAGTTCATTTGTTCGTCTGTAACTAAACTCTCTATAAAGTGCCCACACCTTTCTATAGCTAAGGTGTACAGTTATAGCTAGTCCCAAGGGTGTCCGGCATAGAACCATAATCTTTGGTTCTTCTTATTTATTTATTTATTTTATTTATTAATTTTTTGTCAGATTGATGGTACCTCAGGGAAGTCTTACAGCTACCATGAGCTCAGTACCTTGATTAAAAAGCTAGGTTCAGCATTAACAAAGAGAGGTTTTAAGAAAGGTGATGTATTTGCAATGTACCTACCAAATTTGCCTGAATATCCCATCATATTCTTTGGTGTCATTGCTCTGGGCGGTGTGGTGACAACGCTAAATCCGACTTTCACAGAAAAGGAGATTTCCTACCAGCTAAAAGACTCAGGTGCTAAATACATTATAACAATACCTGCCATTGCCGACAAAGCTAAGGAAGCAGCAACATTAGCTGGAATCAATAATGTGTTTGTAATTGGCAAAGCCGAAGGTTGCGAGTCTCTGGATTCACTCTTGTGTGACGATGGCTCAGCATTTCCTGACAGTGTGCAAGTCAATCCAAAAGAAGACGTATGCAGCATTCCGTACTCTAGTGGAACAACTGGCTTTCCTAAAGGCGTCATGCTGACACATCATAACATAGTATCACAGTTGTGTATAATCATGCATGATGCCTTCAGGACTCATCCACTGCAAGGGAATGCTCTAGGGCTTCTTCCATTTTTTCACATATTTGGCATGGTGGTAGTTATGTCACAGTTTCTTAAGCGTGGAGGGAGAATAGTCTGCATGCAGCAGTTTGATGGAGAACACATGTTAAAGCTCATTCAGGACTTTGAGGTGGGTAAAGCTAGAACCACAGCTTCTACAGCATAATAAACAGCATGACAGCATGCACAATTAACACATGTATTTCATCCTCAGGCTAGAAAATAGAACCATACAGTTGCCATGCATTGACTCAAGGTTTGGTCTTTTTTTAAACCACTGTTGCAGATTCACTCCTTATATCTTGTGCCGCCAATTATCACATTTTTGGCCAAGCATCCTTCAGTGGCAAATTACGACCTGACTAGCATAGATAGCATTATCAGTGGTGCTGCTCCTCTTGGCGAAGAACTTACTCATGCTGTACGGAATCGTATTCCCACTGTGAAAGCTCTTGGGCAAGGTATTAAAATTAATGTTACAGTCCTTGAAATAACAGCGACTAATTTTACAATAATTATGTTTTGACAGGTGCCCAAGCATGAAATTGACAGATATCCTTGGTCATGAATTTTAAATCACATTGCCAGATCTGTCAGTTCAATGCCAAGTTCTAACCCTCAGTCGCTGTCCGCTGGGGCGTAAGAAATGTCAAGCTGTCCATCTGACATCTTGTCACATGACTTAACTTGATTGTCTATTCTAAGTGATCACTTGACAAATTTCATTAAATAGCAATCTCAAAAATAATAATAACTGTAATTATATTCTATGTGCTTTATTTTTGTTTAGGATATGGCCTGACAGAGACAAGCCCAGGGGCAATGATTTGCCCTCGGAATAACTGCAAGCCTGGCGCTGTTGGAGTCATATTACCGAACCTTGAAGCAAAGGTAAATTCCAAATCTAACCTCATTTTAAAGCGACCAACTCACTGGTTCAAAAACTGTTAGTAGTTCATTTGTACATTACTGGAACCTCCATGTGCGAGCATGTACCTCTCATATGTGACCGCAACTACATTGTACTTTCAATGCTGGGGATTTGAATTTTCCTATTTTTTTAAGCGACCACTTGCCTATATTTTGGATGTCACTACAGACACCAATTGAATAAGTTGTGTTAGTCAATACAACTCCGATAAAACAAAAAATGTTGTCCTTTTTATATCAGAACTTCTCCATGTACATGTACATGTATATGATACAATATTTTGGGTTGAAAGGTGCTTTGTACAGGTTCATATGATTCCCTCTGATACCCTTGTTATTCCATATGATACCCTCTGTGGACTATGACCGGTTGCTTAAGGGTCAGTTCAACTGTATATATTATTCATTTGACAAACATTTGTTATTTCCATTATTAATAAATAATAATGTGTGTGGCCATGATGACTTTGATCAGTTTTTTGGTTCTCATTACCTGCCTACTTGAATTTGGTATCAAAACAGGTTAAGAGAAGTTAAGGGTTGATCATCACTTCTTTTTACAGGTAGTTGACATTCAAACAGGTGAACCTCTTGGCCCAAATCAAAATGGAGAGGTGTGCATCAGGGGACCCACAGTTATGAAAGGTAATTAAGGGATGTTATTATTCAACAATGCAGAGGTGCAGTGGTGTGTTGTTTAGCACATTGGCTTCAGATCCAAAGATCGGTTATATAAACCCTGCGATGGACAAGCATCCCATCCAGGACTGAGTAATTATATTACTTCTTGTTGCCTTAAATTGCTATGTGTTTCCGCACGCTTCTTCATCTGCATGAGTAGTGTAGAAAAATATTGAATGTGGCAACTGTGCTTTTTTGTGCAAACCTTTCTTAATGTCACTGCTTGAGTATCTTAGCTAAATTATTCTGCAAAACTTTACACATATACCTGGCAAAGAATGGCTGTACATGCATTCTCCTTGAAAACAGTAGAATTCTGGAATGTTCCTCATTGAAAAGATAACAATACAAGTTTGTTTAGCATAATGGGATGTGTTCCTTATACTGTAGATTGTTAATGTGACGATACGACTTCAAGAAAGAATAATTTGATATTACAACACTATGGAAACTGAGTTAAGGTCTGGCTGAGTGGGCCACCTGTAGCTCGTTTAGGACTTTACCTGTGCCTATGCCTTAATATATGTAAAATAAATTATTGAATAAATAAATTTTTGAGTAAACAAATAATTTTTTTATTCATTTACTAAATAATTGACATCTTTAACTGTATATGGGCAAGAGAATGTACAAAACATGCAAGTTTATATTAGTATACATTCAAGTAGTTGTAGTATGCTGGTGTGACAGGTTAGGAATAGACCAAAGTTAAACAATTGGAAATGCATGTGCTCCGACAAGAAAGAAACACTGAACGAAAAGTGATGGCTTTAAAATTTAGAAGTTACTGAGGAAAAGGTTCTTAAAAATATATTATTGGAAAGTTACATTTAAGCAGTTGAATAATAAATCCCTTGTTTAATTATTTAGTAAATTAATATCCTCAAAAAACTAAAACCTTTGCAGGGTTCGACATCTCCGCTAGCCCGGTAGCCCGATGCTAGTGAAAATTAGCTCGGGCTAGTAAAATTTCCCGTTTACTAGCCCGTGGGCTAGTAGAAAATTCAAAGAATTAATATTTAATTTGATTCTTTCAAGTCCATAGTTATTTACGAGGACAAAAACGTAAAGTTATAAGGATAATAATAATAAAGAAAGTATAAAACGACCATTCTATGGCGTTCTTCTTGGCTCTTGCGTGTCGATGGTAAATACAACTGGGACCCAGACCCTACGCTTCTTGGTAAATGTACTCCTCAGTCCTCTCCTTACGCGTGTTGAAATGCCTCGCACTTGTAGCGATTGTAGAGAAGATGGAGCGTTTTCTCTCTAACTACAAACCACCGCCAAGCAAAAAGGCGAAGGCGGAAAGCGAAGCGGAAAAAAGTAAAAGGTACGAAAATGAAAAACGCAAAAGAGGGTTTAATCCTTCATGGAAATTAGTTTTGCCTGGCTAGAGTATCACGTCATCAACAACAAAAATACAGGAAATACGATCATTCCAGTTCGCAGGTCAATGATGATCTTAGAGATAAATGCCCATCTGTTCTTGCTTTGATGGATCTACTGCTGTCACTACCTGCAAGTTCAGCAGAAGCAGAGAGAGGGTTCTCCCTGATGAAAATCATCAAAACTGTCTGGAGAAGCAGAATTACAGATGACAGTGTTTCAGATCTCACACTGATGATCATCAAACTTGACTGTCCAGAGGTGAAGGACTTTGAACCCCAACCTGCAATTGATGTTTGGTTGCAAAAGAAGATAATGCCATACTTTAATGACAAGAGGTCTAGGTCTAGGAGAGAGGAAGAGGATGGACCTGAAGTAATTCCTGATGATCAAGATACACCTGATGAAGCAAAGTTAGTACAGGCAGCTGTTCCTGGTCCATCTGATGACGCCAAAGATGATGAAATCGATGCTGCAGCTGATGATGAGGATCTATCTGACTATTATACTGACGATGAGTTGGAGAATGATGATAAGTTTCAAGAGAGACCAAGAAGAGGACGCATACAAGTTGCTGACATTGATGTTTTAATGACAATGTTAACTGAGTAATACAAAACAAACGCAGTAACTGTTGCAATTCAGGGTCTTTCTTTTCATATTGTAAGGGCAAAGTGGATAATAAATTAAGTGACGTAATAGAGCCTGAGAAGGAAAATGAGCTGGGCTACAAAGTTGTGTTTCGGGCTAGTAGATTTCAAAGATCACTAGCCCGGTGGCTAGTGACTCAGCTGACCAGATGTCGAACCCTGCTTTGTGTCAAAAAGACTGGTTTAATTAAAGCATGTTTTAATGAATTTCTCCTGAAACGGCACCCAGTCATTCTGTTCAAACTCTTTTTGGTATAGTGTGCAAACAAGAGACTGAAGTTTTGGATTGAAAATTTTTTTTTTTTGGGGGGGGGGGGGGGGGGGGGGGGGTTGAAGGGGAACCGGAAAAGTTGCCTTCGTCTGCCACCCCTGATTTTGAACAATTACTTGATTACAAATATGTGCAGTATGTAAAATAAAGAGTAAGTTATTTTTTTACCTTTTTGTCAGCATAATGCGTGCCCTATATGTTTTGTTCATTTGTTGTTTTTTAATTGTCCTATATTTTCAAGTCCCTGAGTGTCTATATAAAATATATTTGGACCTCTTAAGCACTTGATACCATGTATGATCTCTGGATGACCCTAATTCATCTGTCTATAAAGAAAATTAATAGAAAGAAAAAGGTTTCACTTAATGCAGGTTTATGCAATTGAAGTCATTTTCGATGGCAGTAACTAATGTTTGTAAGATATAACAGATCACAATGGATTAGCAAATTACCAATTCACAGTCAGGATTTAAGCATTATAAACTCAGATTTTATAATTTTTATTATTATTTTTTTACTTCTTTACTCTTTTAACTTTGCTATTTTAGGCTACCTTAATAAACCCAAAGAAACTTCAGAGTGTATCACCGCCGATGGATGGTTCCATAGTGGAGATACAGGATACTACGACAAGGAAGGACACTTCTACATTGTGGACAGACTTAAAGAGCTCATTAAATACAAAGGATTTCAGGTAAACATATCACTTTCATGTTGTTTTGTTCACAGTATTCAACAGCTACCATCTATAAATAACTACTTGCAACATATATGTTGTGTTTCAAACCAGTTTGAATTTTGTTTTCTTTCAGGTTTGTCTCAGATAATGGTAATGAATCTACAGTGTAAGACAGAGGAAAATATAAATTAAACTGGTTTGAAAATTTCTAAATTAAAGAAAAAATTGATCAACAAAATAATTTAAAACATACACCTTATTCAATGGTTTAACAGATAATACACCCAGATATTTTATGAGTTGCGTGGTATTTTTTCAAGCCCCACAGGTGCAAGAAAAAAATGCGAGCAATGAGTAAAAATGTCCACATGTATTATCAGTTAAACCATCGAATAATGGATTTTTTGTTTCTCTTGTAGAGCTAAAAGATCAAAAATCAAATTAAACAAAAAGATATTGCATTGATTGCGTAAAATAAATTATGCGAATGTTTATGTTGTAGTTAATTTTTTTATTTCAGGTAATTTTTGTTTTTCCTTTGTTTCAAATTCATTAGCATATATTACCATATCCAAAAACAATGGAAAAATAACAATTACCTGAGATAAAAAATTAACTACAACATATACATTAATTGTGTAAAAAAAGTGAAAAATTTAGCCCCAAATATTATTGTCAAAATACCTTCTCTGGCCTACATTTTACCTAAACTTGGCTTGACTTTGTGAAAAAATCACTCGGCTTATTATATAAAGTCAAATAAATACGGTCGGTAAAATGATGTAATAAGTTTTTTCCAAGCTTCACAGTTTCTTCAAAGTGTTGTCGCAAATACACAATTTTGCTTTGTGCAAATTTTATGTCAAATGTAATTTGATATCAAGCTGTTTTTATAATCACTGAATCTAAAATATATTTTCTACAAAAGGTCAAAACTTTTGAATGAAACTCATATTTCCTTGAATGAAAATGTCTTTCCTTTGATTAAAAGAGTCATTGACAAACACTTTTCAGAATTCAGTGATTTTCTGCTTCTGGAAGTCTTGGCGATATATTGTATCCTAATTACTGCGAGGAACCGGCTAGCGTCTGCGAAAATATAATAAACATCACAAAATAATTCAATTCAGCAACCTATTTTTATTATACTTTCTAAAATCGCCGACTTTTCCTGTGTAATAGAATGCCAATCTTATCCGGAAAAATGATTCGTATAATAATGCTTTCGCTAATAAAAAAAAAAACAGTTCTGAATGGTCAAAGGTACAGAAATGAAATGCTGGCGGCGTTTGAATCATGAGTTCGGATAGCTCATGGTCTGCTAACAAACACTTCGATTCACAGCTCGATTTTTCACTAAAACCTTTTTCCAAACCACGAAAATACCTAAAATAATATTTGAAAACAATACTTGGCCACATTTGGTGAAAGCTGTGCTTGGTAAAGCAGTAAAAATAACGAGAAAGCTCCGTTTACCTTTTCCACGAATCCAAAGCGCGCACATACAAACAGAACTGCCTTGACAATCGAGTCGTCTAATCCGAAGCTATCAGAACTGTCTCATCGTACAGCAATCGGATGAACTTGGCACAACTTCGCGCTTCGGAAAGTCGGACTTACTTACACAGGTGACAGCATAGTGGTTACTAGTAACCTAGTAACCACAAAAAGCAATAAAGTCAGTAAAAATCTACATTAATATGACACGCATTCCCTAGTCCATAATCCACAGAAGTCCAGTCCCAAAGTCCAGATGTTTTATTAAATCTGATGGGCTCAAGTAACGACGCTGTTTTGCCGTGTGTTTCTATTGTTCTTTCTTGAAAAAAGTCTTGAAATTACTCACCACAGGCAGCGAGGACTGCTCCGATACAGACATTACAAAGAATCGGCAGTAAAACGGGAAATAAATTGCGAGTGCGAGAGATCGATGTTTGACATTTTTGCCTCGGAAGAACTTTGATTAAAAATAGCTCTTAGTTTTTTCAGAATCGCGACAAATTCGGCTTCAAGTTGTATGCTGTGTATAAAAGCAACGTTCACCTCTGTGGGAAAAATACAGGACTGACTTATACACCAATAAGACCAAATGACGGAAAATGTTTGTCATGCGCATGCGTATCAAACATTTGTTTTATACTTCAATGTACCATAAGAAAAGAAGCAATTTAAATTTTAAAAATTTAAACAAGATAAGAAGACGTCCGAGATGGAGAATTCAGTCATCGTACCTGCAAACCACGTTACTATTGAATGTTTTATAAATGAAGGCTGTACCACAATGAAGCCAGTCATTGTTGTGAAGATAATATATACCTGACGTGAACATTACTGATGTGAGTAGGGTTGTAGAAGACGCTGTCGTGACACTTCAGTAACGATGTTTTGCCGGAAGTGAGAGTAGCCGGAAGTCACTAAACCGGAAGTGTAAAAAGGCAAAGCTGTGAACCGGAAATACACAATTTAAAATATGCGTGAATAAATTTACATGCAAAATCGTGACACAAAAAATAAAAATAATAAAAAGAAAAACGAAGCCCATTTTATAACTCATGCCGCTACGTGCATGAGTAATAATGACCTGCTTATAACTTCCTTCAGGTATTAAATCCACTACTGTCCACTACCGGTATAAAATTATATCCTCAATATTATTGAAAACCCCTGATAATAAATATTTTAAAAAAATCCAAATATAAGCCACCCCAGGGCTGTCAGTGAGGTTCCTTTGCAGTCAATATACATTGGTACATTCAGATCAGTAATAATAACTGAGAACCTGACTAGGTATGAGATTTAGGAGAAATTCATTCATTCAAGTACTTCAAACTGGTCTTTTTGACACACCTGTAATGGTTTCAGTTTTTTGGTGAAATTAATCAAGACAATATTCTTTTACTGATAATTTTATTCAACCTTTTGGTTTTGGCGAGGTTACGATTAAAATACAGAAAATTATACGAACAGTGCATAAGGACTCTAGATTTTATAGGAATAATTATAGGAGTCACTTGTCCCTGTGTTATACTATAAGCTTCAGGGGCGGATCCAGGATTTTTCTTAGGAGGGGGTGCACCTCTAAGGAATGACGTAACTGAAGGGTGACGTAAACAAATTTTAAAAGCGAACAACGCAGACTAGGTCATCTCAGGGGGGGGTGCGCACCCCCTGCACCCTCCCCCTAGATCCGCCCCTGAGCTTAACCCTTTAAGCCCTAAGAGTGATCAGCATCACATTTCTCCTTGTAATATTATAAATCAAAAAGGTCATGAGAAATAAGATCATGATCACAAAAGATGAATTCTCTTGATATCTGAACAATCACTCAAGAAATGAGAATTTAAATTTTGATATTAGGGCTTAAAGGGTTAAATACAGTGTAAGTTAATCATGGTGTTCTTTTGCAAAGGTTCCCCCTGCAGAACTGGAAGCTCTTCTTCACACACATCCAAATGTTCTGGATGTTGCAGTGATCGGAGTTCCCAATGATGAGGCTGGAGAACTTCCTAAAGCATTTATTGTTCCAAAAGATGAAGTCACAGAGAAAGAGATCATAGATTTTGTAGCTGAAAGAGTATCCCCTCATAAAAAGCTTCGAGGAGGTGTTAAGTTCATTGAGCAGATCCCAAAGACAGCAAGCGGAAAAATGTTGAAGAAAGAACTAAGAGATATGTAAGAATTTTGACACTAGTTTGCATTATATCGAATAATTTATATTCAAAACATGCACAATATAAATATTATAATCATTATAATTATTATTATTATTTAATTATCATAAATAATGAATTAATGACATTGATTTGAATTGTGCAATAGACTGAAAATACACTGTGGAATGTAATAGTTTTTATTTTATTTTAATTGCCCTCAAAAAATCACAAAATATAATGAAAGTTAATACAATTTACATACATGATGAGAATTTTTGGTTGTGTTATACTGCTTAAAGGGAAGGTTTCATGGTTCGGTACAATGTGCACAGATCAAAATGCTTTATTTGCTTTCTTACCAATTTTATCGGTTAAAAAGACCACTCAAATTTACTTCAATAATCACATACTATAATAATATTAGTCCAAACAAAGTGAAGGATGACCAAAATTCACAGAAAATTTCAACGGATTACACCGACAAAGTCAACACTGAATAAATCCTTTGACCTAAAGGATTTATTCTATGCTCTGGTGGTTTTTATGGCACACATGGGTATGTATAATCATCTATTCAATCAGCTGACTGACCGCGACATTTTCACGGGCAAATGTCCCACTAAAGTTATCTACTCGTTTCCGATTGGTCTAAACAACAAAATTAAATTGGTTACATCATAGCTTGCACATGCGCCGAACTGTGAAACCCTCCCTTAATAAAACAGTAAATTTGTCTTTGTTAACTCAAGCGCCCTATTACCCAAACTTCTTACTACATGTAACTCAAACCACATATTTCCCCCTGCTTGAATAATGCAGAGGGGGAGGGGGCATGCTTATCCATGATTGTCATCACAAAGTGTTCCCATGTAATAAAAGTTCACCCTGTAACACATTTAATTCTGTCACATGAAGCATAAATTTTAAGCAATTAAATGCATGCATGCAATCCTAGACATTAGTGCCCTGCTTCACTTTTATGCAGAATTTAATCTTGATACATGTAGCTCAAACTCAATAACTTGAACAGATTTGAGATTCTACTTTATTATTATACTGGTAATACTGTATGTCTGTTACCAACAGTAATCATGAACAAAATAATGAGAAAAAACTTTTTGTAATTATTGATTCTTCTATTATGTTATCTTATTCTCACTCATCACAAGCACATTAATACATGTACAAATAGTTTCATCACAATAAAGTTTAATTTATTACAGTGTACTTAACAATTTTAATACATGTAGCAATATTCATTTTGAATAAAAAAAGGTGTGTATTGCACCCTCAAAAATAATTTATCTGTTTTGTGCTTGGTTTGAGCTTAAGGGTGCAAGGCTCAAGAAATGTGTCTTGTTGGGCTTGAGGTGGGAAAGAATAAAAATGAAGTTGCCTGTTTGCTCAGGGCAGTACATAGCTCTTACAAAGTCTTCTCCAATTGGCTGGGAAAACAATAGAACAAACAACACAACAATGGACCCTAGCCCTGAAAAGAACAGATCTGCGTGATACCCAGGTCCAATGAAATTAGAGGTTCTGAAGAGTTGCAAGGCTACTGGTTTGCTCTAATTATCTATTTCAATTGCGAGTATTTATAGCTGTCATCGCAGAGAAAAGAACAAGACTTAGTGACTTGGGTAATCTTACAGAAACACAAGTGAAATTTGGCCAGGAACAGCTGTTACTGATGTTTGCCTTACATGATGCTTTGTGAGTTGATTGTACAGCAAACTGCTCCAGATCAAATTTGCAGACCATTGACAAATCAATGTGAATCACCCATTCCTTAATCTCTTGCAGTTCAACGAGTTGCATAAATTAACATAATCTGCCGAGAAAAAAAAGACTTCTTCAGGTCACTATTTTTGAAACGACTTCTTTATGAACAGTTTATCATAGCAATGGCACAATCGTCACGTTTACTTTAGCATTGTTATTTTCATCACAATCATGTGGGTGTTGAAATAATAACTGCTTGTTGGTGTTTCAAAAATAAACCTCGTTTGTCTATTCCTTCATTAAAACTCTTTCAATTTCATTTAAATTCAGTTCTAACTCCCCCTTGAAGAAGCTACAGTACCGCTCGAAAGTATTAGTGCATAAGGACGCGGTGAAACCTCGTCAGCCGCCATTTTGTTTTCCGCGAATTCACCGAGGTAGGACGAAACCGCAACCGCGGAAAGGACGAAAGCGACCGAAACACCGCGGAGAAACAGACGCGGAAATACCTCGTTTACAAACAATAGTGGCTAATTTCTATTGTTATGGTATTGTTTAACTCTGTATTAGTGATATTCTCCAAGGAGGCAATGCAACAAAAGGCTAGAGATGTCGATTTCACAACATCCGACATCGTGATAAAAGCGATATCAAGTTGTTCTGTTGAATCTTCTGTATGTCATGGTGATTTTGATGTTTCTGGGTCAAAATTGCCCCAAAGTACCTTTGTCATACAAAATACTAATAAAACACCAACAGAAAGATATCAATAATTCAAGTTAAATTTCCAGGGGTGAGGATAACATATGCTTCATAATTATATGCCTGGCAAAGGTACATTTTATGTGAAGTCCATGCCAAAGATATGCCAAGATCCTAAATGATAATTCTGAAAACAGCACAGATTCATGCCAAAGATGTTTGGCATACCCTGCATGAAAATCTAATGCTCCTTGGCTTCTCCCCCCTCTGGCTCAACAAAGATACACCTAATTTGGTGGTTTAACAGATAATATGCACAGATATTTTACCAGTTGCGTAGTAGTTTTTCGAGTCTCACAGGGTGAGAAAAATGCGAGCAATGAGTAAGATGATTGCACATATCTGTTAAACCATTGAATAATGGATTTATTATTTGACTGAAATTCTTTTATTTATAATAGCTACAATGTACCATGTCTTTAAACCTGAACACTAAGGTGTAATATGGCTGATCTGCGGATATTTTGCGAATAGTAAATAGCTGTATAGAGCCATTTTCAAATGAGTGCAAAGTAATTTTGCAATTGCTTCGATTTTGCACTTCCATACTTTGTGATTAGGGGGCAAAATCTTGCACCACGTTTTCAACCAATTCAGAAGTAAATCCAAAACCAATGGCACTTCCTATTTTTGCTTCAAGTTCTGATTGGTTCAACCCTTTGTCTGCATCTGTTGTGAGTGGCCAGAGTGATGACCAATG
Source organism: Dendrophyllia cribrosa (assembly GCA_024195265.1). Lineage (NCBI taxonomy): Eukaryota > Metazoa > Cnidaria > Anthozoa > Scleractinia > Dendrophylliidae > Dendrophyllia > Dendrophyllia cribrosa. Next base: position 15,954,611 of record JAJLRJ010000006.1, on the reverse strand, counting down.
GTTGTGGGTCCGGGGGGGGGGGGGGGGGGGGGGGGGGGTACTCCCACATATGAGCTACAGTATGTGCCGCTGTGAAGGCTATGGTTGTCAGAGACAGTTTAGTCTGGGATAGGGTATAGTAATCAGAGATTTTTGGTCTAGAATAGGGTATCATGTTCTGAAAAACTGATCAGTTGCGTGAAGAATTTAGTCCAGACAAGGTTTACTGGCAAATGGCATTTAAAAATCGGTACGGCGGGCAGTACAGCATTTTTACTGACCCCTGTTAACTAATAACTGTGATGGTGAACAAGTTTCTGGAAAATAGCGAGTCCGGAATAGGTCTAGGATAGGGTAGGGTTTTTCGGTGTTTAGTCTAGAATAAGGTTGCAAAATGCAGCTGAAGTGGTCTAGTATAGGTTAAGGGTCTCAGAGTCCCAGCGGCACACCCCCATCCAAAGATTTGCAGAGTACCCCCCGGGGTTTTGGTTTTACGTCACTCATTTGAAAACGGTTCTAAGAGAGGTGATCACATCACTAAGGGTTGGTGGTTAGGCAGTACATTGTATGTTGTGAGCAAAAAAATGACTTTTACATATGTAGGTTAACTCTGCGAATAATCTTTCAGTGTACTCTCATCCAAATGTGTGTTCAATTTCTTGAAATTTCGTTTCCTATTCGGTTTCCTCCGTTGCTGGGTCTGCTGTGGCTTTCTTATCCCAGAGTCCTGCATGGTCGTGATCCCAGCATTTACCAAGTACTTCTCAATATCGTTTTCACCGATTCCTTCCACAGACACACCACGCCAGTGCTTTTGAAATTCCTCGTCCACTTTCAGTTGATGTTGATCGTTTTTGAAAAACAGGATAACTTTCTTGTCTGTGGGGCGTGTTATAAACGTGATTCGGCGCCCAACTGACGTTACAACTTCGTCTGCATCGGGCAAACTTTCACGGATATCATCGAGTAAAATTCCTCCGAGCCCTGACTCTTCATGACGTTCTAGAAGTTTAAGGAGTTGTTTCTTATCCTTTACATAATATTTCGGCTTGAAGGCAAATTTTCCGTTTTTATGAACGAGTTTTGAGTTTTCTTTCAATGCCTCGTTGCCTAACCAAGCCTTGTCGCTTTGACTAATGTCAGTGTAGTTGATTTGATCAAGAATTTCATCCACGCTCAAAGGTTCGAACTTTCGTTGAAGATGCCGGTTTTTCATGAAGTTCACTATGGCAGTAAGTACAGCAAATTTGTGTTTACTTCTGAAAGTGTGTGATTTGTAGTCGGTCAACGGACTGGCCGGCTTCTTCGGTTGTAGTAGTTCCTTTGGAAGGTAACTACTCTTTGGTACTTTAGGCTTTGATCTCGGTTGTTCGTTACTTGTTTTTGACTTTTTCGATTCAACAGTCGGTTGTTTTATACTTCTTGCCTTGAAGTCTTTCAAGTCCTTGAGTAGGGAAGGATCCATTTTTGTGTTTTATGATTCACCTTTTCGGTTCAAAATAAGCTTGCCTTTCAATGTCAAAATTTCTGGTCGAAACTGAAAGAAGTAGCTTGGTAGCCACGTTCTTGGCGAAGAATGACTCACTTTCCGAAAATTCTCCGGAGAAGCCCCGACATATCCCGGAATTTTATCGATCAGTCACGAGGCATCCAAGTTTGGCGCGAAATTCGCTTTTGTCTGTTTTGCTTCGGTTCTTCGCGGAGTTTTTCTACCAAATCTTGAAGCAAAATGGCAGTTGCCGTCGACGTACGTCAGGTAAATTGTTTTCCATTGTTTCTCTATGCAAAAATGATATCAATTTACTAATTTGATGTTCAAAAATGCCACAGCCGTTCGCAGACGATGGTTTATTCGACGCCGAGCTCGGAGAGGAAAGCGATGGTGGACAAAATGGCGATCTTTCAGAAGAAGGAAATGCTCCTATATCTGAAGGACACGACTGGTTAGATGAACAACACGAAAATAATTCGGGTGGTGAAGCTGCAAACAGCAGTTCTGATGAGGAAGCTAGAAACGAAAAGAAAGAAAATGAGGCCAAAAATAAGGTAAATTTAAGCTTACCAGTCTTAAATTTTATGCTGTGTTGTTTATTTGCTGTTTTGATTGAAGAATGGGGTAGTTTTTTTTATCATAGGGATTGGTACATGTAGCTGTTAAAAATGCTTGAAATTCTCATAAAGTAAAATAAGGAGCTGTTTGAATACTACATGAACAAAATCACCAGAACAATAATAAATTAATATTGTTGAGCAATTACGTTAGTCAATTGGGCCATTTCATTTTATATCCGCCCCCTATTGAGGTATTCACTCAACATCCCCCTAAGGAAAAAAATATCAAAGTGCCGACAAAACACCCCCGTTAGAAATAGCAGATTTTTCTGTTATCCCCTTGGGAAATTTTTGAAGATCAAAGGATGCCGACGCAACTAAACCCCCCACCCCTCTCCCCCCAAGATTTCCTTATACCTCAATGGGGGTGGGGGGGGGGGGGGGGGGGGAGGGTGTGGATATTAAATGGAATGGTCCAACCATTTAATATTCATTCTGGTGCCCAGATAAGACGAAACGTCCCAATTTAAGATTTTAGTTTTTCAAAGTGTAGCTCCTACAGTCTTACACACTGTACATGTAGATCATGTGCACAGTATACAGTGGAACCCCGATATAACAAAGTGCCAAGGGACGGGGAATGATGTTAAAGGGGGGTTGTTTATATATCTTATATCGGGGTTCTTTTCCATACATTTTACTACAACTTGGCTGATCAATGTTGTTCGTTCTACTGGGGTCTTCGGGGTTCCACTGTACGAACAAATTTCCGTTTCATTGGCCCAACCCCCCTCCCCCCTTCCTAAGATGGCAGAAATCTGACCCCTCAAATAATTTTTTTGTTAGTTACCTTTAACCCATTGACACCTGAACCGCCCGTAACCGCCTGTACAAGACTCCACTGCTTTAAAAAATTGTAACTTTCTCAATCGTGCGAACATTGCCTTAACTAGCAGTTGTGAGCATTGACTAGAAAGTCTTTCAAATTGAGATACCCAATAAACACAAAAAAGTCAGCGATTTTTGCAGAATATCAGCGTTTGAATTTGGACAATAACAAAAATTACCGTTTTTAACGTCATAGAAAAACAACAAAAATCACGTTTTTGCCTTTAGTTTTTTTTATTCAAATCATCGTGGCAAACCCAAAAGTCAACATTTACAGCAAAATTCAGTCCTAGTCCTAGCTTAGCAGTGAATTTTTTTGCTCTTATTCGTTGCTCGGGCCTAGCTACAGCTTCTTATACTAGTGCATACTCACCTTGCCTCGATTTTCAACATCACCACCGCACTGCATGCTGGGAAATAAACAGATTTTTTGACAGCGCCCATTCCGTCCTCCACAATTTTCATATATATACTAAGTCCACAGCCACTCTGACCCACCGCCAAAATTTCGCGCTTGTTGTGTTCTCCTGTGGTCGCAACTTCCAAAATATGCCGCGGTAGGTCGAGAAATTCATCCAGAGTCGAGTCCCAAAGCTACTTCGTTTCCAGGCGGCCATTTTTCCAGTTCAACGAGCAACGAGCCAAATTCGTAAACGAAGTACAACACCTAACTCGCTTCATTGAGAAGTGGACTCTGAACTACCTCCAAGCTTAATGATGCTCACCAGGCAGCTACTAAAGATGAAAAATGGCTGTGAACTTACCAAAAATCGTAGATAATTCATATTGGACCCTTTATTGCAAAACAACCAAGCAAAATGAGATCGTCACAATGACGTTTCCTGTAAACTCGAGCCTTCAGTGTTTTAGAACAGCAGCACTTTCAATGGTAACTCCAAATATGAAATCACGAAATCTTATGGGGCGTGTGTATGCAGAAAATCACTCAAAAACGTAAAAATCCTCAGGTGTGAATGGGTTAAAGAAAAAAATGTGATGGGTTGATTTTTTTCTCGGCACCTTCATAAAAATCTGATGCTTCCAAGTTTCGGCGCTCCCTTGAACAAAAAATCATATCCCCCTTTAATAGCAAAGACCTGCCATCTTTAAGATCACATTGAATGTGAAAAAAATATATGCCTCCAAAAGTGCCATGCATAACATGTAGTGTAATTTATTGTTCAATGATAAAATCGTAGTGTACATGCATGCCCAATTGTTCTTTGAGGATAACCCAGAATTGCTGCTAGTTAGTGCATTTCTTTTAAATTGCAAACTTTAACAAAAATGAGATAAATTCATTAAGCGTGGACACATTTATATTGTGCAACACCACATGCAACCTGGGGTCAATTCAATAAAACGTTTACAAGTGTAATTTACAGGTGTAGCCATTGTTTCGGAGGTTGAAAACAATATACATGTACACTTATAAATTACACTTGTAAAAGTTTTTCTGCTGGTTTCTGTAGCATGAAGCAGCAATCTCTTCTACCGGGTACATCACCTGATTACAAGAGCCAGTGAGGATTGTTAATTCTATGTGCATGTGCATTGTGATTCTTGTGAGGTTGTTTATTATTCCTAGTGAGAATACATATATCTTATTGACCAAGCGCGAGGGCCGTACTGGCAAAATATCGGCATGAGGTCTTGACAGTACGGACTGAGCATCTGTGATCTATAACTGAACAGACACACAGCAAAATGGAATCTATTTGTTTTATACAATGAACAGAAAAGTAAAAAGAGTAAAATTATCAAGTCGCGAAGAACACTTTTTGTCTTGGTTTCTTCTTTTTCTTGCTCGTAAACAGCTCCTGCTAAACATTTTTTTGAGGCTTTCACTTGCTCAATCCAGAATAATCTCGCAAACATTTTCAAAACTGTGCGCCTTGTTGGACAAAACAAAGCAAACAATTATTTTTCTATGATGTCAGCTGTGCATCTGTACTCTGATAGGTCATAGGCAACGGCCAATCACAGTGCGTAGTAGTCAGTTCATTCTATAATAATGTTATTGATCACAACAATTTCCAGAGTGGACATGTGCTGCAATTTGATTGCTTGCAATGACTGTTTCAGACCTTTACCCAATTCTAATTCTTTGTAGAAAGAAATGTATTATTACTGATCATTATCAAATACATTTAATTTATTAATGGCTTTTTTTGTAAAAAAAAATGTCACAGCCATTTGCAAATGATGATGCTGAGCTTGTAGAAAAAAGTGACGGTGGACAAAATGATCTGTTAGGAGAGGAAATCACTCCTAAATCACCAGTATGTGATTGGCTTGACAAACAGAATGTAAATAATTCTGGCAGAGAAGCTGCAAACAGCAGTTCTGATGAGGAAACTAGACATGAAAGAAAGGAAAAACAGCAGAGACGCGAGGTGAAAAAGGTTAGTTTAAAGCTTGTGTACTTGTTGTGGTGCAATTTTGTCTCCGGTGCAAATTTTATTTTCCTTTGTTTTTGGGAAATGTATGATAATGTGTGATAATGAGTTTTAAACAAAGGAAAATAAAATTTGCACCAAGGACACAATTGCACCTCAACATACTCACCATCTGATATTTTATATCCTTAATATTTAATATAAGCAACCACATGAATGCAATGTGAATGCGTGCAATCAAATAAACTCATCCTTGGAACTTGCCCCACAATTTGTCTTGAAACATGTTGTACAATGTAGAAGACAGCAACTATAACTTGGCTGCCAGAAGACAAAATCATTAAAAATGACATTTGCAGAGAATATACAGTTGTAAGTCAGTTCTACAGTAGTTACTGTAACCATTGCAGCATCTTTCTTGCAGTGTGCAATATAAACCTCTTCAGAATAAAATCTTCCATTTTGAAAATGTGGCAAACAAGCCGTAAGTCATGCAATACAGTGTTTGTACTGACTCATCCCCAGTCGTCGACACGCGTGGATAGACATGGAACGAGAGAAGTGCGATCGAAGGGGGTGGTGGGAAGGAGGAAAAGGAAAGGGAAAGATGTCGTCTCCCCTCTTTCCTCCTTCCCATCACACCTCGCGCTCCTCTCGTTAATTGAGAGACGACTGGGGACGAGTCGGGTGTTTGTATGGGAAAGAAAGGAATCCAATGTCAAATATTTTCCGTCAAATTGGATAATTATATGAAAAATTGATCATGGAAAATTTGTGATACAGTAAACACCTGCATAGGACCTGTGATTTTCTGTGTGTTTCTTATATAAAGGATGTGTAGAGAGAAATCAGCCTGGAGAGGTTTTTAAGAGGTTCTTTAAATTGTTTCTGGAAATGTTGTACAGTACAATGTATATACTGAAAATTTGCTTTATTAAATTAGTGAATGATTGACTCTGTCAGGACTAATTATCGCATTAAACACTAATTAATGAATAAATTAAGTCAAATGCATTACAATAAATTATGTAACACATGCTACAAGTAAATGTAACTAATTAACCGACTGCCTCGCTTAAATGGAAGGTGGGTGCCTGGGATATCCAGGGGCTTCCACTGTGGCCAGCCAGCCTCTAGATAAAATACTGCCCCCATGGCTGGCAAATCCCGGCAACCCAGCCATGAGCCCCCATTCCAGGCACCCGTCACACTGATTGAATCAGTGGAAGGAAAAAATAGAGGGTGGGGTGGGAGAACGCTGAAGACAACCACTACAAAACCGCTAACAAAAACTGCTACAAAAACCGCTACAAAACCGCTCGAAAAAACTTGCTGATCCTAGCTAAGACGAAGCTGCAACGTTCCACGTGAGCCTGCACTAGAAAGTTTGACTGCTGACTGGAAGCGTCTGCTAAGCTCATTTAAATTGACATTTAACTAAATTTAAAATCTGATAATTAAGTTAAATATTATTTGAAACTACACACTGCATGTTTTTAATGGTTCAGCACGCATACTTGGATCTGCCCCAGTGTTGTCTAATCTTTAGTACTAATTTTTCATATAAGAACCTGCTTCATTTGTCAGGCTGAATTGGTTCTTATACATTACAGTACTGTGCAAAAGTAATGCAAACAAATTTCGGCAAATTTCTTTCTTTGTTCTCCATGAATTATCTCCGAAGTTTGTGGAAATTTCAGAATGAAAATGCGCTGCTATTGGGGCGAACGAAACAAAATGGCCGCGAACTTTCGCTAATGCAAACGAAAATTCAAACTAGCGACAATTCGATCTTGTGGAATTGCGAAACGAAACAAAACCAGCAAAATAACAGACATGTCGTTATGCTTGTTAATATTTTACCTTTGATTGAGTCCTCTGTCGCTGCTGATGTATGCTTATTGTTCAGCAAGTTGTATTTTTGCCCGTATCTGTTTACACTCACGCTTGACTTGCGATCAGGCGGCCTTTTTTTAGCAAAAGTCGGCTTCCATTCGAAAAAAAGAAAGCCCACCTGAAATTTTTTGACTTTTCGAGGCGTTTGTTTCGTGCGAACTTTCGTAAGCCATTTCCGAGTTCGCGGAAATGTCGTGCATTACTTTTGCACGATACTGTAGACGCTTTATTAGCCAAATTTCAGCCTGGAGGTTCTTAATCCGCTGTTTCTTTTTTTCAGGTGTTTACTGCACAGGCAAAATATTTTTCTTGTAAAATTTGAGGGATGTACAGCTGTACAGTGTACTTGGGCTACAAGGCATGCAATCACATTTTAACTTTTTCAGACATAAATAAAACCACTGTATGTTTTTATAGACAAGTATGGAAAAGTTGAAATGCAATGTCACACTTTGTAGCCCACAGTGTTCTTACCAGACCATGGCATTGCGGCATTGCCGCACTTTTTCGGGGAATGCCACACTATTATAAGCCCAAGGGGTCCTAAGGGCGCAAAGAAGCAAAAAAAAAAAGAAAGAAAGAAAGAAAAGGGGGGGGGGGGAAGAAAACGTATTACGAACGTACAATTCTCTATAATATAAGCCAAAATTTGATTGGTTATGGCCTCTTTAGAAAGTAACCAGAACATTTATTATCTAAGTTTGTTTGGGGTATTTGCTGGAATAAAATGTTGAGTTAATTGTGTCTAAAAATTGTGAACCGCTTTTCTCCCTCATGACCCCCTTTTAGCTTCACTATGGGTCTTGTGGACCCCAGTGCAGAAAATCCTGGTAAGAACACTGAGCCCAGGTACATAAAGTACACTTACAGTACACATGTACATGTAGCATCTAACCCTGAAACTATATTGTGTGCATTCAATTTATTGTATCTGATATTTTCTAATTGGTTATTGCAACAACAATTTCGGGGTTGGACATGCACTGCAATATTATTTGATTGCGTGCAATGTGTTTCAGGCAGGCCTTTATCTTATCCTAACTCTACCAATATTAAATCAATTTTATTAACGATTTTTTATTATTTGTAAATGCAACAGCCATTCGCAAATGATGACTTGTTTGATGCAGAACTCGGAGATGATAGTGATGATGGACAAAATGGGAACCTTTCTGGAGAGGATGATGCTGCAGAATCTCCTGTGCATGATTGGCTAGACAAACAGAATGACAATAATTCTGGTGGGGAAGCTGCAAACAGCAGTTCTGATGAGGAAACAAGACACAGAAAAAAGAACAAACAGAAGAAACGAGAGGGAAAAAAGAAGGTACATTGTAAGCTTTTTAAACCCCATTCAGTCCAGGCTTTTTCTAGAAACATTTTCCATTTAAACATTAATTAAATAAAAGCAGAAAATTGAAAATTTGTGTAAAACTGTGTATCAAAGTATGGTTGCCATGGAAACATCGCATGTTACAAACCAAAAATCTGTCACATCAAATAATATTGTTCCCAGATGAATTTTACAAAAAGTTTTGGTAAACCGCTTCTAAAGTTACATGTATACGGTGTAAAGGTTGAAATTAACTCAGCACAGGCACTTTCTGTCCCTGTCACCCCCCCCATGTAAGAACATATCTATTTACCATTTTTTACAAATTAAATAAGAAATGCATACTGATACAAGTCTTTTTCCATTTTATACTAGTAAGCATGTCTTATTATTAGCAAATTTGTGGGACTTCACCTATAATTTTTTTCTTCTTATTCATGACTATAATTTACTGAACTACTGTACCATTTATCCTAAGAACCTGCTAAGAACGTTTTCAGGCTCAATTCAACAACAACAAAAAATAAGAACGGGCAACCCAAGCTCAGCCTCATCCCAATAATTAGATATTGCAAAAAGAGTGTACTGTACTTTCTCCATACAGCAAGCAATCATTTGTACAGTGCTATAACCACAGGTCTTGATTTGCAATCTCTTATAGAGTTTTGACATGCTACTTTCATGTTTTCTTACAGTCCCCAAAGCCTCGCAAGGCAAAAAAGGCTGAACTCCTCAATATGTACAGTGAAACACAAAGAATGGTCAGAGGTTTGTAAAATTAACAATTTCATTGTTTTAAAAGACCTGGAAGGAAGCATGTTTCAGTAAATCTTTGGCCAAGACTCATATCTCTGTAAATATAGTGGGTTACTTGTCTAGGTGTCTGCTACTGCTAGTCAGGAGGGGCTGCATCATGTACATATATTATACTTGAATGTATGGAAATGTCTTGTTATTTCAGAATCAACAGTCAGGTTGCCTTACCACCTGCCAACAGTTCTTCCCATATCACATTTCCTGAAAAGGGTGCCACTCACAGATAACAAGAAAACCGAAAGGTAATTTTGACAATCCAGAGAAAAAGATTATAATGGTGTCAGGGATCTCCTCTACTTTTATGGTAGCAGTTAAAACGTTTTCTCAACAAGTAATAGCAAGAACAGGTACATCCAGAGGAAGATGGGGGGGGGGGGGGGGGGGGGAGGTTACTCTGTTATATGAGCCATATGGGGAGGTGCTGCTGGATAGGATATAGTTTTTGGCCCTTTTTTTCTTGGAACAGGGTGTATAATTTTATGCAAGTGAAGTCTACACAAGTCATGGTCTGAATCTGTGCTCAACAGGGTGTGTGGTGTACTTTTCAGTATTTAGCACAGGGATAGCATTAACGCAGAAATCATTCATTTTTACACAAAAAAATATCCAAATAATGCATTTTCAAAATTTTAATGCATCCCAGGATGCACAACACTGACTTAAAGAAGTCTCTCCACTTGCTTTGGCAAGTCAGTCAGATTTTGTAATTTGACATTTAAAATGAAAAAGATGAAGCAAAAGAGAAAAGGTCAAAACATTATGTCCACCATGTTTGATTTAGCTACATGTATGCAGGGTAGGAGATTTGAGATGAGACTAACTATTCACACATCCCAGAAACTTAAATGAGTGGCCGCCATTTTGACTTCTTGCATGATTGAATGAGAACATGTGCGATGATTCATTAACTTACTGGTACCTGTATTATGGCAAGTCCAATAAATTTGAACTGTGAAACGGGTAAAAGACATGGCCAGTTTTTACTTTAGACCAGGACCCATACTGAAAAATGCTAGTGCCATCCCTGTAGCAATTCAAGATCACAGACATTTGCTTAATTGCAATTGCCAATAAAACACAAAAATTTTCTAATAGGAACATTTCAAAGACAGTGGATGAAGTTGTGATTGGAGAAATTCCACCTGATGACAATGCTGCACCTGTCAACAATAGTCAAGTTGAAGCGCCAAAAGTCACAAGCCCCATGTCTGGAGATAATGCCAGTCCCACGGGGGCTGTTAATGGAGTAAAGAGGCTCAAAGCTGCCACGCCCAAACTGACTGCTGCGACGGATCCCTTCTTCTCGGATATGGATTCCACCCTGTCATCATCAAAACCTGTTAACAGTGGAGTTCAGAGCTTGAGAGAGAGGTACATTTGTAAAGTAATCAAAATTAATTTTACTTTGTACCCCTTTCCGGGACCTTTAAATGCATTTTACTTGAACTAGTACAAACATTCTATTGTAAGCAACAGACATCAATGTCTACAGTTTAATGTCCCTGCCATGATCTGCACTAATTAGCAGAGCTACTTCTACAGTGAAAACCTGATATAATGAACCCCTTAACAAAGAATACCCCAGTATAACAAACAATATTCTACAGCTCTGTTGTAGTAAAATATACAGAAAACAACCCCACTTTTACGAATCCTTATTGCGGCGAACACATTTCCCCAGACCCTACTACTACTAGCACTACTACTACTACTACTACCACGACCACTACTACCACGACAACCACGACTACTACGAGTACTATGAGATTGAGTACTATGAGTACTACGAGTACTACGAGGAGTACTACCAGGAGCAGTGCTATGAGGAGGAGTACCACTACGAGGAGTACTACTACTACTACGAGCAGTACTACATGTACTACTACGAGGAGTACTACAAGGAGTACTATCAGGAGGAGTACTACTACATGTACGAGGAGTGCTACTACGAGGAGGAGTACTACTACATGTACGAGGAGGAGTTGTACTACTACATGTACGAGGCGCAGTACTACTACATGTACGAGGAGGAGTACTACGACGAGTACTACTACGATGAGTACTACTACGACGAGTACTACTGCTACGAGTACTACGGCGACGAGTACTACCGCTACGAGTACTACCGCTACGAGTACTACTGCTACGAGTACTACGACAACGAGTACTACAACGACGAGTACTACTGCTACGAGTACTACGGCGACGAGTACTACCACGACGAGTACTACCGCTACGAGTACTACGACGAGTATTACGATGACGAGTACTACTGCTACGAGTACTACGACGACGAGTACTATGACAACGAGTACTACTACGACGAATACTACTATGACGAATACTACTATGACGAATACTACGATGACGAGTACTACTACGACGACGAGTACTACCAGTAGTACTACTACTAGTACAACTACTAGTACTACTAGTAAGCAAACTGCTGCTACTACTGTACTGCTAGTGGTGCTACTAATACTGGTGCTACTACTACTGGTGCTACTACTATTGGTGCTACTACTACTGGTGCTGATACTACTGGTGCTACTACTATTGGTGCTACTACTACTGGTGCTACTACTACTGGTGCTACTACTACTGGTGCTACTACTACTGGTGCTACTACTACTGGTGCTACTACTACTGGTGCTACTACTACTGGTGCTACTACTATTGGTGCTACTACTATTGGTGCTACTACTACTGGTGCTACTACTACTGGTGCTACTACTACTGGTGCTACTACTACTGGTGCTACTACTATTGGTGCTACTACTACTGGTGCTGATACTACTGGTGCTGATACTACTGGTGCTACTACTACTGGTGCTACTACTACTGGTGCTACTACTACTGGTGCTACTACTACTGATGCTACTACTACTGGTGCTACTACTACTGGTGCTACTACTATTGGTGCTACTACTGCTGGTGCTACTACTGCTGGTGCTACTACTACTGGTGCTACTACTACTGGTGCTACTACTACTGGTGCTGATACTACTGGTGCTACTACTACTGGTGCTACTACTACTGGTGCTACTACTACTGGTGCTACTACTACTGGTGCTACTACTACTGGTGCTACTACTACTGGTGCTACTACTACTGGTGCAACTACTACTGGTGCTGATACTACTGGTGCTACTACTACTGGTGCTACTACTACTGGTGCTACTACTGCTGGTGCTACTACTACTGGTGCTACTACTACTGGTGCTACTACTACTGGTGCTACTACTACTGGTGCTACTACTACTGGTGCTACAACTACTGGTGCAACTACTACTGGTGCTGATACTACTGGTGCTACTACTACTGGTGCTACTACTACTGGTGCTACTACTGCTGGTGCTACTACTACTGGTGCTACTACTACTGGTGCAACTACTACTGGTGCTGATACTACTGGTGCTACTACTACTGGTGCTACTACTACTGGTGCTACTACTGCTGGTGCTACTACTACTGGTGCTACTACTACTGGTGCTACTACTATTGGTGCTACTACTACTGGTGCTACTACTACTGGTGCTACTACTGGTGCTACTACTACTGGTGCTACTACTACTGGTGCTACTACTACTGGTGCTACTACTACTGGTGCTACTACTACTGGTGCTACTACTACTGGTGCTACTACTACTGGTGCTACTACTACTGGTGCTACTACTGGTGCTACTACTACTGGTGCTACTACTACTGGTGCTGATACTACTGGTGCTACTACTACTGGTGCTACTACTACTGGTGCTACTACTATTGGTGCTACTACTACTGGTGCTACTACTACTGGTGCTACTACTACTGGTGCTACTACTACTGGTGCTACTACTACTGGTGCTACCACTACTGGTGCTGATACTACTGGTGCTACTACTATTGGTGCTACTACTACTGGTGCTACTACTACTGGTGCTACTACTATTGGTGCTACTACTACTGGTGCTACTACTACTGGTGCTACTACTACTGGTGCTACTACTATTGGTGCTACTACTACTGGTGCTACTACTACTGGTGCTACTACTACTGGTGCTACTACTACTGGTGCTACTACTATTGGTGCTACTACTATTGGTGCTACTACTACTGGTGCTACTACTACTGGTGCTACTACTACTTGTGCTACTACTATTGGTGCTACTACTACTGGTGCTACTACTATTGGTGCTACTACTACTGGTGCTACTACTACTGGTGCTACTACTACTGGTGCTACTACTATTGGTGCTACTACTACTGGTGCTACTACTACTGGTGCTACTACTACTGGTGCTACTACTATTGGTGCTACTACTACTGGTGCTACTACTACTGGTGCTACTACTACTGGTGCTACTACTATTGGTGCTACTACTACTGGTGCTACTACTACTGGTGCTACTACTACTGGTGCTACTACTATTGGTGCTACTACTATTGGTGCTACTACTACTGGTGCTACTACTATTGGTGCTACTACTATTGGTGCTACTACTACTGGTGCTACTACTACTGGTGCTACTACTACTGGTGCTACTACTATTGGTGCTACTACTACTGGTGCTACTACTACTGGTGCTACTACTACTGGTGCTACTACTATTGGTGCTACTACTACTGGTGCTACTACTACTGGTGCTACTACTACTGGTGCTACTACTACTGGTGCTACTACTATTGGTGCTACTACTACTGGTGCTACTACTACTGGTGCTACTACTACTGGTGCTACTACTATTGGTGCTACTACTACTGGTGCTACTACTACTGGTGCTACTACTACTGGTGCTACTACTACTGGTGCTACTACTACTGGTGCTACTACTATTGGTGCTACTACTATTGGTGCTACTACTACTGGTGCTACTACTATTGGTGCTACTACTACTGGTGCTACTACTACTGGTGCTACTACTACTGGTGCTACTACTATTGGTGCTACTACTACTGGTGCTACTACTACTGGTGCTACTACTACTGGTGCTACTACTATTGGTGCTACTACTACTGGTGCTACTACTACTGGTGCTACTACTACTGGTGCTACTACTACTGGTGCTGATACTACTGGTGCTACTACTACTGGTGCTACTACTACTGGTGCTACTACTATTGGTGCTACTACTACTGGTGCTACTACTACTGGTGCTACTACTACTGGTGCTACTACTATTGGTGCTACTACTACTGGTGCTACTACTACTGGTGCTACTACTACTGGTGCTACTACTACTGGTGCTACTACTACTGGTGCTACTACTATTGGTGCTACTACTACTGGTGCTACTACTACTGGTGCTACTACTACTGGTGCTACTACTATTGGTGCTACTACTACTGGTGCTACTACTACTGGTGCTACTACTACTGGTGCTACTACTACTGGTGCTACTACTATTGGTGCTACTACTACTGGTGCTACTACTACTGGTGCTACTACTACTGGTGCTACTACTACTGGTGCTACTACTACTGGTGCTACTACTATTGGTGCTACTACTACTGGTGCTACTACTACTGGTGCTACTACTACTGGTGCTACTACTATTGGTGCTACTACTACTGGTGCTACTACTACTGGTGCTACTACTACTGGTGCTACTACTATTGGTGCTACTACTACTGGTGCTACTACTATTGGTGCTACTACTACTGGTGCTACTACTACTGGTGCTACTACTACTGGTGCTACTACTATTGGTGCTACTACTACTGGTGCTACTACTACTGGTGCTACTACTACTGGTGCTACTACTACTGGTGCTACTACTATTGGTGCTACTACTACTGGTGCTACTACTACTGGTGCTACTACTACTGGTGCTACTACTATTGGTGCTACTACTACTGGTGCTACTACTACTGGTGCTACTACTACTGGTGCTACTACTACTGGTGCTACTACTACTGGTGCTACTACTACTGGTGCTACTACTACTGGTGCTGATACTACTGGTGCTACTACTACTGGTGCTACTACTATTGGTGCTACTACTACTGGTGCTACTACTACTGGTGCTGATACTACTGGTGCTACTACTACTGGTGCTGATACTACTGGTGCTACTACTACTGGTGCTACTACTATTGGTGCTACTACTACTGGTGCTGATACTACTGGTGCTACTACTACTGGTGCTACTACTATTGGTGCTACTACTACTGGTGCTACTACTACTGGTGCTGATACTACTGGTGCTACTACTACTGGTGCTACTACTACTGGTGCTGATACTACTGGTGCTACTACTACTGGTGCTACTACTACTGGTGCTACTACTACTGGTGCTACTACTGGTGCTACTACTACTGGTGCTACTACTACTGGTGCTGATACTACTGGTGCTGATACTACTGGTGCTACTACTGGTGCTGATACTACTGGTGCTACTACTACTGGTGCTACTACTATTGGTGCTACTACTACTGGTGCTACTACTACTGGTGCTACTACTATTGGTGCTACTACTACTGGTGCTACTACTACTGGTGCTGATACTACTGGTGCTACTACTACTGGTGCTGATACTACTGGTGCTACTACTACTGGTGCTACTACTACTGGTGCTACTACTACTGGTGCTACTACTATTGGTGCTACTACTACTGGTGCTACTACTACTGGTGCTACTACTACTGGTGCTACTACCATTGGTGCTGATACTACTGGTGCTACTACTACTGGTGCTACTACTATTGGTGCTACTACTACTGGTGCTACTACTACTGGTGCTGATACTACTGGTGCTACTACTACTGGTGCTACTACTACTGGTGCTTCTCCTGCTACTTCTCCTACTGCTGCTTCTACTGCTGCTGCTGCTGCTGCTGCTGCTACCGCTACTGCTATGAATACTACAAATAGGGAGCCCGGCGGCCGGGGACAACTCAAATGAATTACCGGGCAAGTGTTTTATTCGTCGAGGAAGCCCACCAGGCTGTAGCATTTCACTGACAAGTTATTATTCAATTCGTCGCAATAAATTGATATCTAATTAAAAAGTAATTTAGTGTTTACCTTTGCTAATCCGATTTGAAGCATTTTGAAATTGATTTTGACTTTATTTTAGCGTCCTTTTTTGGCGGTTGGTGTGTTGTTTTGACCATTAATATTGACGTGTAGATTTTTGTGTAGTGAAGGTTTGAATTTCTTTAACTTTTCTCTCTGAAATACCGGACATGACAGGATCTAAAATGATCTGTTGGCCGTGATTGAATGTCTTTCCTGCCATTAATGTCACGCTGGGCAGAGCTATTTTAGTTTTGTCTTTACAGGATTTTAATTTTCAGGATCCAAGCTTTATAGCAGAGAGAGTTGAAGTTTGTCTCAGTCGAGGCTGTAATTTTAGCTTAGGTTCGCTACGCTTTATAGCAGCGTGGAACTCGCTGTTTATCCTAAAATCTCCGTTGGCAATTTTGACAGCCTAGTGAATGCTTCGTTCAAGCCACTATTTCATTCGAGCAAGACCATGGTTTCGGTTCTCCTCTTGAACCTCATCAGTTGCCAGGATTGTATTTGGACGCTCGCATTCACAGATGTTTGCGCCATGCTGTACACTTGATAAATTAAACCTTTCCCAAATCCGGTTGAAAGTATCGCAAGAAAATTTTTTCCCGCCAACAGTGCCTCCTCCGCTTGAATCTGTTCCGGTTTCAGCAATGTTATGTTTGGAATTTTTTTCAGACATGCCTGAAGTTGTTTTGAGTGTTGATAGCGGCTGGCGCGTTTTTGACAGATGTTAACAGATTGCCATGGAAGAGCCAATCAGAATTTTGAGTCGTGAGAGCAACGCATAAGTTCAAAAGCTTGGGCTTTGTCTGTAGTCTCTCCTTTTTCTCTCTCCCCGCCGCGCGTCTCGCCTTTCTCGCGTGGGGTGATTTTCACGCGCGCTCGTGTTTCGCTCGCTCTACTATCCCTGAGGAAAAAGGAGGGACTACTCGTAGTCTAGAAAAGCTGTGGTTCGTTCGCAAAAGGAGCAACAACAAAGTTTAAAATGTCTTTTTAACACTGCTTATGCAGTCGCCAAAAATTGTCGCCCATTTTGCGATGTTGTTGCAAGTGCTTTTTTGATGCCACTTGCCCATGCAGAGACAAGTTTAGTGAAAAAATATTTGTCGGACCCTAGTACTACTCTGTTGCCCCTGCTTATACTACTACTACTACTGCTGCTGCTGTTACTGTACTATTAGTACTGCTGTTACTGCTACTGCTACAGGGTAACAGTACTTCTACAATGCAAACAGTGATGACAACAACAGTTTACTATTTTACTAAATACTATTACTATTTTCTTAACATAAGGGGGCTGTTGTGAATTGGGACTTTGGTCTCCTACTATCTCCTGTCACATGTTTACACTATAGCAATGTAGTTTTTGTTCTTGATGTAATGTTATTTATTGTTATTTTGTTTTTTGACCTACTCAATTAACTAATCTGAACCAAACAACGATAAAAATATTTATCCAGGGAGCCCACTCTCTCTGCTGGTTTTCAGTGGGGCCTTGCAAATAACTACCCAGGGTGATCTTTGACATCAGACTGCCTTTAATAATGCATGGTCAGAAAATATATGTCTATATTCTTGTGTGTATGTCTATATTCTCAAGCCGAAAAAACCTAGAACAAAAAATCATCTTTCAAATCGGCACTCTCAAACCCCACGGAATCAACGAACGCTTTTCATTCAACTAATTTACATTTGTTTTTCACGTCACCAAATTTCCACCAATAGCGTAGCTCCACGCTTACTATATAAAACCATACACTACCCACAATTCCTTGATTCGCTCCGAGGAAGGGCTAGCGCTCGAAACGTCAGCTATTTGAATCTTTTTACGGTGATCAATTTACCTTATCGACTCAGTCGATAAAACTAAATTCTCATGTTATATTCTTGTATCAATGCTCTAGGTTTATAAAACACACATCAAAGCCTAAAGAGAAATCATCAGTTCCAGTTAAAGCTTTGAATACAGGAGAAAACAAAGAGGATGAAGTACCCACAGAGACAATACCCAAACCTACAGCAGGAGATGCACCTATAGTTTCTGATGACAAATTGAAAGCTGCTACACCTGGTAAAAGTTTAATAAATTGTCTCTTTAATAAGTTGTTACTCTTCAAAAAGTTTAATTTTGCTTAGTTCATTTTAATATTAAAAGTGGTTCTTACAAGTCTTTGTTTTAATGGCACTATGCTCAGTTTATTATGTAATGTTTACTACATGAGCGGGAGTGTTGTATCGGCCTTTACAATCACGAGCCGAAGGCGAGTGAATGTATAGTGCCGATACAACACGGACGCGAATGTAGTAAACAACTTGTGAAATTCACATTCACATGTAAATTAGATACAACCACTCGTGAGTTGTATCTGGAATGCAAATTAGATACAACCACTCGTAAGTTGTATCAAGATTGTATCGGCCTATACAGGGTGATCATGTGATTGGAATGGCTCATTTCTATTTGTTAGTACCCTTATGAATTATTAATGAATTTTACAATAAGTGATATACATTTTTCTATACATGTATGTTCTATACATTTCTGTTTTTTTTTTTGCAGGGACCAGACTTCAACTTCTCAAAGAACAGCTACAAGCAAAAATGAAAGTGAAGCGAGCTGAAATTAGGAAAATACAAGAATCCCAGCGAAAGTTGGACAATGAAGAAATCAGCGAAGAGGAAGAGGAGGAAATGACTGACGAGGAAGGTACATGACATAAAACATAATTTCATGTGTTGAATTACATAAAAAAATAATATTGATCATGCTAAAATACCCACTCCTCTATCGGTGATTGATGGCTGTTTTAGATACTCTTTTTTTTTATATAAGAACATCCAATTTTGTGGCCGAGGCTGAACATAAACTGAATGTTCTTATTTTTTTTTTCATGTTTTGAACCTGAAATGTTCTTAGCATGTTCTTTAGTTACGTGGTATAGAATTTGAGAAAACTGTTATGAATGTGACCAGGAGACCTAACAAAGATCACTGTGCGCTGTGTCAGATCAAATTTCTTTGACATACATGTGCCTGGTTAACCTAGATTTACATGTAAGGTGGCTCGACTGGGTTAAAAGTTAAAAATAGTCAAAAAACCCAGTCGAGCCACCTTAAATCTAAGCTAACCAGGCACGTGTATGTCAAATAAATTTGATCTGATACGGTGCAGAACTTAAGTTCTTAGCATCTTTTTAAAATCTGGGTTAATTTCAGCTTCAACGTTCTTATAAAAACAGTTATTAAAAACTGGGAGCAGGTCTGATATATATCATTTCACATTCACTCCTTTCTCGGGAACATATGAACCTACAATTGACCTGCTCCCAACGTCAGTGGCTTCATAGCTCAGTTGGTAGAGCATCGCACCGGTATCGTGAGGTCACAGGTTCGAACCCCGTTGAAGTCCTGAATTTTTTTCAGGCTTCTTTTCGCAATTGCTTAAATTGCGTTCATAACTGCGAGGATCATTCTTCATTTGATTTCATTTCCGCAGTTCATATATGATTTATTTCATATATATCTTTTCAAAAAAAAGTTAGTTAGTTGGGTTAAATAATTAGAAAGTGGCTGCTGTATACGACATTCTGTGTGCGCTTACATTTTTCTGGTACTTTCCTGTGGTACCGTTTAATAATTATGTTGTAAAAGGTGGTTCAAACTTTTGAGTCTGTGGATAAATTACAGGTGTACATGTATACAGCTATGTTGGATGAAAGCTCAAAGCTTAAAGTCAAGACCGCAAGGTAGTGTGGTATTCACCAAAACCAACAATAGGGAGCTAAGCAACGATGTCAATTGAAAAACAGATTTGTGCTTTTCTGCTATTTCAAACAACTTTGCAGTTGTTCGAATTTGTTTAGTTTGTCGAACGTGACTGAATTGTCCAGGAGCTTAATTTGTAGGCGGCTTTCAAGTTCAAACAGAGAAAGGAAAATTAACCATAGTGTGTTCTCGACAAAACCTATAATTTGATCATTTGACATTGTTCTTTTGGATGGAATCGCAAAGAAATGTACCAAAATGTAAAACTCACATGCAGAGGCGTTGTTTTCGCTTATTAAATCTATTGTTTTGTGGCGTTCTCGCTGCCGTTGCCATCGTGGCTGCTTAAGCTTCCTAATTCTTTAAATTCCCCACACTGTCAAATAAAGGAACACTTCGAAGGCCATACGGTTAGTGTGTTCGTGTCTGTTTCTGTTTCCCTCCTTCAGCGAACGGCGGCAAGCGTCTACAGTGCTTTCGCCCTTTTCCCGTCGCGCTCGCAACCAGAAACTACTGTAGGATGGTTAGTTTGGCTTGTAGGCTTTGAGCTTTCATCAGACAACGTTAATTGAAATAGCTGTATCCTAAAGTGTGACCATTCAAATGAAAGCTCTTATCATTATTTCTTGCAAAATAAGGATTGGCATTTCAATATTGGTCGCACATAGGAATTAAAGAGTGAAATAGGTTTAAACACGGACCCGCGCTATAAAAGGAACCTTGGCCTGGCCAAGCCGCCAGTCATTTCACACTTGACACTGAACTGTCAACATCACGTGCATCCTCTCGCCAATGGAGAACCGTTACCAGCGCGAAATTCAAATTTGGCAAGCTAAAATATTATATTCATGCTAAAAGGCGCATAAATTCAAATAATGTTTTTAGTTTTATTTTCGTGAAAGATAAATCTTATACAAGATTGAACTGGTGAAGGTAGAATTAGACCTATTTTTTGGGGCAACGGTCTTCCTCCGTGTTGCTCGCAGTGTCAGCCATCTTTGATTAGCCGTTGAAGCAGTGATGGTGTGACAAAGAGGGTCCGTGTTTAAGCAATTAAGAATGCCAACGATCAAAATTCAAGAAAAATCCCAAATTTCGTTTTGTAAAATTATATTGAAAAACAAATGGTACCATGCAAAAGTATTTCTGAAGAGGTTTCATTGGAGTGGTCATACCGTAGGATTTCATCCACAGACTCAAAAGTTAGAACAAATGGTACCATGCAAAAGTACTGCTGAAGAGGTTTCATTGGAGTGGTCACACCATAGGATTTCATCCACAGACTCAAAAGTTAGAACAAATGGTACCATGCAAAAGTACTGCTGAAGAGGTTTCATTGGAGTGGTCATACCATAGGATTTCATCCACAGACTCAAAAGTTAGAACAAATGGTACCATGCAAAAGTACTGCTGAAGAGGTTTCATTGGAGTGGTCACACCATAGGATTTCGTTGGCAGACTCAAAAATTAGAACTACATTACAGTACATGTCTCCATAATTGACTCTGGGAGTGAAAGGATTAATTCTTTCTCTTAAATTCTTCCTCTTTTTGCAGACGATTCCGATTATGAACTTGATAAATGGAATGAAGAAGATGAAAGAAAACAAGAGGAAGGTGAAAGTGATCTCGAGGAGGAAGCAAAAGGTAAAAATGCCTTCGTAGATGACGAGGCTGATGAAAGCGAAAACGATGACGACAATGGTGGATGTGATATTGATTCCGGGTCAGAAGGGGACATTAGCGATGGTAATGAAAGTGACAACAGTGCAGATGAAAAGTCGGTCTTTAGTGATGATGGCTTGTCAAAGCCGAATGCAAAGCTCACATCTAAAATGAAACAGAAGGAATCTAAACAATCAAACTTTAATATAGAGGATAAAACCATGGATCTTTATGGTGACAGCAGATCTCGAGATGACCCTAAAGGAGAGAGTTACGATTCTTTGCCAAAGAACGGCAACGCAGAAAAAGACAGTGGAGAGAGTGCAGCAAGCCTGTGCCTTCGTCTTGACAGTGTGGAAGATGGCGATGAATCTAATTTCAATTTTCCGAGCTTGCCTGTATCTTCGAAGCTCAATACAAAAATCGGACCTAGGGTTGACAAGTCACTGACGAACATTTCTGAGGTTTCACAAGAGTCCAGTCAGTCAAGCTTTGGAGGTTTGCTGAGCTCAGAGCTCGGTGAAAGTGCCAATAGCCTTGAAGCAAGTAGCGACAGTAGCAGGATTCCCCCGGGGCAGGGGGAAAATAATGCCCAGGGAAATGATGAACTGCATTCCGGTAAGAAAACCCCGGAGATGTTTTCGTCATTTTCGAGGCTGAGGAATCTGATTGGTATGTCTAGTGATGCAGATGTACATTCAGCAAAGAAGGTAGGCAAAGAACATTGCGTGTTTTTCTACATGTAGTAAAATACTTTTAGTTCTGAGCCTAAGAATTTTACTAGGCCATGTTCTATATTGGCTAAACAGGATAGAGCAAATTTATTAGTTAAAGGATTGTGTTAGGACCAAGTCGATCAGTCATTTTATTTGCCACACACAACGAGAATACGAATTTAAAAAAACATATGAATGGGGTTAGTTTCTAGAGAAACTGTGGTGCTGCGTCGGTGGGGGGATGAAACACGAGAATTTAGTTTTATCGACTGAGTCGATAAGGTAAATTGACCACCGTAAAAAGATTCAAATAGCTGACGTTTCGAGCGCTAGCCCTTCGTCGGAGCGAATCAAGGAATTGTGGGTAGTGTGTGGTTTTATATAGTAAGCGGTGGAGCTACGCTATTGGTAGAAATTTGGTGACGTGAAAAACAAATGTAGATTAGTTGAATGAAAAGCGTTCGTTGATTCCGTGGGGTTTGAGAGTGCCGATTTGAAAGATGATTTTTTGTTCTAGGTTTTTACGGCTTTCTGTGTTACCCTGGTGTAGGGAAAGGCCGCAGATTGTCATGTGTTGTTTAGAATGGTTAGTAAGATTAAAATGGCGCGCGACTGGTTTGGATGCGTCTTTGTCATTTTTTTCAACGTCTCGGAGATGTTCACGAAAACGGTCGCCCAGTCTTCTCCCTGTTTCGCCAATGTATATCTTTTTGCAAAAAGTACATGTTATGCAGTAGATAACATTTACGGAGGTGCATGTAAAACGATCAGTGATTTTAATAGATCGTTTGGGTCCTGTTATTTTGTCCGCGTTGTGAATGAAAGGACAAGTGTTACATCGTGTGCGTGTGCATTTGAAAGTTCCCGGTACATCGTCAGATTTCAGTGCGCTCGTAACTAGAAAGTTGCCAATGTTTTTGTCACGTTTGAATGAAATTAGTGGGGGTTGTGAAAAAATTCTGCCAGTTTCGGGGTCGTTTTGGAGTAATTTGAAATTTTTTAAAATGATGCTTTTGACTGTGTTGTTGTGTGGGTGGAAAGTGAGGGTGAATGGAATTCTCTCGTTCTCTTCCTTCTGTGGCGTTTGTAGTGCTGATTGTCTGTCGATCTGTTGTGCACGTTGTTGGCCCGTATTAACAACAGAGTCAGGGTACCCACGTTTCTTGAAAAACTGGCACATTTCTTCTGATTTGTTGGAAAAATCAGAGTCATCACTACATAGGCGTCGAAGTCTGAGAAATTGAGAATACGGAATGGCGTTTTTAACGTGCGATGGATGTGAGGATGAATGTAACAGATAACTGTGGGAATCTGTAGGTTTGTAGTGCACACTTGTGGATAAACTGTTACCGTTGATTGAAATATTAATGTCAAGAAAAGCGACTGAGGTTTCGGAAATTTCCCAGGTATATTTTAGAGCGGGATGAAAAGTATTGACAGAAGTTATGAATTGATTAAGTTCCTCTTTACTAGAAGAGGTAGCGCCAATGCAATCATCGATGTAGCGGCCGTAGAGTTCGGGTTTGGTTCCGTGGTACTGATTAAAAAATTTGTCTTCGATGTGGCCTACAAAAAGGTTAGCGTAGCTTGGTCCCATTTTGGTGCCCATGGCGACTCCATTTACTTGTTTGTAGTAGTTTTGGGAAAATGAAAAACAGTTAAGTGTCAAAACTAATTCGGCTAAGCGGAGCAGTGTTTCTGAGCTTGGGTTTTGAATGGAGCGCTGGTCGAAAAAATATTTTAGTGCTTGAAGTCCTTCGTCATTGGGGATGACGGTATATAAAGAGGTAATGTCCATAGTGAAAATTAATTTGTTTTCGCTGGGAAAACTGAAATCCCGGAAAATTTCGAGTGCGTGATTGGTGTCCTTAATGTACGAGGGTAGTGATTTGACAATGGGGGCCATGATTTTGTCTAAATAGCTAGAAATTAGTTCGGTAGGACAGCTACAAGCGGAAACAATTGGTCGGCCCGGATTGTTTGGTTTATGAATTTTAGGTTTGAAATAAACGCGTGAGGTTCTAGGAGTAGTGATGATGAGATTGTTGGCGGTAACTGGTAATTGTTGTTTAGTAATGAGGTGTTGGATAGTTTCTTTGACAATTTTTTGGTTGGTAGAAGTGAGATCTTTATCAACTTTGGCATAGAAAGCGGTGTCAGAAAGTTGCCGAAAAGCCTCTTGTCGGTAAAGGTCGGTCCGCCAAACAACTACCGCCCCGCCTTTGTCGGCCGCTTTGATAACAATGTCGCGTCGTTTGCTAAGACTTTTGAGCGCTGCCCATTCTCCTGTTGAAAGGTTGGAAATTTTGGTGTGGCGGTTAAATTTAAGTTTTTGGACATCGTGACGACATTTTTTGACGAAAAAATCTAGAGAAGAAAACTGGCCCTCTGGGGGAGTCCATTTTGATTTGCGAACGTTGAGTGTTTCAAAAACATCTTTTTCCGAGGTGTTAGAATTGTCTTCTTTGTCGTGGAAAAAAGCTCTTAATTGCACGCGGCGAAGGAATTTTTCAACATCTTGTTTGACTGAAAATTCGTCGGTTTGTTTCGCTATAGGAACAAAGTTTAAACCTTTACTAAGAACAGACCTCTCTGGGTTAGAAAGCGGCAAATTTTCCGGAATGGTAACGACGCCATTGTGACTATCGAATGAATGGTCGCCGGATAATTGAGGACCTATTAACTGTTCAAGTTTTTGGGTCTTGATTTGGTTAAGGCTGTTGAACAGTTTAGCATTGAGTTCTTGAATTTTAGCGCGAATTGATTTTACTAAGACAGCTGGACAAATTTTGGAAAGTTCGGAACGGTATTGGATAATTTCCTTTTCGAGATTGTTACGTTTAAGGCACATAGCTCTGATGGTGATCCTCATAATATTACGCGAGAAAGAATTTTGGGCATGGTGAATTTCGTGAAAATATTGTTGATTGGAATCAGAGAATGTAGAAGCGTGAAAATTTGACGGTAACGTTTTATCCACAAGTGTGCACTACAAACCTACAGATTCCCACAGTTATCTGTTACATTCATCCTCACATCCATCGCACGTTAAAAACGCCATTCCGTATTCTCAATTTCTCAGACTTCGACGCCTATGTAGTGATGACTCTGATTTTTCCAACAAATCAGAAGAAATGTGCCAGTTTTTCAAGAAACGTGGGTACCCTGACTCTGTTGTTAATACGGGCCAACAACGTGCACAACAGATCGACAGACAATCAGCACTACAAACGCCACAGAAGGAAGAGAACGAGAGAATTCCATTCACCCTCACTTTCCACCCACACAACAACACAGTCAAAAGCATCATTTTAAAAAATTTCAAATTACTCCAAAACGACCCCGAAACTGGCAGAATTTTTTCACAACCCCCACTAATTTCATTCAAACGTGACAAAAACATTGGCAACTTTCTAGTTACGAGCGCACTGAAATCTGACGATGTACCGGGAACTTTCAAATGCACACGCACACGATGTAACACTTGTCCTTTCATTCACAACGCGGACAAAATAACAGGACCCAAACGATCTATTAAAATCACTGATCGTTTTACATGCACCTCCGTAAATGTTATCTACTGCATAACATGTACTTTTTGCAAAAAGATATACATTGGCGAAACAGGGAGAAGACTGGGCGACCGTTTTCGTGAACATCTCCGAGACGTTGAAAAAAATGACAAAGACGCATCCAAACCAGTCGCGCGCCATTTTAATCTTACTAACCATTCTAAACAACACATGACAATCTGCGGCCTTTCCCTACACCAGGGTAACACAGGAAGCCGTAAAAACCTAGAACAAAAAATCATCTTTCAAATCGGCACTCTCAAACCCCACGGAATCAACGAACGCTTTTCATTCAACTAATCTACATTTGTTTTTCACGTCACCAAATTTCTACCAATAGCGTAGCTCCACCGCTTACTATATAAAACCACACACTACCCACAATTCCTTGATTCGCTCCGACGAAGGGCTAGCGCTCGAAACGTCAGCTATTTGAATCTTTTTACGGTGGTCAATTTACCTTATCGACTCAGTCGATAAAACTAAATTCTCGTGTTAAAAAAACATACACTGTATAGAGGTGGTGATGGAGACTATTATAAACTAAAGACAATCAGCATGACTTGTACCATTATTAAAGCTTCTTCTATTAAAGATTATTGTGAATTGTTTTATTTATTTCTCAGTGTTTATTTTGTTGTTGTTTTTCAGCCTGGTAAATTATCTCAGCTAACTCTTCCAATAGAGGATTCGCAGGTATTGTGACCCTAACTGCCTAATTATTTTAAACTTGCATAAAACAGTTTTCAGGTTTTAAGTTAACGTCCCCTTTATCAATTTATTCTACACGTACTTGTAAATAGTGTCCCCAATAAGTACCAGTGCTACACCCAGTTGACTCTGATAAAGTTGATCATTATTATTTATAAATTTCCATTCATTCACTCAACGCTGTTTCAATATTATTTTAAAAAAGACCAGTTTCACCACGCAATTTTTGATTCGGTTTTTGTCACGTTCTGCAATGCAATTTTCGTTGCAAGTGTAAACTGGCGGAGATTTGGGTACGATTTATGCGGCGATTTTCCAAACATTGCTGCCAAGTTGCACCAGGTTCTCTTCAGCCAATAATTACTTTATAAAACCCTCCAGATTAACGCTACAAAAAATCGTTTGTAAGGCAAGGAGCCACTATTTGGAACAACATTCATCAATACCTAAGAAACCAAACAAAGTTCAATTTCAAGAAAAGGTTACAAAGTATATTAATACAAATTAAAAAGATTTAAGTCCCCATCTCAATTGTATATACCAGGGTATATACTGGTATATACTGTGAAAGTCAATCTTTACCCAGCTCAAAACTCTTATCTCGTTCGTAATTTTAATTTAATAGTTTAAATATATATAATTTTAAAATATATATATATATACCTCAAACACTGACCGCCTCGATTAGCTCTTGCTATCAGCGGATCATTGTAAATTGTAATTAAATCTAAATGAATAAAGTTGTTGTTGTTGTTATCAAGTTGCCTGTGAACAGGCTCCTCTTTTAACCCAATACCCCCAAAAAGGAGCCTGCTATCGAAACCTCTGCAATAAAGTGGTCACAAATCGCACTGAAATCGCCGCTAGTTTGCTCCTGCGACTTTCATTGCGAGGTCGCCGAGCGCGACAGAAGTTGCATTACATGTGCGACAAAAATTGTGTATGTGTAAACTGGCCTTAAATTTTGTCTCTCACTGTATGATTCTTGTAGGATTTATTTGATGACGAGAGTGACAGAACAGAAGAGAACTCCAAGCAGGACAGAAATAGAACAGACACAACAACCAGTGATTTTCACTTCTCTCTTGATGAGGACACGCAGTTCACACAGATATTGAACACCCAGGGGTTCGTCTGTTAAACAATTTACTGCGTTTTTCAATAACACGCGAACTCTGACGTTCAAAACTCAACCTACAGTTTCGTTTTGCACTGTCGCAAATATCATAGCGGGCGGCAGAAATATTTTTTGGGACCACTTTTAGATCTAGCTTGGTAACCGTTCCCAACTATGTCGAGCGACAGCGAGAGAAAAAGACTAGCAGCAGTCTTTAGTTTTTATATTGTGGAGTTTAGACATGGTTTTCAAAAATCCAGTTAGATATATAGCTTACCAAAACCCCAATCTAAACCTAACCGCTAAAGTTTCGCACTCAGCTTGGAGCTTGGATCCTAGTTTGGGCCTAAAAGTGGTCCCAAAAAATATTTCTGCTAGCGGGCGTCTCAGGAAACGACAATGCTTTGCGCAAAATTGTCAAAAGTTCATGTCTGTGGGTTGTGATTGGTTGATTGGATTGGTGGATTGTGATTGGTGTTTGTGGGTTGTGATTGGTGGATTTCGATCCAGATTGTCAGTTTCTGTTTTTAGGAGTCCAACGTTTGTTGCCATAATTATGATTGACAGT